>VXBW01001986.1:913549-944822 GCA_013400375.1 Thinocorus orbignyianus | reverse complement strand
TTTTTTTTAACATCAGGTCATTGAATTAAACACATGGATGCCTGTCTTAAAACATTACAGATTTTTTTTAGAGATTTAACCAGGGAAGAAGATTTATGGCAGTAACCTATCTGGATATACCATATGCTTTATTGTCTCTTCTTTGTCATTGTCTCACTCCTCCTTAGAGCGTAGGAAACACTTTGTAGTGCTTTGTCAAAATCCTGGCTGCTCAAAGGCAGCTATATACTATTCACCAAGAGACTCCAGATCTGTTATGTATGAAGCTACTAATGAGCTAATGTGTTGTCACTGCTTTAGAAAGCTGATATATGCGCCTTGACATGGCCTTCAGCTGAACAGCAATGGGGATTCAAGCCTGCTTTGTTGCCTTGACCGGAGGTTTTTTCAGAAAGGAGGCAGGCACATAATGGAGACACTAATCTACTGTACTTCTGATCTCCACTGAATGACTTTATTGCTATAGACAAAAAGCTGTGCCTATTAATCCTTGCCTGTGTCCAAATAACGCTTGGCTTCAGCTAGAATTGCTTTGAAGGGTGATAATTAGCATTTTGCAGTGAACTGAATTTGTGATTCTGCCATTTATCCCATGAAGAAAATGGATTAGGATCACTAGGCAGAATGCACTTGCAATACTAGATAGAAATTACTGTCATCCACAATGCAGATTTAACTTTAGTTATCATAATCAGAGTAGAAAACTTCAATGTCACATTCTCAGAAAATAAGAATCTCTAAAACAGCTAGATCATGCAATTATCTTTGACTCCTTATTTTTCTTTTATTTCACCTTACAAAAAAAAAAAAAAAAGAGAGCACTTGGCCAACATCACAGGTTCTTGGCGAGATAACAAATATGTACAAAGTACAGAAAAGCTTAAGAGGGAGAAGTGACAGTTCTGTATTTTTTCTTCTTTCAACAAACAGCTTTGTTTCTTGCTCTCACTCAAATATTTCACAGTCAAAATCTTTGAAGTGCAAGGATTTTGTTAATTTGATTTTTCTTTAATCCAAGAAGAATAAAGGTCCATATGAAAAGCGATGAGAACATTGAATAAAGCAATAGGCATTGGCATCACTGTTAGGATGTTGCTATTCGTTTTGTATTCACTGTAATACAGGACTACAGGCTGGGGAGGGACCTCCAGGGCTCTTTGGGCCACTCAATAACTGCATTATACAAGCTCCTTTCATAAATAACCATGCTCCAACTGAAAGTAGGTTAGTTTTTCATCTATTTCTCCTGACTACAAGACTGTTCCAGACCCTGTACTTAAGCCTCCTCTGAAAGCTTCATTTGTTCATGAATTGTTCAAACTCATTTGTTCATGGGCCAAAAGTATCCTTCAGCTTAAGTAATTCTTTCCTTTCCCCTTAAGCCCCATGACTGGCTCACACAGATCAGTCACCTTCCTCATTTTTCTGTGCTGGTGTTTACTCTCCCTTCACAGCAGACACATGCTTTAGTTAATCTTTCCAGAGCACAGATGAACAGAACTGTGTAGTTGAGTTTTGATGCTATGTCACCAGCACCCTTCACAACGGTGGTGTTACTTCTCTTATCAAAATCTAGTAAAGACAGAAAGGTTGAAAACTTCCCCAAAAAGTTTAAAGGATATCAACCAGTTTCTTACATTCTAGGGAATTTTAGAACTGTGAATCCCTACATTATTGAAAGTTATCTGTGTAAAATGAAACGGGCATAGTCCTAATCAGACCTGTATTTAGCTAGTTAACTACTTCTACCCTAAGCAATTTAATAGTTATTTTCAGTTTTACCCATTATCTAGCTGGGACCAGAATTTGGAAGGCAACTTTTGCTTACTGATTCTGTGATGCTCTAACAGCAGCATTGTTTGGAACAAGTTCAGGGATTCATCTGAATTAAAGCAATTGCACAATAATAGTGAAAAATCCATTCTGCATCCAGCTCTCTTCCTAGGTCAGCAGCTGAACTCAAGAAAAAAAAGTGTTAAAAGCCCAACAGATTCTAAGCAAGCATTAATATCTTTCTATAATTCAAATCAAAATAATATTCAAAGAAATAATCCAAGTTCATCATTTTGTTCACACAAAAAACAAGGTGCTCTGCTTCATTCTTTGGTGAAGTTTTTAAGGCGTTATTTTGCACTAAGAGCTGAGGTAAATTTTTAACTGAACCTTGATAATGAATTAGTCATGAAAAGTGGCTAGCAATTTAATTCAGAATGTAAGAATAATCTGAGCTTCAAAAAGTGTAAGAAAACCAAAGGCATTTCTGAAAGGAAATCCTGCATGTAAGAATCTTCCTAGTGAAGTACTTGGATGCTCTCTAAATCATTTCTGACCTCTTTGGATCAAAAGTACATGCAAAAAATCCAACTGCTCCTCTGTAATGAGGGCAGGGCAAAGCAACCAAACTTCAAGGTTTCTGTACCCAACTTCAGGCACGCACTTCCCTCCTGTTCCCCACACCTCTGCAGTTGGAGAAGTTTGCAAATGTGGTTACGAGGCACCTGAGACAGCTTCTTCTGCAAGCAGCCAGCACAGCACGGGAAAAGCACTTATATGTTGACCAGTGAACTAACTGCTCGGAGCCTGGATATGGCTGCTCTTCAAAGACCATAAATGTTAATAATCAAATTCAGCTCTATGTCGATGGAGCTAACACAGCTTCTCTCAAGATTTGGTTAATTCTGGGTCTTGTAATGAACTATAAAAATATTTGGAGGGTTCTGATTAGAAATTAGCTAGAATATTATTTGAAAGATAATTTGTTCTGTTATTTATTTTGGAAAAAAATATATGTATTATCCCTAATTTAAATGGATACCCTTAAGTGCCGCAATAAATGTTTTGTTAACACTTTTCTAATTGCTGTAGGATAAAAAACCCTAACTCATTAAAAAAAAAAAAAAAAAAGAGTTTTCAAATTTCTCTCTGGTGCTCATGAGCACAAGTTTTATGAAAACTGCTTGGTCAGTATGTAAGTCAGGTTTTATTGGTGTCTGAATGACCAAATGGATTATGAATACATTTACATGTGTACAAATATAAAATAAACACAGGCATGACTTGTAATTGCCATTATAACTATGAAAAAAAAGAGGTTTTAAACATCTTTAATGGTCCTCTTAAATCTTCATTTTTATTCCCATGGAGTAATTTAGTTCAGAGGAGGCTTGAAAATAGATTGAATTATATTTCTTGAAAATTTGTAACTTTTTCCCTCTTCTTTTTAAAGCCTCTTGCACTTTGTCCCCTTCTTTCCTTATCTACTGCATCAAAGTGTCAGGAGCCATGGATTTCTACCCTGCTGTTCAGACCTCTATTTTTTTTTTTCTATAAAGAGGCATTTCAACACAGAAAACTTTTCATAAGTTTCAAAACTTCACATCTCCAACTAAGATACTGAAGTAGTTGCTGAAGATTNCTGTCCTCATAGGAGAGGTGCTCCATCCCTCTAATCATCTTGGTGGCCCTGCGCTGGACCTGTTCCACTTGTCCTTGAGGAAAGTACAAGTTTAAAGTTTATGATGGGAGGTCTGTGCTTTGTGCACAACTTTAACACAAAAGAGACTATCACAAACTGAAATCCAAGAGAAATGAAAGTCAAAATCATACATTACTAACATTTATTATTAGAAATATTTTTTAGTCAACTTATCCTATTTGGTAACTTGCTCTCCTTATGTGTAAATTTGTTTCAAAAACAGAGTCCTTAACAGTAGCGTAATTTTATCTTCTGTCTTGCTCTATTCTAATTCATAATAATGCTGATGGTGCCACTAAATGGCAGAAGTTGACTACAGTTTAACAGCTGCGAGCTTGTTATGAACTTATTTCCTGAAGCAGTGAGCTAGAAACTTTGTTTTTTCTGCATCATACCAAACAGTCACAGAAGTATGTTAAGGTATAGTGGCAAATCAAATTATTGTTTTTTGAGGGAATGTGTGGGTTTGAAAAATAAATCTATGCAGGGACTGGAAAGCAATGTGTGCAGTGGGCTAGTTCCAAGGGCAACACAAGTCTATTTAGTCTATAGCAAATATTTCCAAAAAACAAAATTTAGGTGACTGATTTCTATTATCAGCAGAGAGATCCGTCCAGACGTGTTTTTTCTGTGCTTATGGTTGGACGTGGTTATCTCAGAGGTCCTTTCCAACCATGACGATTCTGTGATTCCATTGAAATTCTGGGAGAATTTTTATTTCCTTGGTGAAAGTAATTGAAGCTACACCAAGCACACAAATTTTCTATTACATTCAGGCTTTTCAAGACGAATTCAAATGATTCAAAGCTTCCAAATGTTAACATAGGAAGTATTCAGAGCTGATCAAAGAGAAAAAGGAGCTGATGGAGACGTCAGCATCCTCTGAAGGATAGATAACAACAGAGGGTCCAGTTTATCAGTGACTTCTGTTGAGGGTCCACTTCTGGGACTTGTTTTCTTTTCCTTCTCTTGCTTTTTGCTCCTTGTTGTCAAGAATGAATACTCAAGCCATGGCTCCCCTTCACTGGCCTTTGTGGTAAGTCATCCTGGATTTCTTATTTTTCCACTCTATCAAAATGTCCCAATTCATTATTTTTTCTCAGCCTTCATACTGAGGGCTCTGCTGTCCACTCCATTATGCACAATCTCAGCCTCGGAGACAGATTATTTTCCTTTTTTCCCATGCAGTGCATCCATCTTTATTGCCACAAAATTTAAAATCTGTTCCTTTCTTTTCATCTTTAAATCATAAACTTTGCCCTTCTCTTATCAAACTGACATTTGGCTTTTTCTGTCCAAATCCATTCCTGCCTCAATGTCTTGAATACTACTGTTTACTGGGAATAACCACAGTAGAAATAATTAACTGACATCCCAGCCAGAGTCCAGGTCACCAGACTGTCATCTGACACAAAGACGAGTCTTGCCTGATGGAGCTCCAGTCTAAGAGTTTGGGAAATGACATAAGGTAGTAAAAACTACAGAGAGCAAGTGGATGAAAAGATTAGACTGTGATGCTACATTAGATAGTCGTAATCCCAAAATCAACATTTCTGACACTCAAAGACAAATCTTGATCTTAGAATTAAATCCTACCCAGAGATTGATAAATTAGGAAACTTTTAGGGGAAATACTACTGGAGAAGGTAGTAAAGTGTCCCAGAGAAAGCTGGGCATATCAGCATGGAAGTTGCAATTGTCAGCAGGGCTGAAATGGGAAATGACGGCCCTAAACCATATAAAATAAGGAAGCCTAGACATAGACCAAGACTGTTCTGTTTGGTCCTGAATAAAGACAACAATCACACACAAAGTATCTTGCTGCCACATGACTACGCCGTCAGGTAGATTACTTTAAAGCCACCAGGTCATGCTTTGGAGAGCATAAAGGCAATATAAGGTAGAGAGAAAATGCTGTCAGTCTGTCCCACTGGTGTCTTAAGCTGTCAACAGGTACACTACAAACACACACAAATCATATGGATACCATATTTTATATATTGCTTTTTGCTGTCTAAGGGAAAAGTGAAATAACAATGAGGCTCCCCACCATGAATGAAGGGTATTGAAGTAGCCTGAACGTGACTTGGCAGTGACGCATGACATCATAGGATAGCTCAAGATGGATTTCATGTTGATGTAAACCACTGTTTAATTTCAGGAGTGTAGGTATCAAACAGCTCTAAGACCTGCTTTGTGGATGTTAAAAGAAATGTTTACTTTTTCAAGCAATTACTTAACTTTCCCAATTATCCAGAAAAATTACCTCATTGTAGCACATAAATGTGCTTTGGAGACTCTGTATGTAAGTTATAAAAAACCTTAGCTTTTAAAAATAGATATGCAGCAGGACTGAGATGCTTGAGCCCGTGACACACGCAGTATGCATGTAGCCGGAGTAAAAGGATCTTTTCTACTGTTGTTACCACCCAAGCTGCACTGAAGATTTGGAAAATAAGAATATCTTCCAAAGCGATTATAATGGGATTTACCTTACATGCAGGTAACCAGCCAGCCAGAGATTAAGCATTCATACTGTATGAAAAACAAGTCTTTACTTCCAACCTCCTCTATAATTTAAGACAGTTCTTACTATCTACTTTGTGCTGGCACTTTGCTCTGTGTTACCTTACCACCAGATAGATAAGGTTGTGGAATGGGATGTTATTGGAAGAAAAAAACCCTGAGCTATTGCATTTCTTAGCCTCTAAACTGAACAAAAACAAATAACCCAGAGCTTTCACTAATTTCATTTACCTTTAAAACTCTTTGCAAGAGGCATTTAGTCATTCCTCACTGCAGGGTTAGCAGGAGGATGGCAGCTGTAATAATCTTTAGTAAAAAGGTATTTCGGGGTCTCGTACCTGGTTTCAAAGGTTTGACAGAGCTTCTGCATTTACCATCAACACAAGAACAATTTGGAAATATCTTTCTTGGACAAGAGAATTGTGATAGAAACTATTATAAAGCTAAGTAAATGCTTGCCAAAAAATGAAAGGAACCTATCTCTGTGAGCTGCTATAAGGTCAGGAATTGGCAGACATTTCATAAAAATTCGTTTGTCCTTACTTGCAACCCTCCATCCTCCATTCAACTGTGTCCTTCCCTGTAAAATCTGCAGATTTAATCTGTCCAAATTAGGAAAGAGCAGGCAAAGGATGGAAGAAAACCAGTGTTGCCAGCTACAGACCGCTTCTCATGTTCTTCAGCAGCCTAAAATAGCTATGTGGGCACACGCATACGCAATACGTGTGTATGAAAAAAAATGGGTTATGTGTCAGCTTACTAAATATCTATAGGGTTCAGATCAGTCCTGTAGGTATTCATTCTTCCATGAGACATTGCATATATTTTCCCAATTAAAATAATACAGTGGAGACTGAAGGGATAAACTCACGGGTGGCACTGAAAAGTATGATGCAAACACAAGCTCTCCCTGCTGTCGCCTTCTAATGCTTCTCTGTAAAATATTAAAAGGAAAAATTATCATCAAAAGAAGTTTGCATCCAAGGTTTTGAGAGAGCTGGTTAATATGCACAGTTGTCTCAATAAATCGTTACATGTGTTTGCAGTGAATTCGTAAATCACTGTGTGAGGCATTGAAATAACTGGCACTACTGTTTTGGCTCAGTTACCAGTTTTACATCAGGGACTTATTTTCCAGTTTTTTCCTCTAAGTTGCTGTAATCATGTGCTACAGTTGAATCTAAATTGAATGGAATGCACAATAAATATGCTCCCTCACTGAGATCATGCAAGCACTATAAAATGTAAAAGAAAATAGTGGAAGGCATTGAAGTGCTTCACACTGTGAGCTTTCATAAACCAAGAAGAGGAAAAACAGCAGAAAAGCAAAATTTGTCAGATTTATCTGCTCCTTTTGGCTTAATAACAGAGACTGTGTTTGCTTGTCTTGTGAGGACATCTATGGCACAGGAAAAAGCCTACCTGAGCAGAAAAGAAATCCTAGCTCAGAACCTTCTTTCATCCACTCACAGATGCAACCCAACTGTGTATTTTTTTTCCCAGAATCTCACATCTGAAATGATGACCCTTATGCAAAAAGAGTCACTGGAGTGAACAGACACTGCCTTGCAAAGTAAGCAATGTGTTTGGAGCCGAAAGACTCATTCTGTACCTCAACAGCAATCGTGTCTGTCATAGCTTTGTTATTGCTTGATCTTATGCCATGTAAAACCCACAGATCTCAGAAAGCAAAATAGCTACAAATGCCAGAAGGGACATTAGCATCTCTCAGTCTCTTCCAAATGTAAACAGCTACAAATCAAAAGCTGATCTTATAAAGTTCCCTTATCAGTGTTTAAAAACAATCAGGATCCTATAACTCAAGGCTGTCTGCTTTTGGTTGATTTTGGTTCTTGTGTTAACAACAAGAGCACTGAGCAGGACACAGAAAATTGAGCTGGACTAGCCCAGAGTATAGAAGACCTGGTTTCTGATCCCAGATATGCATCACGGCTTCCTGGACAACAGAGGCTGTACAACGAGCACCATAGACACCAGTTACTACGTCTCTGTTATTCATCTGATCAAGTCAAACTGTTTCACAAGGCAGGCAATCTTTCTGGTAAGCTTTACAGTAAAGTTAATGCAAAGTGACAAGACTTTAATTGATACACAGGTGACATATTAGCAAAAGGCCAGTTCTTTACATTTCTTGCCTTCCAGAATTGTGCTTCAGCTGAAGGAAGCAAAAAGAGCCAGTAGTAAATCACCTTAGCTTTTCATAACACGACATAATTTTCTGAGAGCACTGTTTTCCAACACATCCTATGTGACAATTCCATGCTCACGATTTTTAAAATGCAAAATGCTGTACATTAAGTGACTGAAAATGCTTAATTTAAAGTTTATATATATTTGATATATACAGACAAGCACACTTGGAGAACATGACTGATACTTCACAGTTCATGTTAAGAAACATTACGGTTCTCAGCTTTGCAGTGGGAATACGCTCTTTTTTGATGACGTTTTATTTTTGAAAAACAGAAGATAAAAATATTAAGTTCTTCTGATTGTAACTGAATGTATTACTTTCAGACAATACAGTATTTCTGATTTTATTTTCCAAAGGAAAACTAAATGCTAAAAGTAAATAGCTGGAAATCTGTTCCCCTCAGTTGGCCATGTAGATATACAACTGCTTCTCAAGTACCCAGTTCTGGCAGGCTCTTTTTGTTTCTTTCCATATTGATGCTACCTCTGGTAAAATTATTACAGACTCAGAAAAAATTTGGTTGGAAGAGTCCTCAGGAAGTCACCTACTTCATCCTCCTCTTAGCAGTTCCAGCTTCAAAGTGTTCAAAGTGAGATCAGGTCCAGCTGAGTTTGAAAAACCTCTGAAGAGGTACTTTTCATGGTTCTTAGCCACTCTCATGATGAAGAAAACATTGATCACATCTAAACACAATAAGGAAAAGCAGAGTTACCCAATTTCTTAGTTGCTCAGTGTCATTGCTTTAATTCCCCCACAAACTTTTCCACTTAACAGGGAAAGAACAACTGGGTTTTTCACTAGAACTGACTGCAGGCTTTGCTCCTACATTTAGGAAAAGCAAAGTGGACACAGATAAAGCCTTCAGAAAAATTCTAATGCAACCTAAGATAATTCACTATTCAGAAACGATTCTCAGTAATCCAGATGATGTAGACATTACTTTTTTATCTATGATGGGCTGCATCAAAAGAAAGTGGCAAGCAGGTTGAGGGAGGTGATTCTGCCCCTTTATTCTGCCCTGGTGAGACCACACCTGGAGTACTCCAGGCTCAGGGCCTCCCAACATAAGAAGCACATGGACGTGCTGGAGTGGGTCCAGAGGAGGGCCACAAAAATTATTAGAGGGCTGGAACATCTTTCGTATGAGGACAGGTTGAGAGAATTTGGGTTGTTCAACCTGGAGAAGGTTCTGGGGAGACTTATTGCAGCTTTTCAGTACTTCAAGGGGTCTTCCAAGAAAGATGGGGACAAACTTTTTAGGAGGGCTTCTTGCAATAGGACAGGGCGTAATGACTTTAAACTAAAGGAGGGTACAGTTAGACTAGTTGTAAGGAAGAAATTATTACAATGAGGGTGATTAAACTCTGGACCAGGTTGTCCAGAGAGGTCATAGATGCCTCATCACTGGAAACATTCAAGGTCAGGTAAGACGGGGCTCTGAGCAACCTGATCTCGTTGAAGATGTCCCTGCTCATCGCAGAGAGGTTGGACTAGATGACCTTTAAAGGCCCCATCCAACTCAAACTGTTCTATAATTCTGCCTCAAGGCTAATTTTCAGGCACTTGTCTCCTGTTATCGCTGTTAGAAATTCACCTGCTGCCTATGGAGAACTCCAAAAACAGTGAGCACATCCATGTGCCAAAGTCCTCCAATGACCTTGACAACCTGTGGAGCATGAGGGCCAAACAAGCGGAGTAGCAACTCTTGCCCTAAGGACTGAAGTAGCTAAACAGATCATTGACAATGAAGTAATTTAGAAAATGGCTATAAATAACCCACATGTTGATCTCTGGCTTCCTGCAGCCTGCACTAGTAAGAGAAATGACTCCAGGAATAATTCCAGAAAACAGCCCTGTCCACTTGCTGACTTCCATTCTGCCTTTTGCTCTCACATCCACTTTCAGATAAAATTGCTCCTGTTGAAATAACCCAGCATATTGCAATGCTATGAAAAACCGCATTGCTATTCTATTTCTCCTGCCTTGGGAAAGGAATACAATCTTGATATTCTCTTCATAGAGTGCTTTTGCTTCCACTTTGTCAATAGGTTTGGATGGAGTCTGGAAGAACATTTCTATTCTGAAGAACAACACTGCAGGAACCTTTATCATCTCACATGTTTTGCGAGTCCCGTAACACTTGTTCCAATCCTATTTGATGAAATTTTTTTCCATAAATTTTCACTGTAATTTTCCTCAAGCCAGCATTACATTTCCTAGCACCCTCTGTCCCAGTAAGCAATGCTTGGTTCGAGTATCTCCATTGGTAAACCTACCGATTGAATGAAACGAACTGCCTACTCAATAGGAAAAAGTCCAATGGCAACACAGGAAGTCAGGAAACACTAGGCAGATCCAGCAGAAATTACTGGGGGGAAAATCAAATGCCTGAATGGAAAGTGTTGTAATTTAGTTTTATTCCAGGTCTAAAAGTGGAAAAAACTTAAAGCTTTACAGCGGCGCCGTTCAGGGTCTGCCAATGTTTCCATTATGAACTGCAATTTTCAGGGGTTTATAAGTCAGCCATAAAAATTTGCTCCGGGATGAAACTAGAAATAAAAGCTCCCCACCCAAAAACTAATTCTCCCCCCCGTCTTTTTTTTTTTTTTTTTTTTTTTTTTTTTAAGGAGAGAGTTAAATTTAATTTGCTTATTTTTAAGATGGGTCAGTTGAAAATGGAAAAAAATATTTTTTGTCATGTTTTGTACTATTACAAAGTATAGATAAACTTAGAACAGTGTGGGGTTATAGCAGATGACAATCAAAATACATGTCAATATCATTATGCTGCAAGAGGGTAGAGGTAGGGTTTTTTTGTTTGCATTAAAAATATGAACACCATTCCTAAGAGACATGCAGGAGTTATTCCGTGCAACTTTGCAATGGCAAGGTCTCATCCAGAGTATTCTACCCAATTTGAGGCTCACATGTTAAAAACAAGTAAACCACAGAAAAACAATAAAAATTATACAGACCTACAAAACATAACATAAGGAAAGAAAAACCGAAGAGCTTAGGCTTTATCTAGGAACAGAATATCAAGGGATAAGTAGCAACAGTTTCCCAACTTGGAAAAAAAAAAAAAAAAAAAGGAAGGAGAATGGTGATCAGATGCCTTCCAGGTCCACTTCATAAAGAGTAAGAAAACAAAGAAGTTTATCTGCAAGAATGAAGTTTTAAGTTACGTGCCTGTAAATTCACATGTCAGTGAAGTCATGCAGTGGAATCACCCTCATCTTGGACTGGTCATATTACTTCACAAATATTTCTCTTGAGTTCAGATAATTATTTTGAAGTCGGTGCTGAAACACAACACTTGAATACATTTTACTCAAACCTAGCACTCAGATATATACTCTGAAGTTGCATGACCAGTTTAAAACCCCCCACATTATCTTTTCTTTACTCAAGAGAATTTGGAGGGTTTCTTCCCTTTGCTTTGCATTTCTAGAGTACCAGGAGCATATTTTCAGTTTCCCTGCAATTCAGACTAAAAACTTGATATGCTAATAAAGGAAAAATCTCTCATAATCATGACTCTCTGTCAACTACAGCTTTATGAAATACAGCACAAAATCATCAAATTTGCTCTCAAATGACGAGAGATATTTATTCCATTATGCAACTGGTTTTCTTTTCATATTTTATCTGGGACAGAGAAAAAAAGCACAGTTTCTTTTCTTTTCACAGCGTCTCACTTCTTTCACTTTGTTAAACTAATATAATTTTGAGTGTCTTTTCACTAGCAACCTTCTAACCTTTACCTAAAGAGTTAATCCCTATATAACTAAAGCATCAGGTTTGAACACAATTTGGGAATCAATTTTTTTCAGTCTTTTAGGAAAGAAGTCTTTTAGGAGTTTCTTCTGAGATTATTAACAAGAAATATTTACTGGCTTCTAGTCCTTTCTGTGGTAGCTTATCACAGAAGACATTTTATGGTCATTTCAATACAGTGGAAAAACACTGATTTATAATTTAAAAGATTACGAAGCTTTTCAAAACTTCTGCTTATGTTTCACATTTGGCTGAGGGATCATCTGACAAGCATTTTCTTTTATGCACATCACATAAATTTTAAATATTGCTGATTCTTTTCTAAGGAGAAGCTTATCTCCAAGTGGTGGCTGGGATACTGATCATAACCTTCTGCCCCTCTCAAAGGCTTCTGACACTTTCTACTCCACCTTTGGCCTCTCTAAGTATGAAGTCTTCTCTGAACTTTGGTTATGAGCCCTAGGGTTTTTCCTCTGCAGGTTATTCACCATCTCTGCTGTTCTTTCTCACCCTCTGCAACCACATCTCATTGGACTGCATCTTGCTTGTACCTCTCATACCTGCTTCCCAAGTATTGACTATCAACTTCAAACACTATCTTGACTCAACAAATGATATGCTGCTTTTAACTAAAAAAAAAATAAAAAAAAATGTTGTGCATCTTCATTAATGATATGAAACAAAGGATAAAATTATAACATCATTCTTCTTTCATAGTCAAATCCTCCATGTTTCTCATTCATGCCTACTGCTATGTTGACACCTCACTCAGTACACCTCAGGCTGCAACATCAGATTCAAACACACTCAAGACTTAGATGTTTTTCTGGCTTTTGAAAGTTAAGCCCAGCTTACTGTTGACTGAACAGTAAGATCATAACCTACTCACAGCTAGCCAATCTATTAGCATGTTGACAGGCTCACATTACTCTGATGCTGCCTGGACATGATACCCTTATCATCCATATAGCAAACATGCTCCTGCAGGCAGAAGAAATGTCTTGAGCATTTGGCTCCTGCCCCTTCTACACGGAGTCCAAACCACTGCTCTCACACCAAGTAGACATGGAGGGAGCTGAGCTCTAATATGAAAACACCTTAGGAAGGGACTAGATATCTCTTCTCAAATAAGACCAAACAGAACTCAGGGTGTGCACCTCAAAACCCTTTCACAGCAAAGTCGACCAAATTGGCTCAAGTGATGTATGACAGTGCAGACTACACCGACTGTTTGGTTATGCTTTGAAATGACTCAGGAGTTCATTGCCACTAGAGACAGCCTGAAGCAATGAGCCACAATTTTCACGTAGAAACATGGGCCTAAATACAAGGTGGCAGACAGACTTGGTGCACTGGCCTGGTAAAAAAATGTGCACAAACCCTGTGTGTCAGTAAACATGATGACTGAGCTTGTGAAGTCACTCAGGAGGAGACAGATGACTCCCCCCATTGTTGGTCCTGCTCGGGTTGGTTCCCCACCGAGCACACTGCTACTGTAAGCACACTGCTCCACACTGTACCACAGGAGGACAACACACGAGATTCAGCCCCCCCCAGACTGCTTCCTCTCCTCACTATCCCTTTCCCGCCAAGATTTTAACAGAATAGACAGCAGACCGTATTAGCTGCACAGAACTCTCATTTTTCAGTCTGGCACCTGAGGTTCCCTAGACTATGGCTCACCTTCGGATAAGAAAATTTCAAGAGAAATAACAAAATTAAGCAACACTATTATAAGCAGTCCTTGGGTGGGTTACAAGTCAAACTGCTGATTACTGAGTAAGTTTAATCACCTACAGAGCCCTGTAACCTCCCTGAAATAGCCCACAATGTTATGAAATGGAATTTGTATGCAGAAAGCAAGGAAAACAGACCTTTTAATTTACCAGACGTATAACTGTGATTATGACAATCATGGTGGGTCAGAATGTTCCCATTACACCAGTGGATCTATAATTAGCCCCTAACTTTGTTTTTGTGAGAGTAAGAACACCGTTCAGCTTGCCACTGGTCACTGTATTAACTGCAACACGAGTGCCCTCTCCCAACTGTCAGCATCGCGCCACTATTTCACCTACATTTTCCTGAAATTTAAAAGAAAGAAAAAAGAAGGAAAAAGTCACACAGCTGAATTGCGCCTTCAACATCCTCCTCTACTTGAGGTACTATCCAGGAGAAGCAGCTCCTCAGCTGGCATAGGACCAAACCTCCAGTAACTACACTCATGTCAGGTCTTCAGCTGATGTATATTGGCACGGTTTAACTGGTCCCAAAGGAGCTACACCAATTTACAGAAGGAACTGGCACAGACAACTCCTCTCTACTCTGTATAGCATTAACAGGTCCTCCTAATTATTTATTGAAAGAACATTTTATTTTCCTGCTGTACTCTAAAGCCAAATTCCTACAAGGTGGTCTCAATCCAGTGCCTGGAGCTGGATGTTAAGATATTTTTGAATGCCTGCAAGTTTCATGTGCCACTGTCAGGTAACCTTACCAGGTTTGGCCAGCCAGCCAGAAGTTAAACGCGTTCACAGCTCTGAATACGATGCTGGGCACAAATCCGAGAACACGATTTGTGCCATTTAATTGTCTCAGCAAGCCAAAACACAGTTTTGACTACAAGAGACATCAACACACACAGGTATTATACATTAAATCACTGTAATATACTCACTTGCAGTTATAGCACTGGAGGCAATTTGACAAAGTAAAATGAGGTCCACCCTTCTCAGCACCACTTCAGCATTTGATTAAGTACAAAGGGAAAGTTTTTGCAGTGAGTTAAATTTAAACGACTTGATGTAGTTACAGCACAGTAATCTTTAAAGCCCACCTTCACTCACTGACTGCTATGGAGGAACACTATATTAAACTTTCTGACACTTGCAGATGTGCTTCACTACAAGAAGGGAATGACACTGATGGCAAATACTACTACACACAGCAAAAAACACAAGTACAAACAGAAGCATTTGGTAGACAAGGATCTATGCTAATGCAATCTATTGCGTTATCCCATTAAAGTTCTGTGGTTTAAAAAGTGTTTGCTGAAGTAGCTTTCCCAATACTGCTTCCTGTCAAAAAACACAGACTGTCACAACTAAAGGGGGAAAAAAAAAGGCAGCGTTTTCTGAAAAAAATAATTTTTTAGAAATAACACATTCCTATAGTAATAATTTTAATATTGTAAAAAGGAAAAAAAATTACCTGTATTTCTCTGTCTTCCATTTATACCCCCTTTTCCCTTTTATCAATTTCCCCTGCTAAAAAGAAAAGAAGTGGAAGAGAAACTGAGACAAAAATCCTCAAAGGAATGAAGGAGCTTTAATGGCTTTTGAAGATAAACCAAAACTCTTTTCCAGGTTGAAAGGAAGGGGAAGGGAGAGAAGAAAAGTTTCAGTCAAGTTGAAGTTATTTTTTTTAAAAATAACTAACAAAACAGAAATTGTTGCACTGTACTTTTGCCCCCTTCACCAATACTATCTGTTGTATTTCAAAACCTCGTACAATAAGGGCAGCCAGCCTGCAAGTCTGGAAGGGAATTCAACACGTGTTATTGGTGGATGATTTCAACATAGCCACAAGGGGAATGCATTCAAAGATCCATATGTTTGGTTGGCACCAAATCAAGTTCCATTAAATAACACTGTATTCAGCTACACAACAAATTTACTTACCATACATTTCACATGAGAACTAATTTGTTTGATAGGAATATTGCTGATGTTTATATTGGTTTACTGTAATGAAAACAGTATTTTCCAAACTATGAACAAATAGATACCAGTAGTTTTACAGTGGCTTAACCAAAGTACTGGTAGAGCTTCAAGAAGGGAATTTATATAATACGTATGTTTCTCAGTGCTGTTCATGCCAAACATAGTAAGAGGGTCCTGCTACGAAGATGGAACTTGCTTGTAACACTGGGAGAGCAGACCTAAGTCTCTTTACAGGCCATGGGGAGAGCGGCAGAAGCCAGCAGGCCTACAGGCAATTCGAGGCTTGACAGTTTGCTGTGTCCAAAAACGTCTTCAGGAAAACCAAACATGTACGTCCAGTCCTGGCGGAGTGGACCATGACAGGACTCTCTCCCTTCTTGTGACACTCTACAGAAATTATGAAGGGAATCACTTACCCGCTCCTTTAGCTAAACATCAAACCCCTATATTTTAGTTGTAAAACCAAGGACCCTTATATAAAATGCAAAATTCACATACTATTGCCTGTCTGGTCAACAAAGCTGCCAAATGTTTTCACATACAGAAAAACACTTGCAACTGAGTTGTGCTATAAAAACAATAGAACATCTTGAGGATTTCACTTAATAATTCCATGCAGTCTGGCATTAATCAATTGGACATCTTCCGAAAAAAATATATTTCCTTCGTGTGGAAAAAAAAAGTTCTTCCAAGAAAGTCACCTTCAGAGTTTCACATGTTTATATTTTTGCTTAGAGAAGCATCCTTTTAGAAAAACAATTGAGAAGAAGCCAAGGATGATTTAATGACGCACTTACTGAAACTCCTGGAAATTGTCATTTTTGACAGCTTTCGATACACAAAATCTGCCCTGGCACTTGTAATTGTAATATCCATTCTTTTCTTTTCACCAGGACAGTTCTGACTTCTGGTTATGAGTCATGCTAAATTATAAATACAAATGGAAGCATGGGTCACATTGTTTCCAAAAAATACGTTGACATATTATTAAAAATACTGGTAGTACCATCCTTCATTTTTGTTCCAATTTGTTACTGAGGAAATTATTTTAAATTAGTACATGGCACTCCACATCACCTTTTATGTGCTGCAGGTGTCTGTAGCACAAAAGTCTCTTCCTGCAAAATAAAAACTGCATGGTTCAAAGTGTAAATCTGATGTGATGTGTCATGGGATCAAACATTTCTCCACAGGCTGACTGCCCAACATGAGACGGAGCCTACTTGTAAATAAGCTTCCTCTCATTTCCCAAACCAGTGGGGAAGGAAAGGTGGGCTAGTGATTAACAATTAAAAATCACAGCCATAGAAAGGAAGGATGGCTGAGCATTCATGGAAGTATTAAATCACAGCCTTTACATTTTTGGCATATTACTGTGACTAAGGTTCACAATTATTTTGGCTGCCCCCCACAAGACCTTGGCTACATTAAGAATTTCACCCTAAACCCTCCAAACTCAAACAAAACAAACTCCATCTTTGAAGCCAGACTTTCCACATAGATCCATCAGTGGGAACCATAGGGTCTAAGGCAGCAGAGATTGTTCACATGCTTAAATATCAGTATTTGGCTGAAACGCACTCAGAAAGGACTTTTTACATTATGACCAACTACGAAAGCAGGTTAACCCTGCAGTCTGATTTAGTTCTGCGTATTTTAATGGCCAAGAATCTGCAAAGTCATCTTTTCATAAATTATCTACTGTACACACAACAGTAACATCCATTGATAGCTTTTAAAATTCAAACCACAATTTGATGTGCTTGATGTCTACCAGTACACATTCTAACACCTTTAATTACAGCAAGAGAGCACAAGCAACCAATTAATTCTTCCATGGTTTCATTACAAGTTTCAGAGTACTATCACTCCTTCACATTGCATTTAATTTGAAACAATAAGCACTTTCAAGAACTCCGAGCAGCATATCCTCCAACCAAAACCAGCCCTGTGGAGTAGTGGAAAAGTTTTAAGTATAGTCCCTGGCCTATTTTGACTGTCTTCACTATATTTTAAGGCCTAGGTTAAGACGTATCATTGGCTTTGTTTTCAGGAACCTAAATTTCTTGTCACTAGGAATTAGTGATCCAAAAATAATGTTTAACACTCATTACACAACCAGTTTTGAAAAGTTACGTTAATAAGGAGCAACCAACTTTTGCTTGCATTTTCAAAGAAGCCTAGATATTTACACAATGAACCCAATAAAAGATTTCAGGTGCCTCCTCACCATAGCAGTGTCCACAGCCCTCATATGCTTAACAAAGAGGGGAATTTCTGGACTTCAAGTCAAACTTATCTTGGGAACAGCAGGTCAGCTAAGGTGGTCAGGCTCACTGCTGTGCCCTGGTGAATAAGGGGCCTTATTAGATCCATGCTACTGGTTCTTTCAAAATTTTGATATTTTTTTTTTTTTTACTCTAATTGTCCAGTAAACAGTGCTCAGCCAAGACACAGTGAACAAGTTCATTTCCCATCTCTGCCTGAAAGGGTACAGGTTGGTATCCCACACTCGCAGGCAGTTATGCAAACCAGTGATGAATAAACTGATGCAGGATGCTCTACCTTCTCTACTTCTGTGGCAACAGTTGAACACTCCTTAAGAAGGGGATGGAGAACAGGCACGACTCTTTTGCAGGTACTCACCTAAATAAGGGAAAATCTAGATTATCTTCTCTGTCCTAATGAATAGTCTGATACTAGATAAATTGACTACATAGCTAACTTTTTAAGGCCTGGCACATAGGTGAACAAGCTTAGCATCTAAATCCAGGTGTCTCACACCTTTAGGTAATACTAGCCACAAAATGTGTACTAGTACAAAATGGGGTTGGGAAAACCACTGCCTGTTTCTTCTGGCTATCATCTGTAAATAGATATTCTCACTCAACAGCTCTGCAGGGGAAAAGCACCTGTATCCCACACGCTGGGTGAGTGCTATTGATCAGTTGGTAACTAAGACACAAAAAGGATGCTCTTAAGTCCTATTGCAGTGTATAGAGAAACATTTAAGCAGATAATCTGGTACTGAAAGTAGAACTCCCCACTGCTGTTCTTCTAGGTAAGGATACCAAGTTCCCACAATGGAAGGCGGTTTGGAAAACCAACAAATAAACACAAGTAGGAAACTACATCAATTGGTAATTTCCCTTCTCTAGAGCACCTGTAACCAGCTGCGTCAGAAATCATGGTTGACTCAAGCTGGAAAACTCATGGAATAGGTTTTTCTTCTACGATCTCTTAAACAACCTTCTCAGCTGTACCAGAATGCGTGTCAATTGGGATGTAAACTCCTATTGCTTTCTTCCATCTGTGTTTAACAAATTTCATTCTAACACTGTCCATTAGGTTCCCATTTCTGTATTTTGCCATCTGGATCTCATCTTTATAAATACAAGTTACATTAACCCACTTGGCTCACTTCATGTGTAGAGACTTGTTAAATGGCTTTAAAGATGAATTACTAAAAAAACTAGAGTTAAAGATTTAACATGAAAACAGATTAATTTAAGTTCAGAACTTCTTACCTCAATGTCAAAGTTAGGTTACCAACGACTTCTGGCTTCCCACATTGATCAGCTGATTTCTACCTTACTGCCATTTGTTCTCTAGCTCTGTATGTCTACACTAGCACATAAATTACTCAGAAGGCACCCAAGTTCACAGCAACAATGTAGTCACAATTTTAAACAACTGAAATTCAAATGTGTAATATCATGAAATCAGAAAGAAAAAATAGAAGTCCAAACACTAGGGCTATGTAGAAAACAAACTAACTGAGCCAAAGACAATTAAAGTTAATTTAAAGAAGTTCTCTTCTGCTTGCTGAATTTTGTTTTTACCAACACAGTACAAAGATCCAAAGTAACATCAATCTGAATGGATTTACTCACTCTGTTATTTCAGTTATATTTTTAAATGATATTTCAAGTTTGTACTTAAATGTCAAACTCTTCTCAGTTTAGAAGAAAAAAAAAAAAGGACCTTGAAAGAGTCACAGTAGGAACATAAAGAGCGTGCCAACCATTAGTTGCTCCTGCCTCCTCTGGATTAGCACAGCACAGAGCTGCCTTCTTTCTAGCTTATGTTCTCATATCTTGAGTCCTCAAGAGATACAGATCCATGCTTGGCACTAAAATTTTGCAATTTATTTCTCAAAATGATGTACAAGACCATATCTTTAAATATGTTTTTTTCTCCTTCAATGTGTAAGAAAGAAACAGGAGAAAGTCTATGTACAAGGAAAAAAACCCAGAGCCCTGAATTTGCTCCTCCTACGACGATGTGGCATCTCCTTAACATCTCCACATGATATGTAAACATCCCTAGAGGTATCAGAAGTGAGATTAAAGATGGATGAAAACAGTTGCATTCTCTTCATCTAAATCTAGATGGAACTGACAAAGACATACAACCGCTTCAGGGCTCTGTGTGCCCTGGCACCTGCTACTGTAACTCTGTCCCAACAACATGCAACTTGTTATTGAAAATAGAACTGGTTTTGATCCTTAAAGATCCTAGGGAGTACTTGAGGCTTCACCCAGCAATCAAAGGTAGATCGCAGTGCTATATTGCCATAAGTATTGTTGAATTGTCTTTTCAGCAAATGAATCCCTCCCTCGTGCTCCAGTATCGATTTGAAAAAGAAGTTTTCTAAGTGTAGTAAAAAGGCATGAGTCAAAAATCTATCTGGGTAACTTCTGAAACATGCTGTCAAGCAGCTGGACTAATTTTGACTATTACAGTTTTCATTTGACTAGAGATCTAACAGCAGGCCCACTGTCTTCAAGGACTAATATTGCCTCTGGCTGCTTCTCAATACCAACCAGCAGTCCAACTTTTTCTGGGCTAAACTTCAATCTCTTTGTCCAACTTGAGCTAGGCACCATCTGGGACACAGAGCCACACCATCCTCAGCAATTGGGCTAGGCGAGCCACATCGACATCACTGTGGCTACCTGCAGACTGCAGGAAAACTCAAATTGAGATGTTCTCTGACATCGTAAAAGTGACCCAAAACTCTTGAGATTCTGGACCCCTTTTACAGCATGTATCTAACAGATTTCCAATCTTACATCACAATTAGTTAGCATCTCATTCACAAGCTGATGAAAGAAAAGCTGGTAGAAGAAAACAGATGCAAACTGGGGACTTCACTGTTTTCTGAGAATGTCATAAAATGCAGACCTTTGTAACTGCTTCTCAGCCTATGTCAAGGGAACAAAACTAAACTTGGTCTCCACTGTATTTGCAATTATTGAGACTGCAAAAACAATCAAAAGAACTAGGTTTGGCTTGGTAATAATTTCTATTCCCTCCATGATCTTATTTCAACTGTCTCATGCTATTCTCTGACCTTGTCAAAAGCCACCTTGCCAGGAGCCCACCACTTTCTCATCTGAATGCACTTGTCACCAAAATGAATTACTACCTTGCATTTGTGGTTCAAACAGCCTGATAGGAACTGCAGGAAGAGCAGAAAATGGTACAAATCTCAAAATGATGTATTATCGATAAAACACTGTAACCTCACTTGCCAAGGACTGTAATTACAGTTGGGCAAAGGCAATGTTAGCTCAGCTGCCTCTGAACACACCTGTTTCAATTTAATTCGTAGTAATTAGGAAGCCTAGGGCACCAGGAAAAATCGCTTCTCAGTTACTGTTTCAAACAGCTGAGTTTTCAAGTGGCATTTAAAATCCTGTTTTTCAGAACAGACTGCTGACTTGTTAATGCTAGCAAAATGAAATAAAGCAAAATATTTTTAGCAGCAGGAAGTTGTTACTTGCTACTGCCAATTACATGCCTTGTGCTTGAACAGTGAAATTTTTTCCCCTTTGCTTATTATTCAAGATAGGTAAAAGCTGGCTTAGGTCTCGGTGCATGAGGATTCGAGCAGAACTTAGTCCCCTGGAGTTGGCCGACACTTCTGGAGTCATAGCCAACACTGGCAGCAATCTGCTGTGACAGAGCAAACAACAGTGTCCTAGATCCACTCTTCAGAAAAGGGGGAAGGAGAAGATTAAGCAAGAGACTTGGATCTATTGACTTTGGCAAAAGACTGAATACCTTGTCATGCTAATAAAATTACTGAATTTGGGGAGGAGAAAATGGGGCAGAGGGGGGAAAACAAAAAAAAACCATTAAAATTACATAAGGAGAGATATTTATACTCTGACTTAATTTATCAAACTGACACAGCGATGAATCATACACCATTAAAATAATGGGATACAAGTTTTCTTTATATCACAATCATTATTTACAACTCTCAGAAATTCACAGAGGAGTCAAGTATCCTCATCTTTTAATTTAAAATGTGATCTTGCGGGCCAAAGAAAACTGTTGGCAAAAATAAGTTTCTACAGGAAAAGTGCCCAAGAAATGATTTCTTCAAAAACAGGATAGATATTAACAATTGTGATGACACTTTTCCTTTTTTTTGTTTCTTGAAAAAAAATCTACACTATAAACCAGAGAGAACTCAAGCAACTCACATAAAGCTCGATCTCCGAGTAACAAAGCAATGAGAATGGGCAGTAACAAGAGCCTGTGCTAGACACAGCTGCTTATGACTTTTAAAAATATAACACAAACCTCAGTTAACTTCCAGGTGACAACTGCTTTGATGCAGGTTCATTCCCACACTCTGAGAATCCAACTAAAGCCAGCACAGCTTCTCTCCGTGAACTAACTTGAATATATGCATGTATTTCTGAAAGTCAAAGGTCACTGTTTCAATGATTGGCCTTTTTTCTCCTGTAATGCCATTAGAAAGACAACCTTACCACTGGATATATTTTCATCTCAGAACACACACACATCCACATAAAAGCTTCCTGAATGTTGTTTTTATTGTTTGGGAATGATTTTAATATTTATCAGTCATTATTTTCCACAGATTGAAATGGGTGTGTATTTAAAAACCGGACAAGATAACAGAATCAGAAATCCATATGGTAAAATGAGTGTTAATAGTCAACACCATGATTTCATCACTGAATTGAACTTTATGGAATATAACAGTGTCTAGCTGAAACTGGGCTTATATAATGTATATGGGACACCCATATACATGCCATTCAGGATCTTAAAATCATAAAAATCAGAAAATATATGAAAGCAGCATCTTCTTTTATTCATTTGTCTTTGCTACTTCAACAGGCAATTTCTTTATAATCCAAGTTTTTAGCTGTTCTAATTCAGTTCTGCTTAACTCGTGATTAAACTCTGGAAAAGTATGAAATGATGTTGATACTCCCAGTGACTTTAACATCTTGTTGGTCTCTTCACCCCATGAGTAGAGAACAAGTGCATCAGCCGTTCCATGACACTGAAATAATTCTGGAAGAACACTTTCATTTCTTTTCAAAGCCTAGATGGAGAAGGAACACTGTCAGACACAAGACTAAAAACTTTAAAGCAATAGTTACAATTACATGGTGAAAAATTACGTAGCATTCCATTTTTTAACCTGCATGTCCAATATTGTACTATCTCTACAAAAGCAAACAAGGAAATATTGGAAAAAAAGCCTGTACTTCAAATTCCAGTGTGAGAACTCTCATCAAAATGATAGGGTTTACTTTAAGATCTATATCGCTCTCTAAATAAGAGAAATAGAAAAAGTTAATGACAGTAGATGGAGCCCATGAGTATTACAATTCATCACAAACTTTCAAAGAATAGTTACACTTACACTGACTAACAATTTACAAAGTATTTAATTTGTTAATCTGCCCTCTTCGCTGACTTTGAATAATTGCACTGTCTGTGCAAAAGGGCAACAAAACATCACGTAAGGAAGCTTTAAAAGCTTCACTTCCCTGCTACTCTGCTTATCCTAGGAAATGTCGTAAGTTTAGGATATTAATTGACTGACTCAGATGAATAAAACTGCAGCACTCAATTTTAATTATCATGTTTTTCTTTACAAAAGAACTGCTTCGGTAAAAGTCTAACACACACTCACCTGGTAAACAGCAGAGTCCTTACTGAGAAAACTAGACAAAGCGAAAACTCCTGACAGCTCTTGATGAAACCTATATGCTAAATGCATTGCCATTCCACCTCCCATCGAAAAGCCTCCTTGGATGTAAAAAACAAGAAACAAATACTGAATTTTGCTATGTATCTTTGTAACCCACAGTCCAATTTATTTTTATCTTCAGACTTGTTTCTTTTATACATAATGCAATCAAAAAACATTTTGAGAAGCATAAAGGTTACAATGATCTTAAATCAAAGCATCATTCATTTAAGAAGTTGCATAGCTGAAGTATTGCTGAAGATTGATCAGAGAGAGGAGAAAAAAAGAAAAAAAAAATCAACCAAAATGCCATTAATTTAGAATTTACGGTCTCTACCAGTTACTTAAACACAGTGACCAGATATTCTGTGATGTTAACAAAGTAAAACTCTACAAGGAGATAATTCTCACTGCCTTTTTTCACCATATTTTCCCCCCTAAACTACTGCCATTCACACATGAAAGATCTGTAGCACTATTCTACACAATCAGTGAACATTTTCCAACTCTAACCATTCTATGATTCAAGGCATTGGACTAGCACACAGAGGTTGAAGGGTTTTTTTGTTGTTACACCTTAGGATATGTAATAAATAGGGAAAAATCGCAATGCACCCCAGCTGAGCTCTAATAGGTCTCTTCACCTGCACTAATTCCTTACATGAGATAATTCCTCAGGGACAACTTTTACATGACAAATGCTCATTCATTTGAAAGAAATCCAGACTACTGCATTACTTCACAAGGACACAGCACATAGATTATTATATTGACTATATTCAGATAATACCTAGGGTGAAGAATGACTGGCTGCTGAAATCTCTTTGAGCACAGAGATGGCAACCAGAAGAAAGGTTTTGACTGCAGCTCTACTTGGAACAGTGTTAGCATCCAGAGTACTGGTGATACAACTGGTTTGTGCCAGGTAGTTAACTGGTGTTAATTAGCTGCAAAATTCCAAGCCCAGACCTTTTCACACATAAGACATGAAATTAGGGACTGAAGAAAAAATGCAAGAAACAGTAGACAAAATACCAAACCATTTCAGCCTGTTACCATTTTTAAGCAATTAAAATGAGATTCCAGAATGGGAACAGTTTCAAGGGTTACTATATAAGCCCTCTGGGGCTGACTTGATGCTACACAGAAGTTTGACATGGGTGCTAAACAAAGCCTAGCCAGGAAGCAGTGCCCTTGTAGCACCAAAATCCAGCCCAGTGACATCCTGCAAGTTTGGTATTTCACTGGATTCTGGGACCACACAGGAAATCTGTGGGGTGCACAAGCTCAGAGGCAGAAAATGACGCACTTCATAAATATCAGCTGGGTCATGGTGACATCTCACCAAGTTCCTAGTGGGGAATCCTCTTCCAACACGTTTATCTGCAAGTACCAGCAGGTGAGAGACCCGTCCAGCTCACACTCCATCCCACCTTATGACTGGAAGATTTGGCTGGATCTGTGTAGGAAATTTTCCTGACAACACTAGACAAACCCAGACATTTTTTTCTTTCTTTCTCAATATTATTTTTTAATTTCTGAACATACTTTCTACTGAATTTCTGGTTCTTCTTTCTATTTACTGTCACCTTGTAGTCTTGAGAGATGATTATAGCCAAAAGCAGGAACTGCAGGTTCCTGACTTAAGGAACTTGGATCGTAGGGAGAAGGAGCAAGATGACACAATATGGAAGAGAGGAGTCTTGCATTTCCATTTCAAACCCAGTGCTTAATTGAATTAGAGAGCTGTATCCTCAAATAGGAGATATACCCATGATGCCTCAGCTATGCATCCAGGGGGCTGATAATACCCTGGTATTTATCTTCGGTAAATAAAGCCAGGACCTGCAATTTACCCTACTAATTGACCTTTAACCAGTTCAAAGTGAAAGGTAGTGCACTAGTGCCCAGTGGCAGTTCAGAACCAAAGGTAACTGAGGAAAAGCAGGAATGAATTTGGGCAAACAAATTCAGAGCACACCTTAAAAACTCACACCACCCACATCTCCTGAAATTTTGAATAAACTTGTCTTCACAAAAAATATAAAAAATACTAATGCAAATCTTTCATCTACATCACTATTTCCCACCAGACATGTTCCCTTGTCACATGTAAGACACTTTTACAGTGAAAAACAATAATATATTGCACAGGTGTCATAGTAATCACAAAATTTCAACACCATTGACCCCACATATATGAAGAGAGAAAGATACAGCCTTCTGAGAAAGTATATAAAATACAACAGCAACACAAAGTTACTATATAAACGACATCTTATGCTAGTTTCCTTTATTCTCTTCTGTGAAATCTAATAATTTACTTCTTCGTTTCCTTTTGATCATTCTGAATAATGCTGTCATCCCCAAACCCAAAAAGTAACACTTATATTCCAAGAGACCATTTTGCATTTGTTTACAAATTAATACAGATGGACTTCATTATATATGTGGACAAAGTATACTTTAAGTATTTCAGAATACAGGAAAAAAGCTACATTGAAAACTCATTACTAGTTTGTAAATGATTTAATCTAAAATTTTGTACCCAGTTAGTCACAATCTGGCAACACTATCTGCAATTACTCATCAGCAGTCTTTGACAATGCAGTCACCTTCTGTTTAAAAGAATATTAGGTAATGGTTCTTTTATGCTGTTCATACTACTATGAAACATGTAATACGAAGGACTAGTTCTTTGAATTTGGTACTACAACAATCTCTAAATGCCCTACAGTAAGCGCTTCAGAAACAATTTGAATAAGCAGTTGTAGTTGGAAACAAATTTTGTCGCTTACAAGAAATATTTCAGTATAAGTGTAAATTTGACACAACACATGAAAGACATGCTCAGTCAAGAACTTTTATAAGAGTTCCAGTTTTGGATTAAGGAAAAATTAGAGGCAGGTACAGATATTACACAAAACAAATGTATGAAGCAACAGCCAGAATGTAAGCAAAACACAAAAGTACAAGTATGCTTATGTACACCAATGATCTCAGCATAAAAAACATGTAAACCTCACAGCATCTCTAAACAGATTGTGTCAGGAGTGTTAATCAAAATTGACATGGCAAAACTTCAACCTTAGATGGGTTGAACAATGCAAGCCCTTTCCTTGAGGCCATACTTCCAACAAGTACATAGAAGTTCAGAATTTTCTAATAGGTTTCACACAAAAAGTACCTTTGTTTTCCACTTTATATCTATTTTTACAGAGATCTATGAATAATGCTTCAAAACAGTTAGCTAAAACGCTCAGGCTATGGTTCAGAAAAGCATCTATTTACATTAAGTTTCCTGCCTGACAAAGGAGTTTTATACACAGGTTAAAAATGTACAAACCAAACTCAATTAAGGAAAGCACTTTTCTTTCAGATGCAAAGAAACTTCACTCAAGTACACATTTATGACCTCAAATCTGCTTTTGTGTAGTACTGGTCTCTAGGCAATACCCCTTTTGCAGAGAGAAGAAAGCTGCTGGTAACTTACTTTCCTAGTTGAGAAAGATTGGCTGAAATCATAGGATCATCAAACTTCCAAACTAATGAATCTGAATCGGAAGGAAACTCCCATGCAATACTACTAAAATCAAAACATTCGCTGGAGCATCATCTGTAACTGTGTTAAGGTAATCCCAGCCATATTCTGACGTAACGTAGAATGAACAGACTGAACTTCTCTCATGTAATCTAATTCTGCTTGAATAAAATAGAAACCCTCACCGCAGCTGCCATTTTTCAGTGGAAAAAACCCTTCTTTCCAGAGCTTGTAAATGGCCTTAGGAAACTTTTAAAACATCAAAGTGTTCATATAAAATCTTGCTTCTGCTAAAGATCTTGATTTATATTAATTTGTTCCACGTTTGTATTTGTCTGAAATGATCATCTGGTCCTTGATGACACTTCAACATTACATCGAATTCAGGAAACCAAGTACTTACCTACTGTCAAACTTCAGCTTTATTGATTTATTTGTATTTGTTCTAACAATGTTTGGGTTTGTATATCAGAAAAATGAATGACTTTACTATCTAGCACAAAGGTGTCTCTATTTAGTCTCTCTCTTGTGCCCTGTATACAAGAGAGAACGCTAAAAACTCTGTCTTCTCCCCCATGCTCTACTTTAGTGCCTGCAATGATCTGAGTTCAGAAAGCTCTTTAGGTTTTCATTCTTTACAGAAAAAACACCTCTCCAACAAACACAGGTTTGACATTGCTGATTGTTTCATTAGTCATATAGATCTGGCTGCAAAATGTCTTAGTGAATTTGTTACAGATAATGATTACGGACTTAGGAAACAACAAACCAGATCACTTTTTCAGTCTTCCTAGCATAATTTTAGTAAGTGATCAAAGCTGTTTTCCACACTAGTAATCACAGCCGTAGGAAATAAATTTTAGTTATTAATCATGTTTAGTGCATGAATTCTGTGATCTGCATGGAGTACAGATCTGCTCTTTGCAGAAACAGACCTTGAGCTGTTCGTGCACATATCTGAGTGGTAGATTTAGAAACCGCTTCATTACAGCACAGAACTAAAAGAGGAAGAGGAGAAGCTAAGCCCCAGGCTTCGATAAGGATTTGGACTTGGATTTAGGGGCAGATTTTGGGGTGTTTGATTTAAGCAGCATTTCTTCAGTAATGTCTCTCTAGCAGTTGTTCTTCATTTTCTTCAGATTTGTCAGTACAGCTTTGGTAACAAAGTCGCTAGAGATGAATGCTACAGCATACAGTGCCTGTGCCAGAACAACGCAAGGGGAGACCAAGTTCTCCTATTATACTCAGGTACACCAGCACAATTAGAAATTGTTTGCCCATTCTTTTATCATCATTCTACATTACATACTCCGGTCATTTTCTGTCCGTTCTCCTAGCATTTTTCATTCTCAATTTCACCTTTCTTTAGGTATTTCAACTCAGAGTTACTTTAATTGGTTTGTTATCGGGAATTTCTACCTGAAGTTATGTTTCAGTTTACTTCCTGCTCTCCCTAGGGACTTCCCGTGATTTACCTTCTACTAATGGTAACAGGAAAGCTTTGTTCTACACATCAGCTGCAAAAAAGCTGACTTTCTGTTTTGACCTTCCTTTTTCATCCATGAATGGAAGCATTATATACATTTAACAGCATTCATACATGAATATCAGTGAAGAGCACAAATACCAGTGGAACAGCAAATTCCCTTCCCCACAGAACTCCCTGAACACTGCTCCTGTGTAAGTGCTCAAACATGTACTTTGTTTTAAGTGAGTTTTCTCACAGCAGTGATTTTCTCTTTTTAATATTAATGAAACTTCACTAAACACTAACTTTACACACTGACAAAACTGCAATGAACGGTTTCCACCTTTGATAGCCATTCTATTCTGATTGTTACTCAGTAAATGAGAGCCTTTACAAGAACAAAGGCAACTAACTTCTTGACTGGCTCAGCCATTTCCTCTTGTTAGGAAAATGAGCCAATTTGCTATCCAACTTTCCCACTGGCCAAACCCCATTTTGAAATTAATATTTAAGTGATACAAGTTGTACCACCTTCTTGTAAAATCAAGTGTATTAGAGTTTCTAATGTATCAACTCACAGTAAAATCAGAAATTACGGTTTTATTTTCTACTAATGTGGGTAGTAGAAGGGAACCCAGTATGTGTACCTAAGCAATCATAATTTTTAGCACTCGAAGGAAAATAAAATCCATTAAAAGTCTCAAATCAATTTTTAATAAAATGTGACTCTATCAAATATATTGCTTGCTTTCTTTACTGAGTGTGTTTTCTTGGTTGTTTCTGAGGACGACAGCACAGCTGCTGCAACACTTACCTCGCATTTTTACAGCCAGCATAACTACACAACATGGAAAAAGGAAGAGAATAACCAATACTTTATGCTAACAGCATTAATGATTTTAAACTGAACTGCAGAAAAGAAACCCCAAAACGGGCACACTAAAACCAAAAAATGTGAAGCACAGGAACCAGTTGCCTTGGAAAGCTGTGAAGCTTCCATTAATGGAGATATTTTAAAACAAGTCAGAAAAACAATTGTAAGGGTTTATCTAAATAGAGCTCAACCCGCACTGACACATGAAAATGGATTAGTGAATGCTGCTAAGCCTAACTCTTCCATGATCTTGTAGGCACGACTGTGAAGGAAGTATAGGTTAATGTGCACACTACGGCATATCTACAGATGACACTCAAGCATTCTAAAAGTCCATCCGTCTGCTTAATTTTGCACAGAATTCAGGGAATTATTAAAGATGAGTAAGCACATGTTTTCAACAGAGTTTCTACTAAGGCTGAAAAGATGAGAATTTGAATTACTTCATAATTCTTTTCTTCCCAAAGCCATTATCCGATGATAATACATGATGACAATATCATGATCGAATTATTTTTGGTTTTATTGCTGTGAGCATTATTTACTCCTAATCCTCACTATCATTTGCTAAACCTGTCATTCACCATGCAGACTGAAATGGAGAATATACCACCTTTCAAAAACTCTTGTTTCTAAACACATTAATATAGACATTGTCAAGAGCCAGGAAACAAAGTGAAAAGTGGTACACCCTACTCTCTGATTAAAATTATTAGCATTTGTACCTCCTACTGAATGATTTACAAAGGAAACAGAAACATTCATTTGTTATTGTCTCTTGCTCCTGCAACAGGAAATAAGAAGTGTCATAAAGATCCAAAAGAAAAATAAATGGTCAGTTCAGATGCAAACAAAAGTTTTCCCTGAAGTACAAATGCAATGCAAATTTACACTGACACACTGAAAATTAATAAAATGTTTGTTGTTATTATGGGGGCGATGAACTAACAGCACTGCTTTGAGGCGAGGTATGTCATAGGCATAATTTAGATAAACCACAAAGCCATGCAATAGGTGGTTCAGAAAGAAAAATCTCATTTGAATTGCAGTTACAAATGGCAATATAAAACCACTCATTTACTCTGTGAGAGCAAGGTAGTAAGTGCCTCTAAATGAAAGACAATGATTTCCTAACAAAGACAGAAGATACAAGATAGTATGAGTGACAGCAAAAGGCTTAGAAACCAAAGATATAAAATATCAAGACTGTAGGTGAAGTAGTTTGCCCAGTGATTTATTGTTGCTTTTTTAATCTTCCCATATTTACCGAATCGCCTTTCTCTGCAATGTCAAAGCCAAGATACTTCCTCTCCATCCCATTCTCACATACACTGAGAAAGATGGAAATGCTAATATTTACAAGAAGCACACAGCTTTCATGTCACTTCTACCATGGTTCAGTAGCTATGTAAGTCTAGCAATAAACAAAAAGTGGTTGTGTGTCTTTTGTTATTGTTATAACACAAGGGGTCAGGAATCATGTATGTATTTCTTGGCATATAGTCAAATCTACAGGACTGTTACGGAAAGTTTATTTTTGCTGGCTGCTTACAGAAGTGACTACAGGTGGCAGAGACCAACACACTTGGCGTAGCATTTCTGCATTATACAAAAAGTGACCTGTAAAAGTGGGAAAGTAGCACTAA
>VXBW01001986.1:634769-913522 GCA_013400375.1 Thinocorus orbignyianus | reverse complement strand
GGGGGAAGAAGAAAACAAAAGGACTGCCTTTCACAGAAGTGTAATTGACTAAATTGAGCACAACTGGAATGCTCCAAATGTGAAGTGGCCATTTCTTTGAAGAACTTCTAACATCATCTTGACTAAGAGTGTTAGAATCCTTGACAATTTCCATCTATGTGGCGTTATTTTATAGAGCACAATCACTATGGAAGCAGTTAAAAAAATATCACAAAACACAACACACAAGAAACAAAACAAAGCAAACCCACAACCACCCAAAAAACCATCTCAGCTTTAAGTAGAAAAAGAAATGCTTGTCCCACATTTCAAACTGTGGTTATTTGCTTGTTTGGCTAATTTAGTAACAAATTCATGCATTTATACAGAAGGAATGCATCCAGTTTTTAGGTAGGGATACTATCAAAGCTCCAAGTGTCAAAAGTTGCCTGATTTTATCATCCTCTTTTATCTCCAAAGTCAATACAAACCTGTTTGCAGGATTATTTGCAAGAAGTGTGTTAGCCAAGAAGACCAGTTAGGGTAACTCAACAAGAATGGTGGCTAAAAAGTAACTTCCACTATCAAATTCTGGGGGTAATTATTTTTGAATAATTATACATTGCAGTCAGTCTCCCCAAAGTCAGAGGAACCAAACCTTAATAAACCAAAGGTCTACTTCCTTCAAAGGAGTTCTGTATTATTAGGACAGCAACTCATGAAACTGTCAGGAAATGGGAATGGATAGATGAGCTGTGTACTGCTGTGCAAAGGGCGATGGTTATTACACTAACCTGATATGGATTTAATAATAATTTACTGGAGGTAAATAAAGTCTTAAGTAATTTAATTCTATAGATGCAGATACATAGAGTAGCTGTTAAAAACAATGCTGCACCAATATTTTTCTTGATATACAAAAAGAGGAGTGGCATTGCACAACCAGGACTCCACTCTCAGCTTTAGAGTTCTGCCCTACAAGTAGCCACTTGCGGATTTCAGAGCTAACTGTGCTACTGAAACAAACACCATAGGCTATAATTTCTTTCAGAACAAATGATCTTACTGTACCCACAACATTGAGCCTTGTGGAAAGTTTGAAAGGCTCCAGAAGGAGAATCATCCCCCAGAACTCCAGGTGTTTCGCTTCTCATTTTCCACCACTTGAGAGCCTGCCCCTGCTTCCCCTCTCTTCCCACTTGCTCTCCTTTGCACAGTGCTCTCTCAGATCTTGCCTTCCTATCCCACACCTCTGAGCTGTCAGCAGCTACCCACCTTCCTGCTTGCCTAACACCTCTCTCGCCCTCATCTAACAATATCTCACACTCATCCTCAGCCTGTAATTTCTAGTCTGCTATTCCATATAAAACCATAACCTTCAATCCTGTTGCCCTCCTCATACTAATTTTGTTTTCTTTCCACTCATTAAAACTCCCACTCATTACAAAATAGACAGTACCACAACCTAGTTCTCCTTAACCCTTTAACAACCATCTCATTCTCTGTAACTCCCTCTTCATGCAACCGCTCTGCTCTATTGGCTTCTGTTATCTACCTGAAATAGCCCCCACTGCCCTTTACAGGCTCCCAAGTCCCCCTGTATCTTCTCTCAACTATTTTGTCTCTATTTTCCATACATAGTAGTAGTCCCTTTATGGATCTGCAATCCAATTCAACAGCTCTGAATGCACTGGGGAAATATTCATAGTAACATTTCATGGTGGTTCCCTCTGCTGTAATAGTCTTATTTTACTCTTCACCTCAAGAAGGCTACCTCCTCAATTCTATCACACCAGCACTCACGAATCTGCTGTCTGCTCCCTATCCATTACCTTCTCTTCTTGTACCAAATGGATGTGCTTGACGTTTTCAAAGAGCAATCTAAAAGCATCTGATTGGACTTAGTTCTTAAGACTCTCTAAGCAGGTGATCATACCTTCTATTATCTCCTGCACACCAATCTTTCCCAAACTCAGAAAAATTTCAGGCCACCCATTTCTTCTTTTCCAGTGGACATTACAGTTTGGTGCAGACATACTGACTATATCTTCATAACCAAACCTTGCCTTCATATTGTCTTTCAATCAAAAATGTTATAAAGCCAGGTACCTTTCTGATTTCCTATAAGAAGCAATGCCAGAAGATGGACAACTATTTGCACAAAGTTGCATGTAAAACAACAAAGAATGTCACATCATACTGACTCAGACTGACACTAAACCCAGCCTTTATGCACAAAAACCTTACATGACTGCTAACCTTCATTCTCCAATGCACTATACCCTGATTAATTATAAAAACTTGTTCACAGAATGCACAAAGTTCTCGTGGAAGTACATTAATCTTCTGCAGCCACAAGTGACAATTTCCCACTAGTGAATTTCTTATCCATCCGTGTGGTTTCCGCTTGGTTGCAGCTAATTCAGCAATGCCTTATTTTGCTTGTTACACAAATGCTAGATACAGCTGTAAGGATGTATGCACATAGTCTCTGTCTGTCACAGAGGCAGGGAAACAGTGCCTTACTCTAGAAGCCTGAAATTAAAGCTTTCAAGAGTGAGAAAATAAGTATAATTATTTCTAATTTACAGATGAGGAATGCAAATACACAGAGACGGGGACTTCCATAGAATCTATGAGCTGAGACAATTGGTGCATACCAACTTACTTACTCTGTTTATGGCTTGCAAAATAATTTCCATACTCTGCAGTCTTAGATCTAATTTTGAAGGCTACAGAAAAAGGTGAAAATCCTAGTAGCAAGTTGGATCTGCACACAGAACACCTCCCAGCTTACCCTACAGAAAAGCACCTGTGCTTCCTCAGCTGTTTCCAAGCCAGCAGGTATAACACAGGGAAGACAGATGAAAGACTCTGCTGACAGCCATCCAAAACAATGCATTCTGCAGCCAGCCAGGGCAACGAGCCAGAAAGCGAAAGCAAACAGAGGCCTTCAAAGAGCAACATGGGGTTGGACCAAGAAAACACACAATCTGCATGGTAGTGGCTCCACCACACAAGATTTTGTTGACTTGACTCAGTTGGCCATAAATGTATAAGTTCACGTAAGTTCATGTGTAAGTTCTGCACCCCCACACCAACCTGAAATACTTTGTGGTCTAGGGATAGGAGAGGGAGCCAAAGACATGTGAATTCTCATTCCTTCTCTGACACAGGCTACTCCATTCCCTCAACTCCTGTGCCTCAAAATCCCACTATGTGTTTCACAGAAGTACTGTGAAAGTCACTGGAAATGTATAGAAATTAAGAAGGACAGGAAGATAGACACATAAGAATTATGACAGCTAATACTTCATTTTCTACCAAGTGTAACGTGAATTCTTTCCCCATGAATTAACTTAATCCAAAATGATTAGAACAGTAAGGAAAAGCTCATGATTATTTATATGTTACACCTCCACTCTCTAAAATACAAGTCATTTTGAGGAAGTATGTTTTTCCATACTCAAAAGGGGCTAAAAGGAAATCGGAAAACAATGTGCTTTTTAAAGTAAGTAATTGCCAACTCTGTATTTTAAATAACGATTACAAATTACTATTTACAATATGAATAGTTTTAAGTTACATTTTTGAGGACGCTGCTTGCATTTAGCCACATTTCCCATCTGATACAGGTTTAAACAGCAATTCAATATTCTTGAGGACTGGCTACTGAAGGCTGCTGAACTACTGAAGTTCAGCAGTTATGCAAGGCCTGGTCCTGAGCTTTCAGGATAGAGTAAATTCAAAGCAGATAATATCTTCAGAATTTAAAAAAAAATAATAAAATAATGTATATAATAAAATAAGCACAGTAGAAGTAAGACTCTCTTACCTATTAGTATCCTATTTTTTGCAATGCCGTTTTTAACCTCATCGTTGATCAAGTCTGTAAGTCTTTGGCACATAGAATCGATACTTTCAATGTGTTCTGGACAGTTATTGGAGATCTTGTATCTGTCAAACCACACATTGGAAGAGGCTCCCTTCATAGGTGTATATGGCCTGGAGTGGTGGAAGGAAAGAAAAAAATTATCAGCCAAGCATAAGAGCAAAAGGCTACAGCATATCTGATAAATGAAAACAATTCAATTTCTCTCCAGTGAAGAAGAGAAGGAACCTCTTTTGGGTCTAACTCAATTCACATCCAGTCATTCTCTTGCATTCAAAACAGTCCTTCAAGAATGAAAACAACATTTGGAAGCTTTATAAAATACAAGTTTCAGTCAGTTCAATGTCAAGGTTGATCAGGTCAGTTAAGCATTTTAAATCCTAGCCCTGTCAAAAGGTACTTAATCAAAGTTAAGGTTGAAATTCACCTCAGAATAAGACAAACTGAAGTAACTGCTAAACAAGACAGCTTTGCAGAAACTAACATATTTATGGGATTCAGTTGTCATATTCTTGTTGAAATTGACAGGAGATGGATTTCATGAACCTATAGGTATTTACAAAAATATCCTCCCTCTGTCAACTTTTCTTTTTCTTAAAAATAGCCATCCTCACCATAATGGAGCAGATATAATAAAAATAACGGAAAGAAATGTCATGTTGCTTATTGGATTGGTGCACAGACACAAATTAGAGACATAATGATACTTCCCTCCCGCCCCCCCCCCCAACACTGTGTTGTCAGATTAGTATCTTAAGTACTTTAGCATGCTGCCCAATCCTCACATAACTGGTGAAGCTGCAATTCAAAACAGCCTTTTCTGTGTTTTTAAATAGAGAAGATGAACAGAGCCTTGAAATCCCAAGAAAGGTGATCTAATTGCCTTGCAATGGCTCTACAATGTAGTACCAAACACACTGCTTTGACACCAATGCTTCATCTCAAAACCAAGCCCCCTGAAATCCTTAACTGCAATGTTTAATCGGGGTGCATTATTCAGTTTTACTTAAGCTCAGATCAAATTACAATCATTTCCTATAAACAGACAGCCTTTGACAAATTTTTCTGGATGGGATGCCACTGAAAACGCTAACATTTACTTCCGTGCTCTCTCCAGATTTTTATTCTTTTCAGTACTAGAATTGAACAAAATCACAATTAATCTAAAATGAGAAAGCCACTATTTCAACTCTTCTTAATGAAGGAACAAATTCTGCCTTTATTAATACCAGAGAGGTTTCACATATGTAAAGGGCTATTTCTAAGCCAGAAATACTGCCACTAGTACAAGTGGCAGTATACTACTGGCATTACTCTGTCATGCAAGCCAAAAATGAGAGAACACAGTTTTTCTTCTGCCTGGTGCCATGAACATGAAATAAATGAAGTCCATGACTTCGAAGTCAAATATAAAGAAAGAGGCAATAAACAGCAACAGACAGGTACAGACAGACTACACTATTCAATCTTTTTGAGCACAACTTCAGGAACCAGTATCTATAATCAAATGTTATTCAAAATGGCATACAAGTATGTGGTTAATTTTAGTACAGTGTGTGCCTTAAGCAGCCCCTCATTTGCTTTATTCAAATCAAACCATACACTTAAGCACCAGAATTAGCAAATTTTTATTTTTTTTTTATTTTTTTTCAGTTTGATGACATGACATACCGCAGACTAAGCACTTGGGCAAATACCATTTAATTCATAGTTTTAGCTTCTCTCTCAAACACCGGTTAAAATGCTTAGCAGCCGGAGTGTTTCATTTTCCATTAAAACCAGAGTACCTTAAACTTCTGTGAGAAAAGATGTGTAAGGCTTCAGAATTATTGCACCAGGTTGTCCTAGGACTTGCATGGAATGAAGATACATATTTGTATTACATTACAGAAATTTACATTTACATTACAGAAATACTAGAACAGGTTTCCTCAAATCTGAAAGACGAATCATAGAATTTATAAACAGGACAAAATCCATGATGAGATTATAATATTTGATCAGACAATGAAACTCAGGACTTATTACCCACTGTCTTTGCAAATTCTTCAGTAAGATACCCGAAAGATTCATGTGTCTTAACCCCATAGGAAAAGACTCCCAAGCAAATGGACAAGATGCTTTCAGCTGTCTCGAAAACATCCTTGCAACCACTCTTGATTTCTCAGAAATACATTAAAAATAACCTTTACATAAAGCTGAGAAGTAAGATTCTTTTAATGGTTCACTCAACTGGCACATCTGTTTAAGTCATTCACCTTGTTCCTTAAATAAATCCCTTTATTAGCTGGCACACTACAACTCAGACATTACCACGGTAAACAAATATGTTTGGCATGGAACCATCTGTACAGCTCCAAGAATACAGCACAAATTTTTTTCATACAATTAAACCACAAAAGAAAAAAATAAAAAGAATCCCCATGTTACACTGACACCAGAGGCAAAGAAATAGAGTGGAGTGAAAACTCCATCCGATAAAATCAGCACGGTCATTTAAGGACAGTGACAGACCAAATGGTCAGCTTTAAGTTTAGGGGTTTTTTGTTTTCTTAAGTTTAATAAAAACTTATAACATTAGGCCCAATGATTTTTTCCTCTGTGCCTCACTTTCATTACTCTTTTAAAAATGATACTAAAAATAAAGTTTCATGTCTCTAAAACACGTGCTGTTGAAACTCGAACAGCCTCCCAAGTTCCGTGTGGGTTCTTCTTTGTTGTTGTTTGTTTACTTCTAAAGGGGGTATGTGGTTTCGTTTTGCTTGCTCCGAAGCACACAAGAGATTCAAATAACAAGAATCAAGAACCCTCTCTCCCGGAATCTCTCAAAAGAGCCCTCTCTCAAAATTTGTACTCATATTTAAGAGACATTTGAAACACAATTTCCTATGAAATGAACTAACTCTTAACGTTTAAAAATAGAAGAGAAAAGATGATGTAAAGGACATGTCTAGTATCAAACAGTATTTAATAAAGTGCCAGCACCCTGAGGAAAAGAATCTTTAAAATACTTCCCAACGTCCTCAAATCACTCTAGAACATGTTTTGTGATTACTTTATAGGTCTTATTTTTTAAGGGTGTGCATTGTTCCACAGTTGTTTTCTCACACATATACTTCTTGTGTGAGACAGCAGTTTCAAGAAGAACCTAGACACCTAATATTTGAATGTCTTAAGAGGAAAACAGATCCTGCAGTATTTTAGTAAGTATTTGGTATCCTTTCAATCTTTTAAAAGTGTATTCAAATACAAGTAATTTTTACTGTGAAGTTTCAAAATAATACAGATCATTCAAGTTTTCAGAAACTGGAAGATAGGTTAGGTTCTGCTACTATGAGTTATATACTAACCATGAAAACGTAACCAAAGCGAGAAGCAATAACACCATATTTTTCCGTTTTCCTGGAGCATGGATTATATATTATAGACCTTCTTAATCACATTTAGAAGCGTGTTAAATAGTTTGATGTTATCTTAACTGAAGTGGAGAGCAACTGAATGATGCTACACAAAGTTCAAATTCAGCTCAAAAAACATGCCAAATCCCATCTCCAAAATGATGCTATTACCATAGCAATTCACATGAAACTACAAGTGTGTTTGCTCCTTATTGAATAAATCACTGTCCCTGTCATTTTAAGCTAAAAGACAAGCCAGTAATGTCAGCTGCTGTAAACAAGAAACATAAGAGTAGAGACAGCATGTTGACAACATGTCCCCCAACTCTTTCACCCGATGCACAGCTGTATCATCACCACCTTCACACTCAGTGCTATGATCACCCTGCTAATGCAGTCACATAAAACTCAGACCACTGGTGCTGGCTTACAGCTTTCTCGAAGTTCCAGACAGAACTTCCTGAGATGCCAGACAGGACTAGCAGTTTATAGTGAAGAGTCAAATAAGAGAGATCAAAATTTTTTAAGTCCTCACTTTTGCTTTCTTCCCAAACCCATCTCCTCTCAGCTAGGAGGCACAGAGTTGCATGTAACGTTGTAATGTTGTATTTTCGAAGACTGTGCATTCCTTCAAGAAAATCCACAAAGCACGCTGTCAGACTGCTTAAATTCTACTTTCCTGTGCTCTGGTGAGACCCCACCTGGTGGACCCCTGCATCCAGCTCTAGAGTCATCAACACAGCAAAGACATTGACCTGTTGGAGCAGGACTAGAGGAAGGCCACAAAAATGATCAGAAGGCTGCTATCAGGACAGGCTGAGAGAGTTGGGGCTGTTCAGCCCAGAGAAAAGAAGTCTCCAAGGAGACCTTACTGCAGCCTTCCAAAAGGGGGCCTAATAAGAAAGACTGGGACAAACTTTTTAATACGGCCTGTTCCAATAGGACAAGGGGCAATGGCCTTAAACTACAGGAGGGTATTTTTAGACTAGATGTAAGTCTGAGAGTGATGAAGCTCTGGAGCAGGTTGCCCAGAGAGGTGTTAGAAGCCTCATCCCTGGAAACATTCAAGGTCAGATTGGATGGGGCACTGAGAACCCTGATTTAGTTGAAAATTAACCTGCTCATTGCAGAGAGGTTGGACTACATGATTTTCAAAGGTCCCTTTTAACCCAAACTAAGGAAGTCTTGACTCTCCTAAAGCTGATAGCAGTTTTTTTCTGATGAAAACAGCCCCAAATTCTCTCCTAGCATAATCTCACTGCTGATACTAATACACTGCAATAGAAAATCTGGTTCATAATTCTGCTTTTTTAAATTCCCACTGTCTGCTTGAAATGGAAAATGAATCTTAAAAGAGAGGAGGGAGGCAGAGAATCCACCTATTCAAATCAGAAACATAATTCAAAGCTCTAGTCCAAGGTATATATTAGGTTAAACTGATATTCAACATATTTTACTAATGAAGCTTTGGGTTATGGTAATAGCATAAGGTATGTCAGAAATTTAAACACCTTAAACTTGGAAGTATACTTTAAGAAGTTTTTAAAAGGAAGGCAAGACTCATCTACACGAAGAGTAGTTTCAGCTGTTCCTCAGAAAAGGCTTTGCCCTTTCACTCAACCACATGCAAAGGCTTTTGATAGAACTGTTGTGGATACATATTGCCTGAAAAGAAAGTGAACTGAGCCAGTACAGAACTGTTACTTGATGAAATACTATGTTGACAGCTTTTGTTACTTGGGACAGTACCTTAGTCATTCAAGACAAAGTCATTCAGAAGCTGCAATAAAACTCAGCAGGGCAAATTCCAAAATTGTTTCTGTTGGGTTAGGTTTTTAAAGGGGTAGGATGCATAAACTGTGGGGATTTGTACTAATCGGAGAAACAGCAATAGTGTTAGAGTTGAAAAAAGACCATAAATGACCGTTTCTACACACTGCCAGTTCCTTAGCACCCAGCTAGTAGTGGCTGCTTCGTGAATTCACTACAAGAAAGTGACAAGAGGCAAACCAGAGTTCCATTTGAATCAGCTGTCCATTATGGGGTCTGAAAGGCACTCTGGGATTCAAAGTGGCATCTTTCACAAGCTGGTGGGTGGATGAATGACACTAGCTAACCACTGAAACTCCTGACAAGGCGCAAAACCCTGAAAACCCACAGAATGACACACAACTTCAAACCCCACAACTGGTTGCTGTAGGGGGCCATATGAAAAAAAAAAACAAAAACAAAACACCACTGTCTCCAATTCTTCTGTATTGGAAAACGGTAGAGAGAAAAATAAAACACACAGGGGAAAAAAAAAAATAACACCAAGAGGAAGGATGCCTAAAATTGTGTAGTTAAAGGAATTAGAAATCCACGACTACTGCCATCATGCTCTACTTTGTCTTCCCCAAGCATGACTAAGTGCTTCTTGCATCCCACACAGTATTTAGTATATGATGAAAGCATTACATGTATGTATATGTGTGTTTTCCTCATTTAATGCAAGAAGAGAAATAAAAGGAAATATGAAGTTTATCCAAGCACACTTCCATCATTATTATGCAGAATATGTTAAATTTCTGCTTAAAGAAAGAGATGAAGGAACCACCCTATGGTACCAGACAAAACCCTTCCCATTTGCCCCTCAAACTTCCACCTCTAAAAAGACTGCTTTGTGTTAAATTTATGAATGAGGTTAGGGTTTACAGAAGTGAAGGCTTAGTAACATTTGCTTGAGCCAAGAATAGTATGATAGCCACCATGCACGCTTTCCTACACAGCTCCACCAATCCATCTCAAGTCTGACCTGCAGTACCTCTGCTGCTTTTCCAATCCTAGGCCTCTTACCAGTACAGACTGCCAATATAGCTGAGCGGTGCCAAATTGTTTGGTGGTTTTGTGATATAGCCAAATGGGGACTATGATCAGATGAAACTCATTTCCACCCATTAGCTGAGCAAAGATGCGAACTTAAGGGAAAGTTTGGAGTACCAGGCCATATAATATAGAGCAGTCCTTACCAGCCACATACTTAGAGACAAGGGAAATAAGATTAAATTAAGAAAAAACCCAAACTAAAAACCAGACAACAAACTCTGCATAGAGACTTATTGGCCACAGAAAGGTATGTTGAGTAAATGTCAAAAAGATCCACAGAATAGCTGAAGAAGTATTTCTTTCAGAAGTTTACTTTCTGACTTGCAAAAAGAGAAGGACTGTCAGAACGGAATGCTAGACAACGCAAAGAATCTTTGACCTAGATTTTCAAGGGAATTATAGACGTAAGGTATACTTATTAAAACAAGTAAAGTCTAAATGGTTTTAACTTTACCACGTTAGCTCCTGCAATGCCAATTTAAACTATCACTTTCTATTTAAAAAAAAAAAAAAAGGAAAGAAAAAAAAAGGTTAAATTGGGTGCTATTCAGTTCTGATAGGAACTCTATAGAAATCTAATGTTTAAGTCGCATTTGTAGCAGCTGAAACAGTATTTAAATCTGTAGCCAAATCCTGATCCAAATAAAAAAGGAAAAAGGAAACCCTTTCCTTTAAAACTATTACTGTAGACATGGCTTTAGGGATTGCATCAGCTGCTAGGGCTAAAATTTGAACTTCTCTTTTTTAATTAAAGATACACATTAGCACTACAAGGGAAAGGAAACAATTCTGTTATGTTTAACAAGTTCAGTCTATGATCTTGTAAGAAAGCTTGATAAAGTTAAAAGAACAACATATAAAACAAGTTTTCTACTAATTTTTAAGTATCTCAGATGCCCACATTACAGAGAAAAAACCACAACCCCTCCAAGCAATGTCTAAAAACTTTTCATTTCTGAAGCAAATTTTGCATGCCCCAGCTACCTGTATTTAATTTCCAAACGTATTCCAAATATATGTGCCACTACCCTTACAGAACTTCAAACCCACATATTTTTCCCTTTTTTATTTAAGCATGTTTTTTGCCACAAACATTTTACTTAGAAATTCTGCAAGTTTTTCTTTTTTAATAGCAAATTCTACTATCTACATTCTGTTATTTTTGCTCAGGAAACAAACAAACATGAGACTTTCTAAAGTGATTGCAGACGAGTGGGACAAAATGCTGCGAACACTTCACCTGTTCAGGGGATGCGTGGTCATTCTCTACACAGTCCCTGCACATTATAAAAATTATTAAAGGAAAGTAAATATTATTTTTTTAAAGTGTAACTTTTTACAGAGACCTGTAGAGAATAGTAAAAAACAGTCCTATGAAAATGTAGCTCAGTAACGTTCTACTTCTTTTACCCATAAAATGGAAGTATCCTCTCTATAGTGTTTGCTGAAATCAATGCTAATGAAGCCAGAGAACATGTTTTTGAATTCTTCTAGATTATATGCTGGATGGTTTTCCAAAATAATTTTCAAACATACTGACTCTTGAATCAAAACATGTCTGAACCTCTGATGTTTTAATAAGTGAAAAATATGTATGATTCAGTGCCTGGGATAAAATCTAAACAAAGTGTAAACATAAATCCCATCCACTCTGCACAAAGAAAAAAACCAAAAACTTCCAACGCTTCGTTGAAAAACATGAATTCTGCTGCTTCCCAGAACTCTATTTAATAGACATGAAGAATGTACAAGGTCAAAACTTCAAATTCACAGAGTGATCTATCAGCAGAATTATATCCATCAAAAACATCAAGTGGTATTCCTGACCTGTAGTTTATTCTGCCAAAGTCTCTAGCATTGCAGTAATATCATCAAACCTGCTTTTACTGGTGTAACTACTTTGACAGAGAGCGTTCAATGCGTATGTGGTAAATTATGCTGGAAAAGACAGGAGTTTATAGTGTATGAACTACATGCACATTAACAGTATTTTGCCAGAAGAGTGTATTAGCCAAGCAATCCTAGTATGGACTTGCCTGACTTCAAGCTGTTGTTTGATTTCATCATCAGTATAAAAAGCTGCTGGCAAGCTTTGCACTCTGCTCCTGTAACTGACAATACAGTGGCAGGCTGTGCCACCCACAGAGGCTCTCGTTCACACCAGTGCAGCTTTCCACCAGTATATTTCTCTGTCTCACAAGACCAAAGACTGGAGCAAAACCTTCTTCAGCGTATTGACACACTCATAAAAGTCTACCAATAGGTCTCAATATCAAGGATGATGAACTCCCTCACTGGTGCCAGAAGCATATCAAAATACATATACACACACGCACAAAACCAGGCCATATATTCCAATTTCGAATGAAGATACAATTATTTTAATGTCTGCTTTTTAAGTTTGGATGTTCTAGGCCTTGTTTTCACTTTTTGTGGAAGGAAGGAGAGCAATCATTACAAATGCTTCAAAGAGTGTAGCGTGTTTTGGACTTGAACACCAAAACAACCCGAAACAGGTCTGTAAAGGCTTCTGCTATTTTGGTTTCAACCAGTAACACACAACTTCACAAACTTCACTTCATCATTGCTACAAACAGTGGCAAACATTATTGTACTTAAGGGCATCTGTTTTATTTCACTATGTCAGCTAATGGTGCTTATCAGCAACAGAGGGCTGTACAATATTCCCAAGCGTACTTCATATTGACAATCAAAGGCAAACAGGGTGGGTATTTTTTATTCTTTGAATATACAACTTTTCACAGTTTTGCTAAAACCCACTTCTGAATCAACTAATGCATGACCTCTCTCTGCTCTAGGGAAGAACAAGAGTAACCTTGACTTAAAAAGCAAAGGGAGTGGAATTAACTGTTTATTCACATCTTTTAATTACAACAGTATCTGTCTTCCCATTCGTCTACTAAAATACTGAAATCTGAAGTCTGAAAATACAAATAAATTCCCCATAAATGCCACTCATTTGAGTCAGGAGATCCTGCTGGTTAATCATTTATATAAAGTTTACATCTGTAGTTATCCAAAGAAATCAAAACAAATGAGAAAATGATTGGACCCCAGAAGTGCAGTGGGATGGAAATACGAAGCACTGGCAACTGTTAAGATGCAGTCTGAGGTGCTCTGGCCGCATATAACGTGTGAAAAGCTTGTTTCATTGTTTCATAGGAAAGCAAAACCTTCTGTGTTTATCCAGTACCTGCTGTGTTGATAGGGAAGAAATGAAGCCTGTCAGTGAGTGATGCACCACTGATAACTCTAGCCATCACATTCACCTGTCATCAATGAAATAATGAGCATATTATTTACAGAAAATCATATTCACTACCCACTAACCCAAAACACACTGCTTCAAAGACTTCCACTCACAGGCTTGATTTTCTGTAACACAGTGAGTACATTCACACTGCAATCTCTCAATTGCTTTTCCTGCCTAAGTAGATCATAAAAATACATGGTCAAGGAAAGTTTTTTTCCATGTACTAGTGAATGCCAGACAAAATGTGCTATTATAATTGTTTATACTCTCCAAGAATATTTTTTTTCTCATTTTCAAATTTCTGTACCTCAAAAGTCCATGTAGAATGTCACAATTTCCTTTTCAGCATTCATCCATGCTTACGCAAAAATTCAGAAAGAAACTCAAGCCCTGTTACCTTTCAAGGAAACATTTTCCTAACTTAGTCACAGATATCTTAGAAATGAATTTTTATTAAGAAAAAAGTAAACATCTCTGAAATAAGGCCATATCTCTAGACAGCTAAATAAGGCGCCCAACTTTTAGCCTTTAGGTCTGACCTCATTAGCTTTCAAAATCCTATGGGTAAATATCTATATTTCCAGCCTACCACTGAACACAGGGTGTCATTTAATAACAAGATTTGTGCCTACAGCAAATGTTGGACTCAGTTCTCTTTGAAACAGTTGGGTCAGGATTTGAACTAGAAGAAATGTGCAAGTCTAAATTCCCTGTCCTTGTCAGCAGCTGAAGATCTGTCACATCTTACTTGGCAAAAAGACTGACCACCTTCAGAACTGAAACCCGGCATTAAATAGAACAGAGTATTTTGGTGGTTAATTTATGAGAATTAATATAGGTAAGACTGTGATCCTGAACATGGCTCTATAAACTATCACAACACAAACTGTAGTATGATTTTTATTTATATCAAGGAGATGGAAAAATGCCATGAGGACAATACCTGAATTTGTATTAGAGAATGTGATTTCTGTGAAGTCTTAACCACTTAAAAATCACAGCCTCTGGGCAGCAATGCACCACCAAGCTCCAGTTTTGCCAAAAAACATACATGAGAAAGAAGAAGGAAGCGTTATGACAATATGTACCAATATTCACAAGTCTATTTTACAATAATGGAATAGAGTAATTTAATCCTATGTTTATAACATATTAAGCAATACCTGAGAGGAGCTGTTGGGTAAATTACTTTTATATGTTGGAACGCCATGTCTTGATTCAAAATTTGTTTTATCCATGCTCTTACTCCTTGGCCAGTATCACCTGTATCACACAGAAGAGTACAAGAAGAATTATTCTGTGTATTTGGAAAAAAACCTACACAGTGCCAAATACATTTATAGCAGATGGACCTAATCTCTAAACCACAAAGTTAATCCTCCAAAAACTTTCTAGAATAACCTCAATCCTCTTTTCAATGAAAATGGACTCAAAACTTCTTAGAAAAAGACTACTTAATAGGTCCCACAGTGTACGTTTAATAAATATTTTAGTATATCCAATGGCTTATGTACCTCCTAATCAGGTACAAGGCCTTACCTCTTACTTGCAGCTAATGGTATTTGCTGATAACAGTGATAAACAAAAAAGGCAGAAGAACATTTTAAAAAGTGAGATAAAAATCTGCTGCTCTCCTGAGAAAAGATAGTTAATTTTACTACAGAATTTTATGTTAACCCACCTCAAAACCCAGTCAAGAGCGTGAAAAGGATCTTCTCATTTTATTATGCCAACATTACACATAGGCTTTAGAGGAAGTATCAGTCAAACACTCCCCATGTTTTGTAACGGTGCTTAAGACATGAGTTTGGGTTTAATTATCTGAAAGACTCCTCAAAAACCTTAACCCTAGAGTTGTGTTTGAAAGCTAGTTGAGATCTGACTCTCAATTTATTTTTTCCAAGTCATATCAACTCAGCCTATAGACAAAACTCCTTTAGACTGAAGTGCTATGAACAGATATACAGGATGAAATCTTATGTAGACAGCATGTCTTCCTTTCAAACAAATACCCATATATGCACCAGACAGTTTCTAGAGCTCGTCTTTGCCTCACTGGTACTTCCAACTGTAACTTCACTGCCACCCCTCTGCACAGCACATGCACACAAGTCTCCAATAAGAGTTAAACAACGCTTCTAGCTTGAAGAAGGTGGCCCATCAATGAATATGGTTTACAGTAGGCAGTAATACAACAAGCAGTAACGTTCAACCTAAAAAAAATGGTGGGGATTCAGCAAACTGGCTGCCACTCACGTGACAGGACTTTAGTCTTGTTTGAAGTAGAGGCTCCCATATATTATCAAGTCCAACTGTTCATCTGAGTTAACAATATTCTCCATTAGTTTATCTCAAATTGGGTCAGCTTGACTTCAGGACTCACTTTCTCCTTTTCAATGAGATGGCCAAACCACAAGAAAAAAAATCACTGCCCTAAGCCAGGCTTGCTGCCATGTTATATGGGTTCACATGAATAATGTCACATAAATGTATTAATTTAGTGTCACAATTATTATAATTCCCCAATAGAGAAGATTTGTTCTTGCTTCATGTAGCATAAACAAAATTCAGTGATCTATATTTACACACACAATTAATGCACCTTCAGAATTAAAACAGAAGGCAAGAAGGATCCAAACCCAGCATTTTTTCTCCATCGTGCACAAATGGCATAGCCATGAAGTTCCCTTTTTGACCTGAATACTCCAAGTGACAAATAAACAATAGGGTCGCAAAACTGACACAAATCTCATTCTGTGTTACATTAAACTGTAAAATCGAAATTACGTCTTTAACTGGATGCTTCAGAACATATTCATAGAATCATAGAATGGCTAGAGTTGGAAGGGACCTTAAAGATCTCCAAATTCCAATCCCCCAGCCATGGGCAGGGATACTTCTCACTAGAGCAGGTTGCTCAAAGCCCCATCCAGCCTGGCCTTAATTCCCATTGCTTATGTGAGCAGTATGGTCTAAAGTCCAAGCACACCTATGATTCTTGGTAGATACAAAGCCCATGGAGGGCTTTCCTCATGGTTGCTGTCATGTAATATTTGAACAATGTATCTTAAGGAGCCTTCAATATATTGTTTACTTCCCCTAATACTTCTTTCAGTTAGAATGCAAAAGTCTTAGATTTTGCAAATACACAGTACCAACCCTCTGGTAGGTAAACCTAAACAATTATTTGAATGCTTACAGAAATGAGACTTCCTTAAGTCTTTACAAACTCCTTAATAATAGGACACATATTTTATTATTTATTCACGTTTCTCTAGTTTTGCCAAGATTAGTGGGAACATTTACAGTCAATGAAGCTAGTCTGTCTATGAAAAGTTAACAGTAAACTCATTAAGTAAAAGAAAATTGAACTATGACCATCTGTGTGTCAGGAGCCCCCTAGTTCAAATGCTCTGCAACTGCTGTAGAGCAGTTGCATTCTGATCTGGTTAGAACAGAATCTGGAGGGGAGGGAGAATGATGGGAGACTGTAACACCAAATTAAAAACAAACACCTTCTGAAAGGTTTGTCTTTCCAGCTGTTCTTAGATTTTAGTATTATGTGTTCTTCTGAACACTACTAAAAAGAAACAGTGCACTGAAAACTCTGATTTGAGTCTGTTTGCAAACCTGAAATAGACTGATGGCAGCAATATTATCTTTCCCCCCCTCCTGAAGCTAAATAATTTTCCTTTCAAGTGCAAAGTTTAAACTTAATAACATGTTGCATGCTGTTAGGAAAAAATTGTCACCAAAGAGGTTGTTCAAGCACTGAAACAGGCTGCCCAGGGAAGTGGCTGAGTCATCAACCCTGGAGGTGACTTAAAAGTCACAAAGACACGGTTTAATTGTGGACTGGGCAGTGTTTGGTTAATGATTGGACTTGATTTAAGGCCCTTTCTCAGCCTAAGTGATTCTATGACTCTATGCATGTTACAACATACAAAATGGTAAACCCAAGTCTAAAAAATTATTATACATTTGTTACACCCCATTTGCCTTCCCTACCGAGCTACCAAATGGATCCTCTACCTAAATTTGATGTAGAATACCGGGAATTTTCTAATATTTTTCTATACCATTGTGCATTCACATTCTCCACTTGTTATAATTTGTCTGGAGCAAGTATTATGAACAAAGTGGATTCATGCCATTTGACTGCCGGTTTCCATCACAAGCACTGTACAGAAGGTTTACAATTCAGGTTTACAGGCCAGCCCACAGCATTAGCACTGTGGCTACTTCTGTTTTAAATGCTATTCTGCCGAACTGCTAAACAAAACCAAATAAAAGCACCCTTGTACTTCCCCATTTCAAACATTCTGACTGAAATTGTATCAAACACGAAAAATTGTAGACTACTTAAACCACATGTGGAATCAACCTCTAACCATAATCTTCCCTTACTCCTCCAACATGAGAGAAAATTATGTCCTTGAGCATTAAAGCATTAGTGTTGACAAGAGGGCTGAACACATGAACTCCTCTTTCACTTTCTTTCTTTAACTCATAGACTTTCAGAAAAGCAAAATTTAACAAAGTATATAAGTGAAACTAATTCAATAAGCACATACATCACTGTAAAAGTAAATAGAACCATCAGCTAAAAGCTAAGAGAAAGACGCTGAAAGAGCTGAGCACATTGCTGTAAGCAGGTGAGCAGCTCAACAGAACCGATTCCCAAGGCCTTGATCTAATAAATACCTATGTTTTGTGTTTGTTGTGGGGTTTGTTGGTTTTGTCTGTTTTGTTTTTGTTTTTTTGTTTTAGTCACATGGCCTTTGTTGTTGTTATTTAGCATGTTAGAAAACAACCTTTAAGAAGGAACCCCAACAAAGCATACGCTCCCCTCCTGCCCTAGGTCTGGCCATAGAATCATAGAAAGGTTAGAACTGGAAGGCACCTTAAAGATGATGGAGTTCCAACCCCTGCCATGGGCAGGGGCACCTCCCACTAGATCAGGTTGCTCAAAGCCCCATCCAGCCTGGCCTTGAATACCTCCAGGGATGGGGCAGCCACAGCTTCTCTGGGCAACCTGTTCCAGCGCCTCACCACCCTCACAGTAAATTTCTTTCTAGTCACTGATGTAGGTGGCCACCTTCTGCAGAAGTCTGGACATGGCCAGGACCCTTTTGGATGGAGAGAAGTCAATCTATTAACACTGGCTTTTAACAGGTGGCAACAATACTTTGAGCCTGGTGCTAAAAACCGCCAAAAGCCATTTTAAATATGCAAATCGCAGGTGGCTATCCTTAGAGTGGAGGAATTAAGGAAGTATCTTCTGGAAAAGAAGTTCCCATGGCAGAGAACACCCAACTAGAGTGCACCGGTCCTAACCCAACCCCCCACCCACCGCAGCCCGGGGCGGCCCAACGGCCAGACCCAGCACAGGCTGCCGCTGGCCGGGCGCTGCCAGGGGGGAGGACAGAGCCGCAGAGAAGGAGCAGCCTCACACCCCTTCTCCTCGCTTTCCAGCCGCCCCCCTCGCTCGTCCCGCCAAACCCCTCAGCGGCGAGGGGGCCGGCTCCCGGGGCAGAGCCCAGCGGCAGCCGGAGGCGGCGGCGCCGGCCACACCAGCCCCGCAGCTGGAGGGCGGCCTCCTCCGGCCCCGCCGCGCCCAAGGAAGAGAAGAGGTTGGGGGAAGCAGCCACCTGAGCCGTGCAGGAAGATGAGGGAGGCTGTGTGCCTGCCCGCGGGGGCCACCACGCTCCGCTGCAGGGCTGCGGGAACCGCCATCCCAGCGATCCTCCTCCTTTTCCTCCTCCTCACGGGCCGGGCCTACCGGTTGCAGGGCCTTGCCGCGCCGGCGCAGAAGCGGCCCCGCGGCCGCAGCCGGGCTGGGGATGATGGTCGGGCCTCCTCCAGTGCCTCGCAGGTCGAGGCGTTGGCTTCTGCCCCCAGCAGCAGCTCTCCCGACCCCCCAAAAAGTTCCCACTTCTGACGCTGTGGCATTACCAAAATGTACTTACAGAAAGTGCTCTGTGTGGTCGGCGGGTTGGGGATCAAACACCTATCTCTTAAAGAAGCATGTGTTCGGAAAGGCAGTAAGGCCTCAGCCTCGCCAGGTGCTGGCTGTCAGGAGCGAAGGCCACACTGGTCAGGGAACTTCAGGGTGGCAGGAGGTCTCCAAAGGCTCCTCCAAGGCACTTCAGGAAGCAAAGGGCCTGCAAGGACCAATGCTGTGAAGATCCAAGAGACATTTGAAAGCTTGCCTGGGCTCAATCCATGTCTGAGCACAGCTACTCTGGTGCTTGTTACAATTTTTACCAAACTGCTGTAAAGGGGTCAAGGAGTAGGAGTTTGCTTTTGCACTTTTTGGTAATGTTAATGCTTTCAGGTGCTTTGTGGTCTGCGGCAGTGGAATAAGGATGACCAGGCATAAACTCTGCTATTGCCATTTCACTAGCCAGGTGCAGTGCGAGCCAGGGGGTGAGCAGCAAGTTTACAGATTAGTTTCGCAGTTCGTCATGAAGTATTTTGGCAAGCCATAGAGGCACACCTGTTAGTCCTTAAAAATGTAATGAAACCTTAGCCTCTTGAGGTAGCATGTTATTACCCTCAGAATGGCCTGTGGGTTAAGTAGATGAGACATCGGTGTGTGTATAATATGAAGAACATGCTGTGATTGTATTTCTGTTCAAATTACTGTCTAACTACTATTTTCCTATATATTTAGGCCATGAAATCTTAGAGCAACAGTTATACATAGTCTGACAAACAGCATGTTATGATGCCCCTTCAGAATGTACGCAGCTGTCTATTTATTATATTTTAATTTTTCTTGTCATCTTAAATGGCAGTTGTAGTTTTTGAGGGCTATTATATGTGAAGGGTGACAGAACAAAGGTACAACAGTGATGTGAGGCTTTGGACAAACTCTTCTACACAGATAGGGCAACAAATCATGATCAAGCCTTTTTAGAGCTTTTAGTTTGTCATTCCCTGCCTCTGAGTTACAAGCTTGGAGGTTAAAGATTTCTTTGTGCCGACAAATAAAGCTTGATGCCAGGAACAAAACAAAGCCTAAAATACCAGATCATGCAAAAATAGTTCTGTAGGTTTGGAGGTGGTTTTGTGATGTTCTGTTTGTTTTGTTTTGTTTTTAAAGAGAAACAGTCAAGGCACAAGATTTATTCTTTCTTTTCCATTACAAAACAAACAAAGGGACATCTGTATCTTTCCCTGAGTGGAGAGGGCTCCAGGGCTTGAGGAAAAATACTAACATTAAAGAAAATTAAAGACAAATAGACAACTGCATAGAAACTTGTGCAGAGCTCCTGTTCTTTCACAAATGGAAAAGAGCTGAGTTACAATTCTGTTGACAACAAATTTACTATGATAAATTGTTATTTAGAGGAAAAAAAATTTGAGTGTGTTTATTAGTTATATTGAATGAAATGATATTAAAAATGTAATTTAATGACATTTAAAAAAAAAAACCCAAAACACAGGAAAAGAGCCTTCTAACTGTGAAAGAATCAAGTGGTCAGAAATAGCCACAAGATGATTCTGTTTTTTCTGGGAGTTTTCTGTTAGAGGGATGAGAGGCCCCTTCCCTGCCAGTTTTGCCTTCTACCTGAAGGAGGCAACATGCTTGGAGGAGGAACTAGAAAAGGGTTATGACTATTTCCCTGGGCCAAACCTATGAAGCATAATGAAGCAGACAGGTGTAACCCATAAACACAATGAAAATCATGGTTGCTGCTAAAACCTAACCTTACTAACTGAAAGGACTATCCTGAATGAATTAACAGTATGTTAATAACTGTAGAAAATTATAGGCAATATGAAAATAGCTTGCAAATTTTAAACTAACATATGCTTAAAGTTCTGATACTTATGGTTTTTACAAGCCTTTCACTGCTGACATGTAACATCTCTAAAAGGAATTAATTTCACAGTACAAATAAAATGTCCTCCTACACCCTTAAAAACATACTCTGTTGCAATTGCTTCTCTTTTTTTCTTTCTTTTTTTTTCTTTTTTTCTTTTTTCTTTCTGGGCTTAATAAAATAGATTAAATTTTGACTTAAATCCTAAAAAATATTGAAATGTAAATATGCGGCCATATTTAAGTTTTCTAAAGAAAGTAAATGTTAAATGTGAGCTGCATTTTATTTCTTAGGATAAGCTCTTGCTCACAGTCCTCTCTTTTCCGACTTTTCTCTCACACTGACTCTATTCAGGAGAAACCAGAAGAGTTTGATTTGCTTGCGATCATTTTGATATTTTTGTCATTTAAAATGGCTTTTCCCTTTGAAATTAGCTTCAGCTGAGAAGAGTATGTTGCGGAGTAATTTTTATGTGCACACATGTAACGTATAGAAACACTGTTAAAACTGATGCACAACCAAGGCTCTTGCAACCCACATGAACAGGTCTTGCATGATAGCTCTTGGATTTTTTAGTAGATGAGTTAATCCACAGGTGCTTCTTTGATGATTACAAAGAAGCATGTCTGATTTGTAGCTGATTATATTTACCTTTAGGTGATTTTGACAGAAGCAGGGATTTTTGTGTGGAAATAAAAATATCAAGTATGTTGATCTTTCCACTCAGTTCGTTTACTTCATTCTCAGTATCATGACATTATCATCACCATATCAGAAGATCATATCATTAGTATCTAGTCTTTATTACTAGATTGATAGCTATCATATACTTGCTTTCTTCATTATTAAGACATTAAAATTAAATGTTGAATTTATTTTACTCTTTTGTGCATTCCTTCCCTCTCTTATCCTTCTCCCAGTTTTTACAGGCTGATGGGTCTATCCAGTATTTTTAAGACCATCATACCAGTTACTGTTATCTGATAAAAATAAGCAACTATCCTCAAATTTGCCAGTGGTTTTGTTCATTGGAAGTCAATGGCAGTGCTTTGACATAGAATTTGTATGGCACGGGTGTTTTTTTAGGTCTCATCTTTCAGTGTACATCTTGGCATAGTTCTAAAAAGTTCTTGTAAACAGTTCTCTGCACAACTGCTGCAGCAGAGGTAGGAAGGGCCATAGAGGTTGCTATTCAGGCACGCAACCTAGTAGGCCATTTATCATGCTGAACTATCCACACCCTTACCAATCCAGAAAAAGTATTTCCGTTCATATTTTTTAATTAGGAAACTGAGCTTTTAGCTAATGATCGGTGTTCAAAATATGTAGATTTTGAAAAGCTGTTTTCCCGTCCAGTGGGAAGTATATTTTGACGCTGAGTTTCCCTGTTCCTTACTAGAACAAAAGCTGTGGCTAGGCTACATCCCTAAAACTGCATCACAGATATGATTTAAAATGGAGTTGGGAGGGGGAAATCAGTCCACCAGGAGAAATGCAGGTTAAGTTCTGCATCTGAATGCTGTCTGGCACAATGGGATCTTGACCCAATGTTACCACAGCAAGGTAAACAAGTAATAAATAAACAAATCATGTTCTTTTTGGCCTGAGAGCTAATTGGTATTTAGGGTCTTGTGAGATAATTTTGCTAGCAGGAGCCAGGTATTTACTGCGTGCCATCCAATTTGTTTAAAAATAAGGGCACAGTCCCAGGGACAGCAGGAGGCAGTTCCCTTCTTCAGAAATTTTGAGCCTGCAGCTAGCCAACAGCCTGCTGAAACAAATCCAGACTTGGCTACGTTAGTGGTGCCTGCCTGTTTCTTCGGCTTGTTCTTTGCAGTGAGTTTGCTGCTTCTGAGTCATTTGGATATCCACTCAGCTGGTGCATCTGCAGGCATCTCACAGGCAAGCTCTCTGGCCCATCTTGTTCAGCTTATAGCCTGCTGAAGCCTGGAGGGATGTTCCTCAACCAGAATTCCCCAAGGAATCTCGCAGACATGCTTGGGGCTTCCCAAAAACACATTGACGGTATTCTGAGCAAATAGCAAAGCTGCTTTCTATTAATATGGACTAGTGGCGTCTCCCTTTCATTTAATTCATTGGTTATTATGGCTGCTAACTGGTATGACTGGTTTTACACTGACTTGCCAGTTCCTGGCAAAGCGACTTTACATAGCAGAGAATATTTCAGAGATGCTTACCCTGAGTAGTGAGCTCACCTTGGTCATGCAAGTTCAGGACTTTTAGGGGAAGTTTGAAGGGTTGTGGGAGGCTTTGGCTCTGTTGCAGCTTCACCTGTGGGAAGACATTGGTACTGGGACTACAATATTATGGTCTTCAGTAAAATTTCTAGACTTGGAATGAAGGATAAATAAGATAAATAAAGGAATCTGGGGCACAGATAATCTAATCTTCTGTTTTCCTGGTTAAAGGTGGGGACTCTGAAAGAAACAGATATGTACAGTTTGTGAATGCATGGCTCTGGGGCTGGTGTCACTGCCACAATTTGGGGATTTCGACAATGGGATGGCCTCCACAGCACCAGTCTTGCTGCCCTGGTTCATCTTTCTCCAAGGGGGAAAAGGATGTTTGCTCAGGAGCTAGCGGGACTCGTTGACTAAGCTTTAAACTAAGCTTGTTGAGGGAGGGGTTTTTATCCAGCTAAGTCTTTACAAACCAAGGGACGATGCCTCAAGATCTGAGGGGTGGGTCACCAGCGAAAGCCCTCAGCCTATTGCTCTGAGGCATGCTGGATATGCTGCAGCACACTCAGAGTCTTATGGGGATGTGCCAGGGGCCCCTGAGGCAACAGGAACTGGAGAGTCACAGATAAAACACCTTAAAGGAAGGCCACCTAAAGAGCAGCACGAAGGAAGTGCAGCCACTGCATCCAGTAAGTCACCTCCATTGGGTGCCCAGCTGAAGTGCCTTTACACAAATACATGTGCCATGGGGAACAAGCAAGAGGAGTTGGAGACATGTGCACGCCTCCAGGGCTATGATCTTACTGACATCGCAGAGACATGATGGGATTGCTATTATGACTGGAGTGTTGGAATGGAGGGATACAGACTCTTCAGAAAGGATAGTCTGGGGAGACAAGGAGTGGGTGTTGCCCTCTATGTCAGTGACCAGCTGGAATGCATGGAGCTCAACCTAGGAATGGATGAACACCCAGAGGAGATCTTATTGGTCAGAATTAAAGGGAACACAGAGGCAGGTGATATTACAGTAGGAGTCTGCTACAGACCACCTGACCAGGTCTACAGGGCGGATGAGGGCCTCTATAGACAGATAATAGCAGCATCGCATTCATAGACCCTGGTCTTCAAAGGGGACTTCAACCACCCCGGTATCTGTTGGAGGAGCAACACAGCAGGGCACAAGAAATCCAAGAAGTCCTTGGAATATATCCATGACAACTTTTTTTCTTCAAATGGCAGAGGAGCCAATGAGGAGAGGGGCCATGCTGGACCTTGTCCTTAGCAACAAGGAGTGGCTGGTAGCCTTGGCTGTAGTGATCACGAGATGGTAGAATGTAAGATACTTAGGGCAGCAAGGAGAGTTAGCAGCAAGCTCACTACCCTGGACTTCAGAAGAGCAGACTTTGGCCTCTTGAGAGACCTGATTGGCAGGGTAACATGGGAAAAAGCACTGGAGGGGAGAGGGGCCCAATAAAGCTGATTAGTATTCAAGGATCACCTCCTCCAAGCTCAGTAGTGATGTATCCCAAGAAAGAAGAAGTCAGGCAAAAAAGCCAGGAGACCTGAATGGATAAACAGGGAGCTCCTGGATAAACTCAAAACCAAAAAGGAAGCCTACAGAGGGTAGAAGCAAGGACGGTTAGACTGGGTGGAATACAGAGAAAATTTTAGTGGCCAGGAACCACATTAGGCAAGCTAAAGCCCAAATAGAATTAAATCTCGCCATGAAGGTCAAGGATAACAAGAAAAACTTCCTGAGATATCTCAGGGATAAAGGAAAGACTAGGGAAGATATGGGCCCTCTCTGAATGACTTTTTCACCTTGGTCTTCACTGGCAAGGGCCCTAACCACACCACCCAAGTCATGGAAGGCAAACACAGGCTAAGAGAATGAAGAACTGCCCAGTCAAGGAGAAGATCAGGTTCAAGACCATCTAAGCATTCTATGATTCTGTGGGTCTATGATCCTTGATCAATTTTAACTGCGCATTTGGCAAGTTTGTTACACCTTGTGATTTTCTCGTGTGTTTTGGAATTTGTCTTGAGGACCAGTGTTCTTGCATATGTGTTGCTGAATACGAATCTCAGCTTCTTGCTACTTTAAAAGAATGTAAGAACACATTTAAATTGAGGAAAAAGCTGTGACAACATGGACCTCAAAATCCAGACATACAAGAAAAAAGACCCCAAGATTCCTATTTTAAAATTCTCACAATATTGACATATTTTTTAAGGTTCTGATTTTTTTAAGGTTCTGATTTATGAATTAGGAACTCCTGAAATTAACAGCAGTGCTCTAGTGAGATTACTGCACCGGAGCTTGAATATGAGTGTGCCCAGATCTGTGCTGCCCCATTCTGCATTCATTTGCATGTGAATCGGAAGCGTTAAACATATCACACTCAAATAACATAGCTGTGCTAGCAAGCTCTCTCATTTTCTCCATGGAAGTGCAGTCTGTCCAACCAAGGTATCTTGTGTCGATGTGGCGCACTTTTGCCAGTATAAATTGGAAGTCTGAAAGAGCGCTTTGCTCATATAAATATATTGGCAAGACTTTATACAGTCGCAACAAAATCTAAATTTGCTTTCTTAATGCTAAAATCTGGGTTTGGTTACATTATTGTCAGTCTGGAGTAACTCCCTCTGGTTGAACCAAAGATAAATTGAACCTGACAAAAAAAGTCTTTTGGACTCACAGTGCTGTAATGGCATTGGAACGGCAAAATGGCAGAAATGGCCTTTTTAATCTGCAAGTAAAAGTGTTCGCATTTGGTTTGGTTAATATAGCCCTTCTGAGCCTGAGCAGGTAAAATATAAAAATTTATATCAACACATATAATACAGAACTACCCAACAGACCTGTTTGTTGCTTTCCTTCTGCTTTCATACCAGTGGGACTTTGTTTGTACGGCTTCCATGTTTTGGCATTTATTTGTCAAAACTGGGGTGTAGGTGCAAGCATTTTATTTTTTTTTTTTGTGCCAATTTACGTGATGCCATAAACTAGTGTTTCTTATTTTTCAACACTTATTAGGTCAGCTTCTCAGCTGTGCAACACCACACCCTGGAGTGAAGCTATAGAGGGATAATTCTGAAAGGTTTATATTGGCCTAAATTTATAACATTTCATTTGGGGAAAATTAGTATCTTATTCACATTTCCAGTACAATTTTTTTGACTCTTTGACAAGGTCAACCACCAAGACCTTTGGAAGACTGGAAATCAGGGGGTGTCATAAAGATATGTAGTTCCACTTTCAGACAGTGGATTAATGGAAGGCCCATTCCTTTAAATTGAATGTGTTATATTTGAAATTATTTTAGTGTCAGTGCTCCAGATTCTTCCAAAAAAGACTAACNTGCTCCATCCCTCATAATATTAGTATTGAGATAAGCTGAGCAACGCAATATTGTACTCCAGTCTTTTAAGATAACACATGTGATGCCTTAAGATAAGACACTGTTGTGTATCTTTTTCATCATAGATCAGATACGGTGTAAGGGCATATGATACACGAATGCATTTTTCCTACATGAAAATTTATGACTGACAATAAAACCAATATATGGAGTGACTATCATATATACACTCGTTATGTTTTATTTATTTTCCTTAAAGGGAATATGTCCAAAAGAGCTGTTCTGTAATCTCCAATACTAAGTTCTGGATGTGCTGTTTTTCTGTGGTTGGTCCGTACTAATTGGATTAATTGGACTTTAAGGGCATGATTGTCTTTTTCTGGGTCAATAGCACTGGCCCTTTTCTGTAGTCAATAAAGGCAATGGGTTTTCTCTACAGTCTGCGGTAAAGAGTGCCTAAGTGATGAGCTCAGTTATATCCATCTGAAGTCTGGACACCTCAAGTTAGGTGAGATTAAGCACACTCTAAACTTCTACTTTCGTTTTGTGTTGTTGGATTCCAGGTCATGGCTGTACCGTTATTAGCAAGCCACTGAAAATGGTGTCTCTCAGAAATCTAGTTGGGTCTCAGTTTGGATCTCTTAACTCTCATCGGAGTGTGATGGCTGTGTGTGACAGCAAATTAATTATGACCCAGTTCTGTCATATCCAAAAGTACCTACATTTTTAAAATTGGCAGCATCAAGCGAGCAATAACTAAGATTTGTTTCGTTTCCTGCAGCAGAGAAACTATGGAATTAGAGTATGAAAAATACGAACAGGTCACTATAGAAAGGCTTCCCACCAGGGTGTTGGATCTGCTCTTAAGCCTGGGTGTAGAGCAGTTTTTCCATTAGATATCTGACCAAATTCTCATGCATGTGAAAATGCAAAACTGGATAACTGGATGACTCTGTTCTGAGTCAATTAGCACACACAGAATTATGTAGAAAACCAAATAATTAGATTTTCAGTACAACATATACATTACATTAATGTAACATGAGTGTTTTCAGAAGCTATTGCAAGAATTCTCAAGCATGCATTATGTGAAGAAATCCAGTGTGAAGCATTTCGTATTATGTGGTTGCAAATTGCTCACTGTTGTCTTGAAATGTGACCTTTATTAGATACCTGTGAATTACAATAAAATTTGATACGTTAACAGCATTAGAACCATATTGCTTTAAAAGAGCTGACAGCAAAATACTTAAGTGCTTGAAGTAAGAAGATGCTTGTCTGGATTTCTGTACTTTCCATTATGCAAAATTTGGCCACTATTTTCAAATGAATTGTATATTCTTTCAGATTCGAAGGGAATTACTCAGTTGAGTAAACCCTGCTGTAAGTTAGTCCTGTCCAAATGAAAGACAGCATTACGTGAGAGCAATTACCTTTCACGGTCCTTAGCATAAACTACGTGATGTTGGGAAGTTCTGAACGTTTGAATATGCTAATTATTCTTCCCTTTGCTGTGTGGTATATGCTGGTTTGCTATATGAGTTGGCTCAGGAATCTGCATGTTTTTGTGATGTGCTAGTTGCCATCTGCTTTGGAGATACTCCCATGCACTTTTGTTGACGCAACAGCTATAGTGTTTTCAAATGTTGATACTATGAAAATGTAATGTGATTGGACTTGGACAGGTGCCTTAAACAGACCACCCATCATATTTATTTTGCTGCCAGTCAGAACAGGCAAACTCATGGGTAAAATGCTGAAGTGCTCTGAACTTTCCAGATAGATAGTGAATAATTTGCGATTAATTTTAAGAGAGATCTTGACAGTCCTGAAAACAGGCCTGCTTAACTATATAACACCATTACGATCCCAATATTCAAAGCTTACTGTTTAATTTGATTTTATTTTTCAGTTTTGTAATTATTTTCACAAAGCAATTTAGCATTTAGACGTATTTTTGGTAGTACAGAAAAAACTTGTTAAAGAGTAAGTTGGAGCAGTATAAATTTATTAATATTATTACTCTAAGTCAAATATGGAGCAAGCAGTTGTATTTGCTTATGCTTATAAAATGGCTGGATTTGGTGCAAAAGGTACATCAAAGATTCCTGTGTGTACATATATATATGTATGTGTATATATATATTTATATATATAAACAATAATGTTTAATGTGGACACAGATACTTTTAGATATGGTGTGAACACTGAAGTTTAGATATGCTTATGTCACGAACATTCTTGGAAATCACTGATTTTAAATCCAGTAGGAGTGTTTTATTGTTGCCAGTTCTAGAAAAATAACAGTCAGGGCTCAAACCACTAATACAAAGTATATGCACAATAATATGCACTTATGTATGTGTTGTTAGCTCTTCTAAGTGGTGCCTGGTGACAGGACAAGGGGCAAGGAGACAAGCTGGAATGCAGCAAGTTCCGTCTGAACATGCGGAAAAACGTCTTTACTTTGAGGGTGACAGTGCAGTGGAACAAGCTGCCCAGAGGAGGTGTGGAGTCTCCTTCTCTGGAGACATTCACAACCTTCCTGGATGTGTTCCTGTCCAGCCTGTTCTAGGTGACCGTGCTTTGGTGGAGGCGGAATGAACTAGGTGATCTCCAAAGGACACTTCCAATCCTCGCAATTTTGTGATTCCGTGATATTTGGTGTCTTGGTTTTACCTTGGTGGTAAGCAGAAGCAAAAACTTTGACTTGAAGTCTTAACCTTTTCAAACATTACAGACTGGAGATGACTGATACAATATTCCTGTGTTGAAAACTGGTGGTTAAAATAGGCAGAATATAAGTAATCACAGTGAAACAGAGTGTTCTTATCATAGATCCCGAAAAGTATGTAATATTGGATCAAAAAAAAATTTATTTCAGAACAGAAATGCTTCTTGTGGTAACTGATATCACAGTTACCAGAAACAGGGGGGAAAAAAAGGATTGAGTGAAAAATAACAAAGCAGACAGTCAGGACCTTGTTCTCTGAAAGGCTAGATAAAATTAAGAATAATTAATTTAAATTATGGTGTTGGATGATTGGCATAAATGAGAAGAGAATATTCATGGGGTCACTCCAGCAAAAACATGGGACTTGGAGTTTAATTTTGAGGTGACCTTAAAAAAAAAAAAAAAAAGATTGTTTTCACATAAATGGTCAATAATCATCCTTAAAAAGAAAAAGTATGCTATGGAAAAGGCAGCATCTATGAAGATTTTCATAAGGACCAAATGAATCTTTAAGAATCTTCAGAACCGTAGCTACATTTTTGCACTTGATATTAGCTGGTGGTGTGCCAGAGAGGAAGAGAAGACTTAGATGTGGCCTAAAAAAACCTGAATCTGAAAAAGAGATAGTGTTGGCAGTTATTAATAAGAAAAATGAAGTCTCGAGAGAGGATGGCCTAATGGCAGAGCTATTAGTTTCATCCAAAAAGATGGTCTCACATCCTTGCTGAAATGTTAAAATTACATGAGAACACAGACTGTTTTCCCAGATGGGTGAAAAAGAAATGTAATCATCTCTGCCTTTAAAAATGATGACAGAAATAGCTGAGAAAATTATACCTCAATTATCTTGATCGATCTTGTAATAAACTCTGCACACAATCTATCTGTCTTTGCTAGGAAAGAAGTCAGAAAGGAAAAATAGGCCTTTTCTTTAAGAAGAGGACCAAGATGATTTTGGGGTGAAGATTTTTCAAATTAGTGTATTTATTTATTAGAGATACTGTGGAGGCAAAAGTGGCTGCAATCAAAGTTTTGTTTTTAAGTTAAGCAAAAGTTCAGTCCAGGATCAGGTAAGAGACTTCTGTCGTGGTCTTCTTTTATAATGAACAAAGTAAGTTATTTTATACTGAAGAGTCTTGTCCAAAATATTGCAGTAAGATCTTGAAGAAGAAAATGCAAATTTGCAGGCACTCAAACAGAAGTTTGAATGTGTAACGATATGAGCTTAGCCTTGGTTACTAATCATGATATAGCTTTTAGATCACATTTTGCTATTCTGATACATAGAAGTAGAAGTCCATAACATGGTGCAAGTGTTTATCATCTCTATACATGGGTTCAGTTGTGTAGGCAAGACTAAAGCAACTCAGATTTTGGTGTCTCTTGTATGTACACACAACACCTTTGGGTACGCTGTCACAGTGACTTGTTTGCTCTTGTACTTCAGTTAAAGAAACACTGTGGATTTTGAAAATCGTCTAGAGACTACTGATACTCTTCTCGTCACACCAGTGAATTGGAAATAGTTTGGAAAAGTAAATAAGGGATTGTAAGTACTGGGAGAAGTTTGCAGGCCAGGTGAAAGCTGGAGACTGAGAATGAATTGGCCTGTTATGCCTCATTTAAATTGGTGTTACTGGCAGGGAGCTTAAAAAAATAGGACTTCATAGAAATCAATACCTTTGTCACATCATCAGAATCCCTTTCTTTTGTTCCATGAGGTCATATATCAACTTAGCTGTACTGACTGAATACAGAAATTACAGTTCTAGGAGGGATCTCAATTTTTTTTTTTTCTTTTTAAGAATTTGCCACGGGAGATTTCCTCAGAAAAGTACTGGAAACACTTGCTCCTTTCACCCCCATTTGATTAGCTTGGAGTGTTAAAATAGATTGTATTGTCCTCAGATGGGTAACTGAGAGATACTTAGTATCAATCGATTGTTACGTATCTGGTGCCAATGCTTAGGAATTCAGAGGTTGGGGTTTTTTAACTAAAAAAGAACAATAAAATCCCACTGAGTAGACTTGGGAGTGAAATTCTCTTCTCTCTGCCCTGGTCACTGCCATTCTGTATAGTAACTGTTTGAAAAACTAAATGGGACAGTTGGGCAAAGCTTCTTTGCGCTTTCCCACATTGTATGACCACTTGTAATTCTAAACTTCAGTTTTAGAAAGGCTCCATAACTCCAGGCCGGTATGAAAGTTTTAAATCAGCTGAAGTGGCTTAATATTAGAGTCTTTGTGATAACGATGTACCAGAGTTACTGGTTTAGACGCCCTGACTTCTGACTTTTACCTGTACCTTTCAGCCTTTTGATGCATAGGGATGAGGTGCATGGATTTACTAAAGCTTTCAATTTTCATGTATTTTATTAAGGGAGAAGCAAGAAAGCTGAGCAATACCCAAATTCTCCAGTGCCTTCTCTTGTCCAAAATCTGGGGGAGGAAGGAGAGGGACATTACTGACTGTGTCAAAATGGTAGAATTAGATCTAACTTATGGGGCATACAAATATAACTCCTTTTGATATGGTTTTGTTTCATAGCAGCATAGAAAACACTTATCCAAGTTTCTAATATTGAAGCAAAAATTTCAATGAATTAAGTCCTGCTCTAATACTTTAGCAAAATGGGAAACCTGCAGTTTGCATGTCACCCATGTGCCAGATCATTTGATAAAACTACCAAAGGATCTGTTTTTGCCGAGCTGGTTCTGATACATAAAAGCTGTGACTTCAAATTATTTCCCCTTTTTAAAATTCTTTGTGATTCTTTTTTCTCAATGCTAGTGTTGTTATATTTGTTTCCTAAGGGTATCCAGGTGTTTTCACTGGAATAATGCAATTTCGAGACATTTCTTTTCTGCCTGCCAAATATATTGAATTAATCACTGTACGCAAACGCGGCTCAGCAGTGTCCAGCGGCAGTAACGAGATGCAGCTTCTCAGTGGCTGGTTTCCAAGCTGGCAGAGGGCAATAGGGAGTGACAGCCATCACCATCTTCTGCTGATTTGGCTGTGGGACATGGGGCCAGAGCTGCAGCGCACTTGGTCCAAAACATGGCAGAAACCCCCACATGCAAAGTGGACCATAATCAGCAGTCATCTAAGCAAAGCAGTAATGAAACCATGTTCTTCTTGCCCCGAGATACAGTCTTTTGAGAACAATATGAAAACGTCTCTGAAGACTGAGAAGGGAAGAGAAACTTGGACTGAAAGTTGTCCTGAGTGAAAACAGAGGGCTGTCATACAGCATGTTTGGGGAGTATCTGATCATGTGAGCGTGGTGCCTCAGGGCAAAAATTAGCAAAACTGAGAGAGTAGAGCTGTTTGAAGAAGAAATTTAACGTACTTCCATGTTTTTAACGATGTTAAGGATTTAACACTACTTTCAAAGCTGTGTCAAAACATACGTATTCTGGGTACAGCGTATGTATACTTCTTCAGTTTGTCTTCAGGCAATAAACATATAGTCAGCAAGTATAAATCAATGTGCCACCAATAAACCTATTGAGAACCAGAGAAGGGTCCAAGTTTCACATTTTGGGACAGATCCATACCTTTAAGGTTTTGGATTTGTGATTGATGTTCAGGGCTAACTTAAAACAGAGCAAATAATTTTGAGAAGTCAGGTTGGTTTTTAAAAGCAGAAAATATTCCTGGTAACAGAAAATATTCCTTACTTCTGAAAGTTTAACATCCTTCATGAGTGGTCAGGCATAGTATGTCAGTGCCAATGTCTTCAACAGTGATTGCTCAAAATAAGAAATCAGAATTTGTTCTTGTAAAACTTGTAAGCATGAATGTACTTATAATTTCACTGTAAGTATCTGGCTTTGGCTTCACATACGTTTGATGTCAGAAGCATGAATAAGGTAATGATATCTCTAATAATAATAAACAGTTGCTCTTTTACGGTTCCTTTTATCCCATGTGCAGCCTGCACATCGACATGTCCAAGTGTCTTCTTTTTATTTTGTTACATTTATCTCATTCCCTCTTCTCAGTGTTTTATATTTTTATTTGCAGTATGAAAATACTTAAATTGCTGTTGCAATTTGGTTTTATTGCCCAGTTTGACCACTTATTCCAGGTGTTTATTTATCTTCATGAAAAAGGTTCTTACTGAATTTTATTCATGTTTATATTTAGAATGCTTCTGCCACATTTCATGGCTGTTGGGCCTCTTGGATGGGAGGATGTTTTATCATGTGCATCATTATCACTTCCTTCATTATTTTGTACACATCTATTAGGTCATCCTAAATGTTTTTCATTGTGACTGAAAATAAGCTTAACACATAACAGGTGCGGAGCCAGATGGGGAGAGAGAGCTTGAAAGAAAAATACTGGTTTCCCCACCGCAGAGCAGCGCAGAGGTCTCTCTCTATAAAACAGCATGAGCACATATGGGCAAAGGGGAGTATAATCTTCATAGCCCTCTCTCCTCTGCATAAGTGCCTTTCTTTGAAGGTCCATATGACAGAAGAGAGCCACCTAAAGCAAGTAAATCTTCCAGGTCCAAAAAATTTAGGTTGCCGGCTATCTGACTAGAGTGATCAGTAAACAGCTGACTCCCAGTGATTCACAAATACCAGAAAGGCACCTTTAAAATCACTGCAGCCAGGTGAAGTTTGCAGGTGTTCCATGCCTTCTGTTACAAGCACAGCAGCCTGAACCAGCCCCGTAGTCGTGATTGGGAGAAAAGGTGGAAAAAGTGACACGCTTCATCCTGCCTGTTCTGTCTTGGCCTCTACTTGGTGCAGATGAAGATCTATCCCTAAAAGTGTAAAGAGGTGCATTTCAGTGCCTGTAGGACTGGGCTCTAAATCAGGAACAGTAATATAATCCTTTTCCCCCCCTTCCTTCTCTGTACTATTATTAGACCATTTCCTTTGTCCCTGTTTCTCATTTTTATGCATTTTTAGGAGACCACTATTATATCTTCCTTTCTCTTTAATGTGAATATGTCTAAAGAGCCCATTGTTGTCAGTTGAAATATTTATATAGTTTAGCATTCAGTAATTCCATTTGCTCCTTTAATTTGATCCTTTAACTTACTTCTGCTTATTTTTACATACAGTGCCTCCAAATCCTCTGCACCAGATTTGTTTATCTTTTTTAAAAGCTTTCAGTTCTCTGCTTGTAAAACTCTTTGCATTTCATTCCTTACCTAACCACAATGGCCTATGTTGCACTTTTCCCTGTTTAGATTGAAGTGGGAAGAATTTCAACTGAACTCTTTCCAACAGTTGCTTAAACATTTCCCACTTTTCCCGTTGTAGCTTTCCCACAGTTAGTAGAAATCCAGTGAAAAGTACTTTCCACTCTTTTCAAAGTCAGCTACTTGATTTCTCTTGTGCTCTCTGGTAATACTCTGTGTTCACCCTTGAAATTTCTCAACCATCTTACATATTTTGAGAGAATGGGATATATAGAGAGTGTGTATGTGTGTGTGTGAGAGTAAATGCATTCATGCATGTATACATGCAACATTTTTTTCTTTCTCTCCCTACCTTGGCTTCCAAACCACTTACATCCTGTTGCATTTTGGGGTGGAGGAGGGTTTTTTTTTATGACCATGGAAGTAATTTTTTAGTGTAGCAAAACTATTAGTGGATGGAGTGACATCTGATATGAGGCATTTGTCATATCCTTGGGGATATCCAACCAACTGGACAACTTGGTGTGAGTTCTGGCACGAACCACCACCCCAGATGTTTTGGTGGTATGCAGGACAGTGAGAAAGGAAGGATGTTAGGCTAAGGAGGCAGAGACTAAACAGAAAAAGTTGGATTCATTTTTCCTGAACTGATAAGTGTAGGACCAAAGCTGCCTTTCAGAGCTGAAGGCTCAGTTAAAGAGAGCTACCTGGTAGATAGACTGTCTCAAAAAGCCGTTCCTGATAACCCATCACTGTCACACTACTCTCTCCCAGCTCCACATCCTAAGTTTCAGGAAATCAAAAAAGTCTCTGGAAGACAAACAGATTTGGTGCTTTATACTTACAGGAACTGAAAAAGCATTAGCTAATCAATCCTTTCAAAATCCTTGGGCTTAATGAGCCCTATGTGGCTCCAGTTATATACTGGTTTGGATCCAACAATCTTGCTGGCATGAAAGAGGATGAATAAGGCACTTGAAGTATTGTTTAATGAACTGGTTGGGTAGAAAGGCCAACTGGAGCAGAGGCATGAGGTATCTTGAGTCAAGATTTTCTGCTCTTGTGCTCATTCTTCAAGGCCTTGCTTCCACATCAAGGGCATGTAGTGGGATGTACAGTTTCATCAAAGCCAAAAGCTGTGGGATGCAGGCTAGCTCTTCAGCTGGTTTTAACTGGCATAGTTCCCATGAAACCAACTTTTAATTCATGGAGAAATTCCAGTTTTATACATGCGGGGGGAAACCTGGCCACTGGTTATAACTCCCAAACTCATATAATATTTGTTTATTTTCTCCACCCACATAGTACCTCCAACCCAGTTTTATTGCCACATGACTGCTTTGCTGCACATTTCTCTTTGAAATCCAGCATCCAATGATACTTCTTGCAACGAGTTCTTCCATGCTAGTTTTGAAGTGTTGACCCGAGAAGTAGCTGGATGTAAGGGCAGCAGCTCCAAACACGCTGTGAAAACCTGAGCACAACTGCAGCAAATGAATACATCTGCATTAGTAACTGAAGTAAAACACCAGATTAAAAGTGGAAATAGAAAGATGTTAAGAATAAATAAATAAAATAGCATTTCCCAGTATGAACTTGATGGAGAGAGCAGAGGCAAGATTCACCAAGAGTGAATTAATTCACCTGCTTGCATAAAACCAAACGAAGCATATTTTATTTGGGGAATTTTCTGAAAAAGCAAATAATCAAAATATGGTAGTGACTAGATGACCTTTGGAGGTCCCTTCCGGCCTGGATGGTTGTATGATTCTATGATTTTATGCCTAAAGAGTAAATGTGTGTGGCACATTTTATTTCTCATGTAGCCTTTTGCTAACTGTTAAAGGAGTTGTCCTGTGACTAGGTAGGGACTAGAGCTTTCTGAGCAAGAGATATTTTGAAAGAGCTGCTTTGTGAAATGTGTAGTAATAACTACAGCATTCAGGCTCAGTCTTATAATATTATCAGCAGTTATTTAAAAATCCCAATGATTTGTTTGTTTATTTGAAGCTCTGGGGTTTATTTTTCCTTTTTTAAAAAGTAGCGTGGCAGTAATGCTTTTATAAGAGAAATAATGTCAACAGAAGGCTAAAGAGCACGTGCCTGTAGAACATCTGCTCTGAGAATCACTTGAAAAATAACCACTCAGTAGCATGATAAGAAAACATCTGTGAAGCACTGGGAGGAATATTAGCAATGGAAAGAGACAAGGAAGGACAAGCGAGGTTGAACTTAGATCAGGGACAGACATTTACCAACTGCCAGTACTTTGGACTCTCTTATTTCTTTCATGATTGCATCTATATTGAACGTCAAGGCTTTCTTAGAAACAGGTAGGGATGTGGCAAGGGGAAAATTGAGTAGGGGGGCCATTGTCTTACTGGCTGCTGGGCTGAAGCCCCATCTTCCCAGTCTCAACCAGCCAGGGAAAGAGGGAGTGCATTGCCAGCCGGGCTTGGGACAGGCGCTGGTGCACTTTGCACAATCAGAACCTGGTATATGTGTGTGGATAGCCCACTTCTTGTTTTTTTTTCCTTTGTTGCACTTTACATGTTGGATGAATCACACAGGATTTTATTAGAAAACCACTTTCTTATTGAAATTGTGTATAAACAAGATGTCTGCCCCAGCACATCTATTTGAAGATTTTTTTTTTAAACACTGACAGTTTGATTTCAAGGCATTAGGGAACACTTTGCTGAATATTGGGAGGATGACACATAGCAGCGTCTTTACCATTAAACAGACATTTGGCTTTCACTGATGTGCAGATTACAGTCCCTTTTAAAAGTGGGATAGTTAGTGTTTATTCAATTACACAAGGCATCTCCTCAGCAACTTTTAACAAAGAACACATACTACTGAGACATTTCCCACAACATACGTGGCCTCAAAATCCCATTGGTTTGCTATAAAATAAACAGTCAGGAATTCCTGGAAATTAAAAAACAAAAACCACATGCACGGTAGGAGAAAATTAAATTAGTGACCTTAGGTAGAAACAAATAAGATTTTCAGGCATCCACTCTGTTTCCAATCTTATTTATTCCTTCTCTGGTATTAATCAGCCTCTTAGATTTCCCTTTGGATCTGGCTTTTTCCATTACAAATTTAAGCATATTGTAGAATGACAACCTCAATATACTACAGGTTATATATTTTTATTCTGAATAATGCATGCAGAAATTGCTACATATTTGTAAAAAGCACATTAGTGACAAAGAGCTGAGTATAGACAAATGAAAGTGTATGTCTGTTTTTTAAAGAGGCAGTGAGATGCTGGCAGACTGGTGCATTAGTTCATTATGAGATGCTCAGTCTACAGAAAAAAGCAAACCCAATCTTCTATTGCTGGTTACAGATCCTGTTTCATGTAATAAATCATGAAACAAAAGAAAGGAGAAACTATGACTAAGAGCCAGGCATAGGAGTCAGGATGTTTTGTCACCTTGAACAAATCAAATTTTCTAGTATTCAAAAAAATGGAGCAAATGATTCCAGTTTATTCCTGGTCAGGAGCCCCCATCACAAAAAACATTGAACATAGTTTAATGAGGCTAATGTCTGAACCTCTCCTTATTTCAGTGCACTTAAGCATGGTCTGTGCTAACAAGGAACAGTTTTGTGAATCACAACGTGAGCGCTGCATTGTAATCTGGAAGGGCAATGGCTGCAACATTTTCAAAAAAAGGGCAAGTACTCAGCATTTATTGAAAATCAAAGCTCTTTCAAGTGTCTCCATGTAGGAGAGCAGATGGTGGGACAGTAAAACTGGAGCCTTTGGAAAAAAAACCCTCACCTTTCTCTGAAAAGTAAGTTATATTGATCATTTGTTGTTTTGGTATGTTGAAGTTCACAATGTTGTTCATAAATTTTCTGGCTCTGACGTACACAAGATAGCAAGCCTGTGTTTAAGCCTCAGTTTGCAACCTGATCTGCCCAGGCAGACCTTTCTACTCCTGGGAACTACTGATTCATTTGGCTATATGATGGGAGCAGGTTGCCAGCGAGGAGAACTAGCCTTCACCTAAATTAAAGATGTAAACTCCCATTATCTTCCAGGTGTTTTCCTCGTCTACCTACAGGTATTTTCATCTGTCTGATCTGCTAGTGAATGGTGAAGATGGTGTTTTGGAGATGGCCTGGGAACATTTAACTGTTTTGCAAGTACAACGTGGCTAGAATAATATATGCCTTTTCAGTTTTAAAGCTATGCCAGTTTAACTTAAATTTTGAATTGACAAAATTGATCCCTTGCAAAGCTCTGTTTAAACTCTCAGCTTGCTTCATACCTTTTTGTCAATTCAGTCTCTTGTGCAAGTTAAATAAGATTTAGGAGTGTCCAAACAAAGATCTGTGCCAATTTAAATAAGATGTTTTTTAAAAGTATATATGGCTCAGCTGAGTAAGGTTTTGTTTAGAGTTAGGAACATGAACAGTAAAATATACTATGGATTTCATGATCTTATCCTTACTTTCAACATTTCCTGTACTTCTTTCCATTCATTCATCTAAAATGCTGAGTGTAGAGGAGTGTGTACAGGTCCTGACACAGTGGGGAACAGATGTTCATTCGGCTTCTTGGTACGACCAGGCTGTATATATTTTAAGTAATAAAGGGGTAAAAAAAAATAATTTATAAAAAATAGCATTTTTCTGGTTGTTTGACCTTAACTATTAGGAAAGAGCTATTCAGAAATGAAAATTATCCCAGAGTTTACCAAACTTTTTGAAATCTAAAGAATACTCTATCAAGTTTGATTTTCTCCAAACTTGTTGCCTATTCTATGTTGATGGCAAAAATTATTCTGCAAAATTCCTTATTCTTCCCAGGAATACATATGGGAGAAAAAAGACTTTAATGTTAATAAACATTCAAGCCATTTATTTCAATGGTTAGTAATTGCTGTATAACGATTTACAAAAATTGCACATCCTCTGTTTAACTAAGGTTTTGCCTATGATCATCATAATCAGTTCTGCCTGTTTGAAGAAACGTATGCTTGCACAGCTTGAAACATTTAAAACCTTTCAACTCAGGCTTTGGTACCTCTGATGGTATGTACTGTGCTTATGACAGTTAATCATGTGAACTGAACTTTTCTCTCTTTCCTTTAAACCTCATAGATTTAAGATATTTTTTTTTCCTCCATAGTATTTCTTCAAAGTTAACTTTCCAGTGCATGAAACTACTTGACCTGGAAAATAAACACAGCACTACATATAGCACTGTGGGATAGCAAGAGAAATCTGACCTGTGTAACTAACAAAAGAGACATGTAAAACAATGAGTACCTAATTTTCTATGGAGATTTAGCCACAGGTTTATGGTACTTAAAGGTAGATGTGTCTGGAATTTTCCTCAACGTTCAGTACCTTCCATGAAGGAGTTTTAAAAGTCTGGTCTTTGAGTCTTCAGCGATCCACCTTTTATTTCCTCAAAGTAATAAAGGTTGACATTAATATTACAGACTTTGGTGGAAACAGCTGTTTACTCCTTCTGAGAAAAAAAGAACCTGCAGACTGGAATCTCTGCTGGTAAATGACTGGGTTTCTCTCACAACAGTGAAGGTGTCTGGTTTTATACCTGTAGACTCTACCAGTGCTGCACTACCTTCACTGTAATTTTTTTTTTTTTTTTTAATAATGTCCAGATAAAATTTTGCTTCCTGTGACCTGTGAGTATTGCCTCTTTCCTTTTGCTGTGCACCTTGCAAAGAGTCTGTCTCCTCTGTGGTCACCCTTTCATCAGGGAGTGGCAGGCAGGTGTTAAATCCTACCCTAATCCTTTTTTTCTCCAGGCTGAACAAACCTGAGCTCCTCAGTTTCTCCTTTTCCTTCATGTACTCCAGTCTAACTGCCTTGGTCACTCTCCATTGCACTCGATCCAGTTTTTCAGTGTCTTTCATGAATGGAGGAAGGAACAAAATTAGACCTAGTGCTCCAAATGCACCCTCAAGAATGCCAAATAAAGGGGAATGACTAGCAAAACTATATTCACTTTGTATTACGATACTTACAAAATTATTCCATGTTTCCTGGTGTGGAATATTTGGCTGATGTTCTTACACAATTCTAGAAATCCCCGCTTCACAGTGTAATGTGACACAGACACGAAAACTAGCAATGCTGCTAAACCTTGTGTCATGTGTTTGAGCAAGTTGAATCTGATATATGGAAACAGATCTCCTGAAAGAATGGAACTGCCATCTGGTCAACGTTGCATTTGTGACGATTTTTACCGTTATTGGTTCTTTGAACATCATATGTCAGAGCCTCCATTGGTGTTACGCTTTCAAATCTTAGTCAGGATCTGCCTGGACTAGATCGCTGGGGAGTGACCTCAAAGGATAAGTTGCCATGAGCTCTGAAGAATACAATCCTGGTCAATTCTTCTCAATTACATAAATTAACTACTTCAGGGATGGAGTAGTCATATTAAGATAGCACAAAGATGGTTGCCTTGTCTTAGTAGCATAACAGATCGCAATACTCTCACATTAAGGAAGGCTGGAGAGTACAACGGAATCTAAAAGACAGGTGGGCCCTTTGTAAATATTTTGATAAAGTTTGCGTGTGGTTTCTCATTGTGATTGCAGGACATAATTCTATGGAGTAATTCCAATTCTATGGAACTGATAAGTTATGCAAGAGATAAGCAGCGATTTAAGCTCGAGATTAGTTTCTTAAAGGACTGCAGGACAATATTCTGTTCCTTAGACTGTCTCAATTCTGATTCACAATATAAACACCCACAGGATTTTTGCATCATTTATTTACTTTATTTTGTCAAAAATTAGTATAATGGAACACAAAAGTCACTGCTTTTCCCATAAAAATGTCACTTCCTGTGAAAAAACAACTGACTGTACCCCTCTCCAGACATCATGCATGGGTACAAAGATATAACAGCAAAAGATGGTATAGATTACCCCGCTTTCCCTGTAGGTATTCAGTGATTCCATAAAAACAGATTCTCATACTTCTCTCATCTTGGCTGCAGCATTCTCTTTATGCTCTTATGGCATCTTGTCTTACTTAATCACAGTTTTTTCGCTCTTCTTTGAATAGTGCCTTGTATGGGGTCTGACTTTGATGAGCACTTTCAGATACAATGTCAATGCAAATGCTATCATGAACATGATTGCCTTGTATATTTGTGTGTTTCAACACAGAAGGACGCGTAGAAGTGTGGAATGTGAATTATGGTGCTCAAGAGAATGATTGCCTCTAACACCACTAAACCTTTTTATTATTAGTTTTTTATCAGAGTTAGGTTGGTGGTTGGACTAGATGATCTTAAAGGTCCCTTCTGACCTAGACAATTCTATGATTTTGTGATTTTGTGCAATTTTGGTTTTACATTCTGTTTGTATTGGGCATATCTGACATTTCAAAGCAGTATCAAAAGGTAATACTAATTACTGAATACATGCTTAATTATAGTTATTCTTTATCTCATGCAGGATCTTCAAAGATTCTGTGAAGTGAAGTCTGTACATAGGGCTCATCACTGCATTTTTATATAGACAATAGGCTGTTTTCTCACTTTATTTTGGAGTGGTTGATAGGGATCACAAATAGTTTTTCTATGTCTGAAAGGACTGTATGTCTTATATTATTGGTTACTCACAAAATTCAAACACATTATGTATTTGCTGTCCCTAAATATACTTTACAGTAAAATTCATGATGCCACCATCCAGAATTTTGGCTATAAGGTATAAGAGTAGGAAGGAAAGACAGCAAGGTCATATTTTTAAAGTAGAAGGAAGTATAAGGCTCCTGATAAGGTAATTTTACCATGCTTAAGTTCTTTCTCTTCAAATTATCCTGGAGACATCAATAGTCAGATTTTCCTTTATCACTTTAAGCATACACAGGATTTGGAGTTTTCTTTTTTATGTGCCATTGAAGTGGTAGTTTTTATCTATTAGAGGGATGTAAGATGGGTTGTATGAATTTTAGTGAGATGCTTGGAGTTGCAGTAGAAGCAACCCAATCAAGCTAATGGGTTGATATGCATAAAAGAGGGCCTCATTGCAAAAGAATGTTCATGTGACCAAAATAATGACAGCATATTAATTGTGAACCCTTTCTGGTGGTGAGCCGTGTTTCCAAAGTGATGGTTGGAATAATGGTTTTGGCAACCAAGATTAAGTGCTTACAGAAGTCCTTACTAGTAGTTCAGCAGCAGGGCTATCATAAAGTAGGCTTGTCATCTTAGGTGAAATTTTCTTTATGTTCTTTTGAAAAATGAAGGGAAGCAGGAAGATCATGGCAACTACTTTGCAGTGACGTGTCATCCTGGATGAGAATTTGAAAGAGAAGTGTGGGTGTGCTTTCAGAAAGGTTCTTAAAGAACACTGACTTGTTTCCCAATCTGAACACTGTCATAGTGACCGAGTACTGTGGCACATCAAGGACACTTGTGAATTCGTAAAGATAAATTCACATGACTTGTGGGAATTTATAAAGAACTGGATAAAAGAAGATATGTTTCATCTTGTCTTCTGCCAACTTTGTGATTTTACCTCATTTAGCTTTCCATTTTAGTAAACATGTTTACATGTAAACACACAATGCTCCCCAAATAACTCTTTTCTGAAGATGTTTGATGTTTCTTGATAAGAGCTGAAGAACAGCAGTGTGCCCTTTACTGTACCTTTACAGTTTTTCCTGGAACCCTGCAACTTTGTTTGTTGCAATATTATTTCATGTTATTTGTCACAAATATTTGGACCCAAATAGACAACTTTTGTTCAAGAGACATTAATGATAGAGCTAACTTTCTGATTTAATAATCTCTGGAACCTAAAAGGGTGGACTCCAGGGATCAAATTTCCCTCTTTAATTTTGTTTACAGTTTATATTTTTCACACATATTAAGAAACTTCTAGCAGTTTTGGCTGAAAATTTAGTTAAGAGGCTGAACTCATATGTAGTCAGCATTTCTTCATCACACAGACATGCACTACTCATAACGTGAGTGACATTTGACTCACACTTAACAACTTAATTATTTTCTTGCAAGGTTGTGTATTAAAAAAGACCCAGAGCTGGAAGATATTTGCTTCCTATTTACAGCGAAGCAAGACCTCCTTAGTTTTCTATGGTCAACATTAGCCTCCATTTTGAAGGGAAGTCGCTATTTTACAATGCTTTACAAACTTGTCGACTCAAGAAAGTTCTTAGCATTTTTCTTAATGCATACCTGTAAGTAATTAGCGGGCTACCTCAGTACTAGTGATGGCTTTGGCGTCTGAAGTGGCTTCTGTTGTGAAAAATGGATAGCCTTCACTGGTGAGAAAATCCTCCTTACTTCAGGAGCCCAGGGTGTGTCCTGTGGTGGAGCACTCACCTGTGGAGCATTCAGTTCTCCCACAGGGGTCACAGCTGGAGTCTTGGTCAGTATCTATGTTTTTTAATGTGAACAGTGATTCTAATAGTCTCGAGCTAAAAGCCCACATCCCAGATGTGTTGTCCAGTGCAAAGCCTCACAAACCACCTTTTCATTTTAAGAAGCTTTCTACTAGTAGCTGGAACTGAGTAATGGCCAGGTTATCTATTTAGTTTTCAGTCTTCTCCAAGGAATATTCATGGAGATGGGATTTTTCCTGGTAAGTGATGCAGAATCCTTCTGTGCACAAAGACCTATAGCAGTGTTTGATACCTGAAAAGGATTTCATCTGGGAAATATCCTTAAACCTTCTGCTTTTGGCTCAACGTGTTATTAATCCTCAGTTTGGCTACACAGCAATGATAGTTGGCCATTGTCAGGATTTTCTTGGCTAAGGCTGCTTCAGAATAAAGCAAAGAGTACAGCACATCTGAAAGGAGAAAATCTCAGCCTAGGCAAGGTACTTGATATTTTTTGTACATGTTATTGCTAGACATGATGGATAGGTGTTTGTGTATGAACTAGATTCATCCCTTTCAAAGTCTGGCACATCTCACTCCCATAGTTCACATATAGTTTAGATTTAGAGACAACTGGTAATGAATACAGCAATTGGTTACACTGCATTAAAAGGATATAAATATGAATAATCACCCTGGAAGGTGATCTGAGAAGCTGGACCATTGAGGCCATTGAGGCCATTGAGGATTATGATCTGTTACCTATTATTATGTAAATGACACCATCTTAAAGCTACCCAAAATGCCAAAATAGAGCTTCTCAATTTACATTTATGTGGAGTTACCTGTCAATATGTAGAGAATATTGCCTGCTACTTTTTAACAGGAGACATCATGACTCCTAGACCTTAACAAATGTTTAGCCTTGTTGGCTTCAATCCTGAGCTTGCGCATCGCAGTTAACCCCTGGGCTCCTCTGGTGTATGGGCTCAGTGCAACTGTACCACCTGCATCTGTGATGGCTTTGCCACAGGCTTGGGAGTTCAGCTTTTCCATTCTCTGGTATCCTGATAGAAATGTCTCTTTCAATCCTCACAGTGTCCATCATCAGTCTCTTCTCTTTCCCTTGTTCTGCACTTTAATTCTCAGAAGGCTGTCCCAGGAGGAAGGCTTTCAGGTAGCTGAGGCTTAACTCAGTCCTCACTGGTTACTCAGATAAATTATCCAGATTACTTGCCAGCAGTACCTGCTCCTTGCTACATCGTATCTTCTTTGGTACATTGAGAAAAAAGACCTCCTATTGTTCTAGGGCTTCCAGGCTATTTAAACTCTTTCAGAATGTTAAAACTATTGCCGATAATGATNTTTTTTTTTTTTTTAAGGATTATGTCTTAGAAATTGGAGGGAAGTCCTGGAGCACAGTACTGCAGCTTGTCATTCCTGCAAATTCCTTTCATCACCTTTATTTGCTAATGTATATTATATGTGATACGTAGGTCTGAGTCAATAGTCTGGATTCACATTCAAGAATGTTTGCAATTGGTCCCTTACTTTTCAGTCTGTGTTTTCCCTAGGGTATAGGAAAGGACTTAATATTTCTTGTGAGCATTAATGTATGTCATGACACATACTAACAGAACAAAAATCTAGTTGTGTCTAAAAAGGACTAGACTGAAATTCCAGATCATCACCCTTTAAAATACACAAAAGACAGCTGAGGAAGATAGGTTTGACTGGAGTGATTTTTATGAGGAAAACCAGTATAGTCAAGTATTTACTGAAGAACTGTTATTACTGTTGTTACTGAAGAACTGTTATTACTGAAGAACTGTTATATGTAAGTGAAAGGTGTCTGTTCACCTCTGATTCAATTTTTAATTTCTTGTCTTATAGTTAGATTGTAACTTCACTGGTTGCTACCTTAATGTGTGCTGTACAAAGTTTCTGCCATACAAATAGGATTCTTAGGCCCTGAAGCAAACACTTATAATGGAACATGTGTTAATAATGTAGAAAAGGAGATCAGAGCTTCCATCTGACTCGTATTGTAATAGCACTTGATTATCTTTTCTTTATCTGTTTGAATGTTTACGTTTTTCTCTTTTTCTTTTTTTTCCCTTTAAAATATATCAACACCCCCCCACCCCCTTATACATCCTTCCCTTTTGAGCTAAAAATAGCAGAAGAAATTGTAGCACTGCATCAGCAAGGCAAACAGGGACAAAATTTGCCCCTATTTCTTCCATCTAAAAATTTCTTGTGCTTCAACAGTGACATTTCCTACTTTTCTTTTTCTACCTGAACTTTGACCAAAGCCAAAGGTAAATTTCTGCATATTTTTTAATGTAGAAATCTGTTGGCAGAGATCTGGAACAAGAATTCTGAGATCCTTAACTAAAAGGTACTTTCAAAGTGAGGTATTATCACATTATTCCCCCCTGTAATATTATCTAACATCAGAAATACACGATTTTTTCCCATCCCCAGAGTGCTCTACTGAAAGGACTAATAACAGAGAAATAAAAAAAGAAAGAAGGCGAAAGTGAATTGCATTCCCTACCAACTCTGACAGTGATTTTTAAAAATTTTTCTCATCACTTGGAAGAGGTATTAAAATCTAAAGATGATAATTAAAAGAAATTTTGTCTGAGCGGTACTCAAGTAACCTAGAAGTTCTGCAATTTCCTTGTAAAATGAAGAAGACTTAAAGCTAAGATTCAACCACCCAACTTTTGACCCATGACTAATGCCTAGAGAGAAGCCTAGTCACTCTAAGCTTCATTTCCAGGCAGTAGAAAGAGATGTAGGATGGATTTGGCTGAGGGAAGGAGAGTGTAGTTTCATTTCAGATATGCTTCACTGTTTTGTAAATGGCCAGCTGGGATATTTGGAACTGAACCCTTCAGTCCTACCATAATAGGAGTTTAGCCAGAGTGAACACTGCATGTTCAGACCCTTCTATGTTTTAATCTCCTACTTCATAACACTGGTTTGTCACTACGTTCTTCAGAAAAATAGCCAGTAATACTGTCTGAAAACACAGAACTGTCTGAATCCCAGCAGTGGTCTGCCATCCCATTTATGTCTGTGCATCTCTTCTCTAAATACCTCTAACCTCATCTCTATTGCTCAAAGGCTCTGGCCTGCGTTTATGAAAATATGTCTGGAATATAATTCCTTAAGAAAGTACTTCATGCTAATGCTGCTTGGAGAGCTCCCTTCCAACTATCAACTTCAGAGGATTTCCAAGTTGCAAGCACAGATTGTGACGGTTGTTTTCTGCAAGAAATACAGTACTTCGTTATTGCCACAGGGGGTACTGTTGGCTTAATTTTGTATTTGAGTCACTGCTGCTGAAATTATTAAGTTAATGATTTATGCTCCTATGATACAACAATCTCTAGTGTTTAAATTGGTTACTATGTTTTGTTTACTGTTTATAACTACCACAGTTGTTTTAAATGCCACTAAAGCTACTTGCCAGCTTGTATGGTTTATTTCTCCCTGTAGATTTTTACAGACCACTGATTGATATAGGGGGAAAAAAAACCCTATGGTGATTTATGCTTGAAAAAAAAAAATATCCCAAGAGCTATGAATTAACCATTGTTCTGCTATTTAGAAAAAATAACACTCTAATGACACTGAACAATGGATGTCAAAACCTACTCATTCTAGTGCTTGCTTCTGGTTTTATCATAGTGGAAAGTTTGAGTGCTTTTCTTTCTTTCTTTTTCTTTGAGTACTCTGACTACATCAGTTTTGGACTATGAGCTCACTAGTTTTTCCCCAGGGTTCCTCATCATCATGCCATGTTAAGTACTTGATTCACTTAAACAGACCAATGTTTGCAAAAGTGGAAAAAATGTCCCAGAATTCACTGCTTGACAGAAGGTTAGCTCATTTTAGCTCCTAGTGCACACAGAAAATTTGGGAGGCTGATCTGCAGGGTCAGGGAAATCATCTGATGACAAAGCAGGGTAGAGTCTGGGGCTCTCTGTTGCTTTGAAGAAAAAAACCCCTGGTTTTCACTGGAAAGAGCACAGAGCAGTGAAAACATAGCTGAACTGCTCAGGGCAGGACGAGGAGATTTCACCAGTGTGTTACAGCAGTTGCAAGACAGTGTGACAATGGGCACTTTTCTTCACTCTGATGGGTAAAATTGTGGTCACAATCAAGCATAAAAAAAAAAAGAAAAAAGCTTCTACCATCACATCTTAGACCTCCTTTTTTTTGCAGCATTAATGCCCAATTTGCATTGTCCCCATGAGCCATCACTTCCACATGTGCTAGCCAGTTTCTTACTGGGGAGTCTGTGATCAAGACTAGGAGTACAAGTTAAATCAGCTTGTGGCGATATGTAAAACATACAGGACAACTGTTCCAGTTAGCTGGAATCACAAGTTCCACAGAATGGTTCCAGCTTCATAGACAGATTATGGATCAACATCTAAACTGCTTTTCAGTCAGCAGAGAGGTCAGGCAGGAGCACATGTTGCTGATCCACCCCTCAGTCTTCAGTGGTTCAGCCACTGGCCTAGTTCCCAGCAACTTCTGACTCTTCAGACAGCCAAAAACTGATGGAGTTGATTAGGTGATGCTGTAGGAGCCATCCCAGCAGCAACACATTACCAGAACCCCCTTACTCCCCAACATATGGCCTGGGATTTTCCCACTGTTGAGATCTCTTAAATCTAGTAGTTATCATCAGACTCCCATCAAACCCTTGTTGCAGTGGGGAGGAGTGAGCCTGAGAGTTTCAAGAGGAAGGGAGATGCTGCCTATGTAGAAAATCAGGCACAAGTATTTTAAGAAGTAGTAGTATAGAATGTCACTTCTGTACTACCATGTAATGTAAACCCAAGGAATTTTAGCTGATAGGGCTCTAGCTGATAGGGTTTCTGTCACAGATTTCCCAACAGAGGTGCGGCACAGATACTATACTCCACACAACGGATGTGTTTGGAGTCCCTCTGACTTACTACATGAAGCAATACATCCACCTGGTGATCTGCACATACTTCCCTGGGGCTGCTTTACATCTGGCAGCCAGACAACTACCTTTTCTCTGAACTGACTTATCCAGACAAATGGGAAAAGTTATCTTTTACTACCCAGACAATATTTCCATGCAGAAAGAGAGAGTATATTCTGGGAAACCCAAATCATTTAGCATTTTCAGGTTGGTGACACAACCTATTACATATGGCCTTTCACAAATATATGTTATAGTTCCATTAGCTGACAGCATGCAAGCAAGGATGAAATTCAAAAAGCCACAACAGAAAAGTCTTGAGCTCTACTCTAAATGAATGTAGGCTTAAGTTAAGTTTTAGGTATGTTTTTACATGCCTACATGATCTTTCTGTGTATCCAATCCATCCTTCTCAACAGATACTGTGGAAAGAACAAATGCATTTCATGTGGTATGGGAGGATTTCTCTGATACAGAATCATGGAATCACAGAATGATATGGGGTTGGAAGGGACCTCTGGAGATCTTACAGCCCAACCCCCAGTATGAAGAAAACCTCCCATCTGAAGAAAACCTCAGATATGTGAGTGAGAAGAACGTGAATTCACAGAGGAGCTGGAAGGGTGCAGGGGAAGGATTGGTTGTCCAGGGCACACCTTTGAGGAACTGCACCCAGTCTTGCAAACTCTTCCCAGTGTGGGCTGGGAGAAGACAGAGATGCGAGTCATTCCTCTGGAGCTTCCTTTGAAGTGCAAGCATGAATTTGACCTGAGATGTGCTTCGGCAGTGAGTGATGTGCACAGGCAGCAGGTGCCCACGGTGACTGGAGGTTGGGATGAGCTGCATATTCGCCCCATCTGTTAGAAGACTGCCAGCCTGAGATACCCATCTCTGGGCTGATTTCAAGCACCCTTAGCTGATGTGGCTTACATACATACCCGAGTGCCTTTGTGGGAGGCTAAAACTGGCATCTGGTAATGGAAGTCTCTGGGCACCACTGTCCGGCCTCTTGTTAATGAATGCATCAGCGTACAGAAGAAGCTGGCAAAAGAAGACACATGTTATCCGTCTTACTTCAGCAGGTATCTTTTTAAGCTCAAGGAGTACCCACTCAAAAATGAGCTACACTTTTTACAAGTACTTTGAGAGACATTCCTCATTAATTTTTCCAGGGCTGGAATGCTGTATATGTGATTTTTCCCTTAATAAAGCATTTAGGAGTTATTTTTCAAGTAGATATGTAAATGTGGGAGTCTACCATGCAAGAGAGGTTGTGTATAGATGTGAGAAACTTCTGGTGGTATCACCCTGTGAGTTTATTTCATATGACTTGAAGCTATTGGTTTTTTCTTCTCAGATTATAAAATAACACTAATCTACGTATTAATGAGTGACCTGTGAAAGGTGTGTGTTGCTTGGTCCTCTGCAAGGAAAAGGCACATCTCTGATTTAGACGACTCAAAAGATTCTCTAGGTGGAAATAAACTTATCTAGGAAAGTATCCATGGCGGGAAAAACATGAAAAAAAAATCTTCTGGCATGAGGAAAACTTTTCCCTTAGTATTTTGGGGTACTACAACTGTGGGAAAATAAAGGAAGGTAATAAACCTAAACTAAATCTGGAAACAACTCCCTCACGCACAATACATACAAGCAAACACCTCTGAATAGTTTTTAGAGGAGACAAGATGAAAGATCTCAAACAGACCACATAAGAAAGGAGATTCTTATTTTAATTTTATTCATTTAGGGTCTAGGATGAAATATTGATAGAAAAATGTAAATTTCCCCCTGTAATGTTAGAGCTTGAAGAGGGATCGTTGTGTAAAAGTGAATGTCAAGCACAAGAGGTCTATTTCCATTACTCTAGTAGGAAGATGATACTTCCTGAAGCACTGAGGCCATCAAAACAGCAGAGGCAAGAGCTCTTCAGATCAACTTTGTGCTCCTAAAACAAATGGGAAAATGTCAGTTTTCAGAAATTAATTGTAATTTTTCAATGTGTTTTAATGCATCACTGCTGATCAGCCAGAAGAGAACTGTATAAAAGAGCCTCCAGTGAGGTATGAGGTGTTTCACTGTTTTTACTAAGCAATAAAATTGTGTAGTAAGAGCACAATATAAAACTATACAATTTTTATAATTCAAACCTTTTTTTTTTCCTTTTTCTTTTTTTTTTTTTTTTTTTGTAAAGTATGTTTTAATCCTGGATGTAAAATTTGCCCTATTAGATGAATGACCATATAATTACGCCTCCAGCTTTTAACTATTACAGCAGGGACCAGTACTACTCTTTGCAGTTTTTGCTTTATCATGAAATATAAATATTAGATTTTCAAATACAATTTTAACAGCTTTTATTTAAATAAAGTCGTAATATTCTGGTATGACATTTCCAAAACTCTTCATGTTAATTCTGGAAACGCTGTTTACTGCTGGATTCAATAAGCCCTATGTTCATGAACTTTATATAAAAAATAGTTATCTTTGAGGACCATAGAGTGGTCAACTGCTTCCTTTCTACTTCGGGAAAAAACTCCAAGTCAGAATGTCATTTGCGCAGCACTTTGTATTTTCACTGAAGTTGGTAGGAATTGAGTTTACTGTTTAGAATTAATTTGATTTAAACAACATCTGTTCAGCCCTTGACTCTTTCTTTGGGAGCTGTGATCATTATACAAGCTGAGAACCAAACCTATCATTTTTGAGGAGAGCAAAGGAAAATATTTTTTTACATTTTGTTTTCACTTTACTTCGGTGCATTAAAATGCCTTTGCCACTTATCAAGTAAGAAATTCATTCACCCTCTCTTTGTCTTCACTCCCTTTGTGCCCTTGCAGTCTGGCTTGGTTCCTCTGTTTCTTTTGCTCCCCACTGTCACTTACTATGTTATCAGTAAAGCTGGTTTTGAAGTAAAATTCTTACACTTCACATGACCATTCATATGTATGGTGTACTGACTTCTTGAGCACACAGCTTGCTACCTCTCCCTATGTTGAACCCTTCACTCTTATTAATGCCTTCTGTTTTCTGTCTATAAGCCCTTTCTAAAGCTTACAATATTTGTAGTTCTCCCTTCTCTCTCTCTCTCTTTCTATTTTTTAAGGGTTTTCTGAGAACTGTTACGCCAGTCATCATGCAGTGTTGTACGAGAGGGAGGAGGCCACAGAAGGTCATCCTCTATCCTTGCTTGGCTTTTGTGCTGTGCCTAATGAAATCTGCTGTGCTTGGGATAGTACCTGCTGTTCTGATGGGGTTTAAATCAGAAGGAAAAGTATTTATCTTAGTGCACCTTAGGCTGTGCCCCAGTACTCGTGGTGGAACGAATCATCTCCCATCAGAGAGCTGAGTGGGTTGAAGAGGAGGTTGGGTCCTTGTCCCCCTGTCTGTGGATCATTTCCTAGTGGCTGTGTGGGAAGAGGACTGGGAAGAGCAGGAGATGGAAGGCAGAAGTTCCTACTCTCAATTCTCAGACGAGGAGTCCGAAGACTTGACGTTGAGGCACAAAATAGCAGAGTTCATTTTAGTTGCTCTAATGAGAAACAAAAAGTAAATAATTCTTCAAAAACAGCATGATAACTATCAGTAAACAGTTAAAACTTCTGTGCGGAAGAAACCAGGTTATATCAAGTCGCCAAATGTTTTCTATAACACTATATTCCTCTCTTGTGGACAATTAGGAAGACTGTTCTGCATTGGAGGACTAGTGTTGACAGCACAGAGCAATGGACATTTCAGTGAAAAAGTTGCTGTTCTCTTCCTCCTGAGATCCAATAAAGGTTTTATGCATTGGGTTTTGCCTTATTTCACTTCCATTGTGATGTTAAGTGCAGAATGGTGATATTTATTTATGCTACACTGTCTGTTTGTATGAATACATAACTATAAACAGGTACTTTCTTTTTCTATGGAAGCCGTGTAAGTAACATTTTCCAGTGACTGTCATACTGATTTTAAACAATGTACCAAGTGACTTTTAAAGGGGACTTGAGCAATAATTACATGGCATAGCATTAACTTTTAACTCCGCGTTTGGTAATCTGTCACACACAAGCAATCAATCCTCATTTGCCAAAGGAATGCTAATATTGCCTTACTAGACGGTAAAATCACTAAGACAAGTTTTTCTGGCTTGCTCCCCACTGGATCTCTATTTGTGAAAATCATTCGCACTATAGGGTATCTGTTCCTCTCTTGGTCTTCCATATTCTGCACATCTTCAAAGCCTGACCATTGTCATAGGTGACAGTCGTGTGTGATTTCATTTTCAGGCCCAGGTAACAAGGCTTCCACCATTTCGCTGGCTTTGAGTTCCTGGGCACAGTATCTGTCATTGTTCTCATGGTCAGAAAAATATACTTTTTAGCAGTATAGTTCTTTGTTCTCAATTCTGTCCTCCCTGGTTTCCCAGAGGGTGCTCCATTCCACGTGTTGATTCAGTTCCTAGTCAGCAAGAAGAGAGAAAGCAGAAATATGGTGATTTTCCAACCCTTAGAGGACCCAGGTTGATCACATACTTTGGATGACGTACAGATAAACATATGGACCTTAAAGTAGTTGTCCAAATGGGACATACAAACTTTGGGAGAGGCAGCTGTAATTAATTTAGTACTACAGCAAATCCATGATTCCTTCCTGAGGGTGAGGGCAGGCCAGGAAGCTGTAATGAGGAGTCTGTTTTTCTCACACCACCCAAGTGCCTTCCAGAAGGCAAGCTGGGCTTCCTAAGGAAGAGTCCATCACAGGGCTCTGGTACTGGGAAATTGAGGGCAATGGTGCGTGCACCTGTGACAGGAGGTAAAAATTAGGCTTGTCAATTGTCCTACGCAGTCAAATTAGTAAGAGTTTAAAATAGTAGTTAAAAAAAATCTATTTCTGTCTCTTTACCAAACATTTCCTTTTCCTCAGCTGAAAAAGCACCATAGAAACATTGTAGGCAAAGATTTCCCTTGGAATATAGGAGTAGGAACAAATCACTGGGTATGGGAAATGAACCTTTGTGGACAATGGTGAAGAGATATACCAATTATATTGAAGTCCTGTTATAAATCACCCTCTAGGAATTATGCCATAGCACTATTCAGCCAAAAGACTATCAACTTTCCAGGATCTTGTTAAGATGGTCCTCAAATAGAGTATGATTTGGGGGATTTTCTCTGTTTTTTAAAATCTAGTGACCTAAATGCTGTGCTACACTTTACAGAGACCTATGGAACTAACCTGAGAAATATCTCTGCTAGAGAGAGTCCTGGGAGTCTGTTTTACCAGCCCGCTTATGTAGGTTAAGCTGCCATCATATTAAGCTGAAGCCCACAAGACCTTCCTCTCATCTATGGACTACACTGATCAGTCAAAACTACCGGAATTCGGAACTAAATCTGATCACTAATTATTACTGATATGCAGTGTAAGAAAAGAGAAGGTTCTTAAATCATTGTAATTTCTGGTAGGGACCAAATTAAATTCTCTTATGCTTTAATTACGGTAGTTCTGGAAAACTTGCAGACTTTCCATGTAACAGTGTAATACAGAGGTCTGCTGACCCTTTCAGAGCACACAGATAACAAAGAGAGAAAAGAAGCGATTGAAATACAAATAGGAAAAAAAATACATAATAAATAAATGTAGTGTTTTGTTGAATGTCCTATCTGAATTCTAAAGCCCATGGGAGGGTGGTTTTGTTGTAAAGATGTTTTTTGCTATTTGGAAATCCTTCAAAGGATCAATTCTAAACTGCTCATCAGCACCGTTAATTTTCCAAAGAGAAAAATTAAAATTAATCAGGACAGGCATGTAGGAAGAGAGAGAGGGAAGAGACAGAGAGCGGGAGAGAGAGGAGGAAATGAGGGAAGCTGGTTGATTTTTTCATGCTACCTTAGCAAAAAATCTGTGTTAATTTAACTCAGAACAAAAAGTGCAATAAGAAGACAAGAAGGGGGAAAAATAACATAAAACTGTGTGAATTAATAAATTTTACATTTAAAAAAATGCAAAAATGAATGGAGCAACTGATCTTGTAACTAATTAATGATCCTTTAGGAAGATTTATCAAGTGATGCCACTAAAATATATTTTAAAATATTATTCAGGTAAAATACAGGAAAAGCTACAGAGCTTTAGCGACTGAATGACAGGATTTAAAGCATTACAGAGATTTCATTTGTAACCTTTTGTGTTGAGTTTTTAAATACCTTATAGTGATGACAAGACTGATGTTTAAGCAGAGCTTCAGTTATTGCTGCAGCTGTAATTCATCACACACACAGTTTATTTTATTTTATTTATCATATCTTCTTTGAGATTAAGCATCAGAGGCTGGATAATTTCTTCACTGAGGTTGTGTGGCTATAATCTCTCCCTCTTTGTTGGTGGTTGAGTGGGCAGGCACTCTGAAGGTTGGATGCTCTAGGATAGGCAGGGTCACATTCATCCAGTGCCTTCAATCGAGTGCCTTGGGAGTTAAAGGTGAGAAACGTGCGCCTGTTGGGTTATAATAACTCTTCTCTCTGAAATCTCTGTGGTGCTGCTCAGAATCATGATCTTTAAGAGTTAGGCCTGTCTCATCTTCAGTGATGTTCAGTAGGCACCCTCACAAATCTGTTTTAGGATGGAATTAACTGGGCCATTGTAGACCAGAAGGGGAATGACTAATTTACACTGTATGCCTAAAGTTTAGGTGGCCAAGTTGGATGAGATGAGTGTACAGTCACTCTCTGTGACTAACAGGTGGAGGATTAATGGAGCACTGCTCACATCGCTATCCCACCACTGTTGCTCACTGCCCTCCACCACAAGCATACCCTGAGTATGGGAGCAGTGGTAGGGGTGAGAAGATCTTGATGTGGAAATGCTGTCTCCTCAGAAATTCTCCTTTAGTGAAGAATTTTCCAAGGCAATGGTTACTGGGGCTATTTCGGCTTTTTAGTCCCTCTTTAAGCCTCTAACAAGAGATGTAAACAAATGAAAGTCCCGACTTTGCAATGTTATATGTAGAGCTCTGAATTTTGGAAGTTGCATGTATAGGATTCCCTTGTCATGTTTCCCTTAGAAATCTGAGAGAGCTCTAATCCATGCAATAGCAGACACCAAACTTTCTGTAGAAAGCTGAGGGTAAACCCTGTGTTATAATCAAAGCAATGTTTACCAGCAGTTGTGTAAGACAAACCCAGTTCTTCATTTTTGGTTTACGTCTTTCTCCTTGCTGTCTTTCTTTTAGCTCTGTAATGCAAATGGGCCTGTCAGTTACAGCAGTGTGAATCTGACCTCATTTAAGGTTCATTTTTGTAAAGAAAAGAAGGTCTGTTCACCAGCCTCTGAAGATGTTCAGACTATGTTCCTCCTTTGATCTCCAACGCAGGCTGGGCTCACAGCCTAAGCAGCTATTGCCAAAAATTCTGTGACTCCGCAACTCCTACTACTAGTAAGATACCATCTGGTTTATGAGGGTGAGAGTAAATTAAAATTTAAGGTGAGAGGCATACCTCATAACATAGGTGAATAAATACAGTGCATAGTGCCATTAGTGATATATGTATGTAAGATGTCATATGGGCCACACATAGATGGCCATACTTTAGAAAACAAGGTCAGTCACCTTTTTCTTTTTTTGGAGAATCATTATATTAATAAGAATCAACCCTAGCAGAAAACAGAGCTTCAAATGTAGTGTTCACTTCTGGGTTTTATCCTTTTAAGATGTTTCAAAAATTCCACATTCCTCAATAATTTTGGTCATCTGGAGTTGTGTGCATTTTTCAGCTATCAGTTTGTGAAGGGAGGGAGCTAGTAGCACAGTTTAATTGGGAAAACCACCCAAGAGTTTGGATGTGCAGCTAACGCTGTCCTGGATTATCTGACACCCATGAGTCAGATATACCCCAGTATAACTGCACTGAAAATGAGAGGCCAGTTCCTCTCACACAGCCTGTGCTATGAGTCAGAAATCATTATTTTGAAGGAAGAGCAATGATGGCTGTGTAAGAGTAGCACAAAGCCCAGGAGAAAACCCAGCAGACTTACTGGGTAAGAATCAGCCCTCTGTGAAACTGAGCCCCCAAAGGTCGAAGCTTTCTTGCACACCCAGTCTGATTGTGCTGGGAATAACACAACAGCCCAGCTTTAACTTATGTTCCTGCTCCTGTGCTAAAGAGAAGAAAAAAATCAGAAAGAAAAGAAAGTAAAAACAAGTGCTTTGGAAACTCAGAAAGTTCTGCTTCAGCTTTGTTTTTATAAAAAGTGGGTTATTGTTTTAACATGTGGGATTCTTATTTTTCCTGAACCTGTCCTCCTGCCTACTGAACAACTGGAGTATAGTCTTGGTGCAAGCCTCAAATCTCAGTCTACCAAAACCTTAAAAAGCTACATCCTTGTTCCCCTTCTCTCAGTCAAAGTGTTAGGAACACACAGTTACATTTCATCCAGTCCAACCAACCACAGAACAAGGATTTTCAATTAACAACTTGTATACAAGATTTTCAGAAAGCAAGTGATACTTTTGCTGAGCTGCAGCCTGTGTTGTGTTGTGCCAAAACGTCAAATCCCAGAATACAATGTGTTGAAGTGAAATATGAAAATTCTGCTTCTGTCTTAGTTGTCTAGTCATATACACCATATAAACATGGGATAGTAAGGAAATACACTCTAATGATAGGAGAACTGCAGCCAACATCTTGTTCATGGTTGGGCTAAATGTCAGTTTTGTGGTAGTGATGGCAGGGGAGCATTAATCAAGTATGAACTTTGATTAATAAAAACATCACTCTGGATGCAAAGTGAAAAAGAAAACATGCCATTTTCTTTACAGGCAGCGTAGGTAGTGAACAAATAATACAATTAGAGAGGGACAAGTGCTTGTTTGCAAATATACTTGTATTACTCTTATCAGTTACAGAACAAGGTGTTATGATTAGATTCAAGATTGTGAAAGAATGTTTTCTGTGTGTGACAACAACCCTTCAGCAGGTAACATTGCTCTTTCCCTTTTCCAACTTCCTCCAGAGTTTGTGTCTATATTGCTATAGCCTCAGACAAAAGACTCTTGTTGCCAATTTCTAATCCAGTTAAGTGGAGTCAAATCCAGAGAGGTGGCCGTGTTACTCCACCATGCTGGTCTTCATCCTTCTTGTTAGTGTTACCTACATTTGTGGGTGAAGGAGGGAGGGGCTGTGTTACAGATGTCTGTGGCTCAGGTGGCTCTAGCTCCTGCAGGAGAGCTAGAACAGTGTGCTGCTTCTGGCAATGTGAGTGGGGCAGTCTCAAGTTATCTTCCCCAAAGTCCACAGCAACTCTAGCTTGTAACTCAAGATCCCTCTGGTAGATAGAGATGTGGCTGGAGCAAGCTCTGGGGTTGGAAACAGCCACTTTATGTTCTGAATCTGTACACAATACGAATAGAAAGTACAGGAAAACATCAGCAATTCTAATTCTGCTTCCTAACTAACAACATTTCATTTTCCCATATCCAACCTCAGATGCTTCCATCACAGAGACCAGTCAGTAATAGGCTTTGTCGCCTATTTGTGTCCAAAGAAAAGAGCAGAAGAATGAGAGGCACACAGAGCTAGGAAAATATTTTTCCATGGATCTCCCCACAATACGCAGTGGGAAGACCACATGAAAACCTTTATTGCAAAAGTTTCTCTGAGGGGTTCATGTTGTAGCAAATCCAGAAAAGCTCAGAAAATTAGCTGTACTACATGTACCCTCTCAGGAGTTTTACTTGTGTGAGGACATTTATTTCCTAATTAGAAAGTCTGTTCTGCCATGGATACTTAATGAAACTCATATCTGTGCTGAAGGCTCCATTCAGGACTGACCTGAAGGATTTCAGTGATGTGTAAAGCCTTAGGCAAATGTTATCCAGAGCCCATGGGGGATGGTATAGTCTAAATATACGCCAATAATTTTTTTTGTTGTTGTGAAAATCATCTTTAGATTTATGAACAATAATCTAATTTAAGCTCAGTTTTCTGGTTCTGCATGCCGTTTTGCAAATAAAAGCACTGTTACAAACTTTGAGCTTTTAGACCAACCTTGAAGTTGGCATGAAAATTTACATAATGAGCTATCAGTTTCATGATGTTAGTACAGTGAATACATTCCCTCTTCTTAACCCTGCAAGGTCCTTATGGGCAAGTTATAGTTCTTGTACCTCCCATCTGAACATTGTCGTGGTGCTGGTGATACATTTACTTGAGTCACACTAAGCAACACCCACAAAGTAAGTGGTCTGCTTTGTGTTCTCCCTTTTTGCTGCATTTAGCTAAAGCTTCAAAGAGCCATAACATGCACATGTAGTTCCTGGTAACTATATTGCAACAGGACATTTTTCAAAACTCCTTGAAAGCCTTGAGCAAACATGTAAAAGTTACTGTGTAGTAGTTAATGATTTTGAACTAAGTTTAAGCAGTATAAATCTGGAATAACTTCAGTGACCACATGTCTGAATATGCATACTTGTCTTCAGAACTTGATTATAGTTTGATGTACCAATACCCCATATACCCAACAGAACACTTTTACAGTGAAGTGTGGCAGCTGTTTAACACTGTGCAGGAAAGCATAATTTAGGAGAGCTCTGCATCAGGCTCTGCTCTCAAACCAGTTTTGCAAAAGTGCAAATGCATTGATTTACATGAAATTATAGCTTATAAACTCTAAGAGTTATTGGAGAATCAGAAAAATTGCAGGCAGATGAAATCAAAGAAAGACTTTTACAGAAACAAAGACACAGTTATTGAAAACTGTATTTTTCATGCTCAGTGAGTTTCACAGCAATACTGTTGAGAAAGTATCAGGGACTGTTTCACGATCTTAGTCTTTGGGATGTAGATTAATGTTGCTTCCAAAATGTGACACCTCCCCAAACAGATGACCTTCTAATTTGTCATTAGTTCAAGAAGCAGTTCAGATAGATAGGATAGTCCTGAATCTGGTATAAATAATTTCTCTAAGGTGAACGCACAATGACATCTGGTAAAATGGTAAGATTATGGTGCACTGACAATGAAACATAAATTAGTCTATTGTCTTATTTTTAAATGTATCAGCTTCTAAAAAAAAATGCATATGATAATGGTTTAAAGTTATTAAAACACAAAGTCTTCTAAAGTAATAATCACTGGAAGATTTTTGTCCCTTGTAATGATGCAATGAACAGGTGTTTTATATGCTGACCAGAATCAAATAACACAGAATCACAAAACCAAAGAATGGCTGAGGTTAGAAGGCTTCTCTGGTGTTATTTATCTGCATGTGCAGGAATTTACCTTTACCTTTTTTGATGTTCGTAGGATTTCTGTTGACCATTTCTCCAGCCTGTTGAGGTCCCTCTGAATGGTAGCACATCTGGTGTATCAGCCACTCTTCCGAATTTTACCTGCAAACTTGCTGAGGTTGTACTCTGTCCTGTTGGCCAGGTCATTACTGAAGATTTTAAACAGTGTTGGACCTGGTATCAACCCCTGGGCGTACAACCAACCTCCAGCTGAATTTCTATCTGCTGATTACAGGGCTCTGACCCTAATAGTTCAGCCAATTTTCAGCCCACCTCACTGCCCATTCATCTAGTCTGTATCTCATCAGTTTGTCTGTGATGAACACGATGTTGAAAGCCTTGCCAAAGTAAAGACAGATGACATCAACTTCTCTCCCATCACCCACCGATGACTGTGTATGATTTACCTTCCATATATCCATGCTAGCAACTGCAAATTATCTTGTCCTTCCTATGTTGGAAACACTTTCCAGGAGGATTAGATCCTTTACCTTCTTGGGGATCTGATTGACTCTGACCTGAGCCTGTAGTTGCCCAGATCTTCCTTCTTACCCTTTGTGAAAGCAGAAGGGACATTTGCTTTCTCCCACTCTTCAGTAACCTCCTCCAGTCACCATGATCTGTCAAGAATCAGTGACATTGATTAACTCCTTCAGCACTCATGGATGGATATCCTCATATCCCATGGATGTTCAGCTTGCTTAAATGTTCCTAACCTGATCCTCTTCCATCCTCCAATTCTCTTTATACTACTGCAGCTTCACCTACCCATTTCTACTTTTTGGACTCTTCCTCTCCTGAAGTCCAAGGTTGTGGACCTGATTTTGCTTTTTTCCTGTTTTGTCAAGATCCTTAGTTTCACCACCTCGAGATCATTGCATTTAAGGCTATTCCTAACCTTCACATCTCTGAGAAATTTGTCTTGAAGTCCAGCAGATGGCTTCCCCTTGTCTGCTCCTTGATCACCTGTTTCAGGAAGGTGTCATCAGAGCACTCCAGAAACCTCTTGGATTGCTTGTGCCCTGCTGTGGTGCCTCTCCAACAGATATCAGGGTGCTTCAAGTGCCCATGACGACCAGGGCCTGCAAACGTGAGACTTCTTCCAGTTCTCCCTAGACAGATTTTAAGCTATAGCTAATTCAAATGCCTTAGAGTTGCACATGATACTAAGTTGGATTTTGAAAGAGTAATATTTTATTAGTTGTACACATATGCATATAATATATTAGGAGTTGGCATTTTTGACATTAACGTATCTAAAGGGCAGAGAACACAAGCGGTTTTCTTAACTTAAATGTAACCTGCCTTTTTTACAAAGCCATGGTGGTTTACTGTTTTGGGGAGTGGGGGCTGGGGGTTGGGCGGTGGGGGTAGATCTATATCTGATCCTATATCTGTTGTATTGAGAGCAGACTCCGTAAAACAAACGTGACCTTCCTCCTTCTCCCTGACATGCATGCTGAGCCAGGTATTTTAATGTGGTTGTTATTATTATTTTAAATTATTATTGTTATCTTTATTATTATTATTTTACAATAGCAATTTTCTCTGACTCAGATGTGCAGAGACCTCTGTGCCACTACTCCAGTTCATGGCCAGTCAACAGTATTTGGAAAGTTGTTTCCATCTGGAAACTCTTTGCTGTCATATGGGAAATGCATTGGTGATGTCAGCCTTGTGCTTAATGGAAAGAGATCCACAAAACTTGAATTGTCACTGCTAAGCCAAAAGTGGCCAAGAACTGAATGTGCATGAAGCTCAAAATATTTTCTCAGCCGCTGAGAAGATTGCTTTGTCCAAGGGCCGAAGCTCGTTGGCAGCAAAGGGCACTGCTCACCCTATTCTTGATCTATGGATAAGTAAAGTGCTTCTGTTTCCAGGCTCCCCTTCTAAGACATTTCCTGAGCACTAAAAATGTTTGAAAAATGTAAAAGAAAACAGTTACAGAAAAACGATATTAAAAGAAAATTCCAAACTGCAGTGAATGCCTCCAGCCAAATTTCTAAACTGGACAGCAGAGTGAAAGGAAATGGTAACATATTTTTGCAGCATTTACACTTTTTATGCTATTGCTGGCACACACAGGTTTGTGCCTGTAGAGAGAGAAAAATATTGGAGTCAAAATCTACCCTGTAGATCTGAGAGCAGAATAATATTGACGTTCAGGTCCTCAGCGTAGGTCTGAAGATACAATTGTGGCCTCGAACTGAACTGCCTGTATTAAAGTTGTGAGGGGTTTCTGGGAAAAAGGCAGAAGAGCTGGGATGAACAAGTTTGGTGGCCCAGCTGAGGGGATGGGGAGGTCCTTGCTGGGAAGCCCCAGATGGCTGGACAGCCCACAGATGGTTGCTTTACACCCAGCAGAGACTTTTGGGGATGGGGAAGGGAGTCTGAAAGTCCTGCTGGGAGGATGCCGGCATTGTTTGTGTCTTAGGGAAGAAGAGGCAAAGCAGGTTGGACTGAAATCCCCAGGAAAGCCAGCAATGTTCTTTAGCAGGACTCAGAGGAAACACTTTTGTTTGTTTGCTTCACTCAAACATTCACATAAGCACTATCAGTCCTTTTGAAACTTGTTTAGAAATGAATGGAACACGGCATTAAGTGGCTGATACATAAATCAAACCATTACTGTAACTGTGGAATGATCAGTAGAGAAAAATAGTCTTTCTTTAGTTTGTTACTAGCCTGGAAAAAGCATTAATTAGCACTAATGAATCACCAGAGCTATGACTGAGCCAGGTTTCCAGCATTGCCAAAACACAAGCATGATTCAATTAATGCTGAAGGTTTTAGTGCATGTGTTTCTATGGAACAGTCTTTTGACACTAGTGTCTTTTTAATAATGCTTTGCAAATCTCTTCCAATATTATTGCGTGCAGACTGAGCTTCCCAATTTATTGCGAACAGTAAAGAGTCAGAAATACATTTCTGACCTCCTTTTGTAAGAAATACTCATCTGGGTAATGTAATTATTATGTAAATTACTTAAAGTTAATGGCACTTTCCATTCATGCTGGATTTACTGCTTTCAGAGTTGATGACTGACTGGCACCAGAGCTTAGATATTGACGGAAAAGTTAATGTGCTATTTAATTTAATTTAAAGATTCTGAGAAACTGCTCCTACTGTGTAAACAAAATCTTATCAAGCAACCTCCACAACAACTTGTGTTTTTGTTGATAATCTCTGCAGCTGAGAGACAGGGGCCAAACTGTGCAATCCGACTCAATAGGGGATAACGTTGCGTCCTACTGAGGAGCTGCGAGTGTCAGTATATTATTCTTACCTAACATCCTCATGGAAAGATAGTGCAGCCTCTGCCTTTGCTTCATCCTCCAGGTGAAGTCTGAGCTCAAATCAAAAGGTGGCAGAATCTACTGTACCTGAACTATCAAGTGGCACAGTCTGAAGCTGCTACTTCATTGTGTCCTGGAGTGGCTTGTTCCTAGAAATTATGACTTTTAATCAGAAGATGACGTTCTAGACCCTGAAGTGCTCAAGTTTTCAAATCCAATGTGAAGAGATTTGCTATCTGTGATCCGTAAAATTTAAGGTATATGGAATCCTTCCTACTTAAAAATGCCTGAGAATGAAAGTTTAATATCAAGCTCTATTTTCCTTTGGATGTCAGGAGCAGACCTAATGTCTCCCTCTGTATTTGAAGTGACTGGCTTTTTTCCATCAGTCTCTGCCTTTCAAAAGAGACTCAGAACTCTTTGTTTTGACAAAATAAGCCAATTCATGATCCTGAACAATCCATAGTGCTTGGAGTGAGGACATCTCACAAGTTATCTAAGTATGCATAAAACTGAGTTTATGCCAAACTGATATTCACCAAACATGAACTACCAATTTTTGTAAACCCTTTTCTTGCCACTCTTCCTTGTTACACCTTCCAGCCCCTCCACCTCTTACCTGAAACTGCATTGCCTTTGCTTCCTCCAAGGGGAATCTGGTAAGTCACCCAGTACTGGGTGGGCAAAGGGAACTTGCTGGCCAAGGGGGAAAGTAGCAGTTCTAGCAACAAAGAAGTTCTGCATTTTTCCCTAATTAGTATGAATGTACTGTTTAGGACAAGACATTTTGCAGTTTCTCTGGAAATCCTTGACATGGCCATTTAGGCTGTGAACTGATGATACCACTGCTAAGAGAAAGTAGAAACAAAATTCCCTCATGCAGAAATAGTCTATACCAGAAACATTTATTTGAATGTATTCATCCTTCATCTCCTTGAATTCTGAAGTGCTGAAGAAGCAGTATAGGTATAAGCAAAATAAGATTTGTAAAACTGCACAAATTGAGGAAAGATTCGCATCCCAGACGGCCATCAACTTTCCCCGTTTCCTCTATGTCTTGGGCTTGCAGTCATCTACTTCTCTTCTTTGCTGCCAAGACTGCCTGCTGAAAGCCTTTTTTCTCAGGAAAGGCCCAGTGACCACTCAGTGGGGGTACACAAGGCTGTCACCTCCTCCTCTGCATCTAGCAGTGGGCTTGTTTTAATCTTTTCCATGATAAGCCAAAATTTCTCAGCACTTATGACCCAGTTGTATACATTCGTTTTGGTCTAAAACCTAAACCAGAAGGAATTAGGCCACCCAGCTCTGAACTAAGGACAAAAATTCCCAATCTATGTGTTGTCCCTATGAGAAAAGTATAGGTCTCAGTTCCAGCTGGGAACATTTATGATATTTGGTATGTCTGCACAATCTCACTGCAAAGGACAGATTGTCAAATTCTGCTTTTAGTTACATGAGTCCAGCCCAAGTGAAATCAGTAAATGGTCACATCATCAGCCTCTGCAGTCAAATCTAGGTCTTTTATAAGCTTCAATAACAGATATATTTTTTCTGTCTACTGTCATATAAATAAAATAGAGAATTAAATTTTAAAAGATAACAAAATAAATTCATAAACACAGTACAAACTAAAAAAATACCAGTCTTAAAACAAGGAACTGTATGTCTTACCAAAAAACCTGTTTGCATTGATGTGGTGTATTTGTGTCATAACTTTAATTGCATTTAAATGTTGAATTTTGTGTACTTCATATGAGGCTGAAACCTGAGAGGAGACCGTACTTGGTAAACAGAATAAGCTTTATTAAAGCAGTGATTTGCAGAGTAACTCCAAGTCTAGCTGAAGTTCCCTGTGTAATAATTTCACAGGGCCTACTGTTTTCTCCAAGTTCGCCTTCCCTCTAACCTATAAGCCACTTTCCATAGCTTATGCAGATGGATGCATGTCGAGATGTTACCATTTTCCACTTGGATCCTGGCACTGTTTCTTAGCACAAGTTTATTTCATTCTGCTGCTGAGAATCAAAGCCCTCCTGTTCAGCTCAAGAGGCAACATGCAGAGATATCAGAATAGATGTTCTTTTCTCTAAAGTCTAAATTTCTGTTACATCCTCAGATGCAGCTAACAGTTCTCCAGAACAATTAGTGCTCTTCATGACAGGAAAATGCACACTGCAGCCATCATTTACACTTACAGTAAGCCTCCTCTTATCTGCAGTTCCTGTGGGCTACATTTATGACTCTTCTCCTTTTCTCCAAATGCTCAGTGGATTGTTTTGTTCATCAGAGTAATCCCCAAGACAATACTTGTGTGGCTGCAGTTAGTAATCAAAAGTTTGCCCAGTTATATTTAAATTTGATCAGTTATCCCTAAGCGTGTTCCAGTTAGAGTGGCAACAGCACGATGCTGTTCAGGAGACTAAGCAATTCTTTTAAGACCCTGGTATACAAGACACAAAACATTGGCTTGAAAATGAGCAGAACTGGCTATAAACAGCAGGGATGTGCCACATTGAAAGCAAAGATCATTTGATGTTTTGTCATAGTTGAAGGGCTTTATGACAGATCAGCATTACCTGTTCTAGGACCAGATAAAGTTTGATATGCTTTAAATATAATGATATTTCATTTTGATTAAGAAACAAGCAAGTAATTTCTTTACAGATCTATGCAAATTCTTTGATTTTTTCCTAGTATGCAGTCAAAACAAAGCTGCCTAGTGTTTTTTCCAAGACCATCTCTCCTTTATAGCACACTTCAGGAAAGATTACCAAGCCAGTAAAAAAGCTGAAAGCTTCTGGTCTGTGATTATCTCTATTGGAAGAACATAACTATAGAAAAATAAAAAGTAGTAGAAAGATTCTTTCATCTTCTATCTTTGTTTTTCTTAGAAATGGGCAAGGGTATGAAAATCAGAAGATTGTTAGCTGGTGGTGGATGTTTTTGGAAAAAGTGAGCAAATATGTCTTGGTTTCAGCTTTGTGCGTATTGCTGGCTAACAGGTTACCTGAACTTTCTTTGAAGATTTCTTCTTCATACAGTAAAAATGCTGTTGTTAAAAAGGTGGGGGTGTGTGTGGATCTGAGGTCTTGTGTGATCCGTGAAACACCCTGCATTTCACTTTCAGCATGAGTGAAGAACATGGCTAGAGAAATGCTCTACTCTAACTAGGCCTGTAGCTGTGTATTGATAATAAAAGCGTGCTGAAGATCACATGGCAAACATCATCAGTGCTAAATCTCTTTGGTGATGTTATCAGGCCTTTTCAAATCCTAATGCAGCAGTTGATACCAGTCAAAAAATTTCCCCTTAGGTGCCACATCTTTACTTAATCTTGTGTTTCACTGGGGATTTACCCAGCTTCAGTGAGGCTTTGCAAGCACATGTCAGTGAAACATCCCCTTGCTTATGAAAGGGTAAGGGAGCAAGATGGTGAAGATTTCTATAATGAGACACCTTTATCCTCATTTTACATTTTTACTGTGATAAAGATAAGATGGAGAATGAAATTCCAGATTCAATCCCAATTCAGCAGAACCAAGATCCCCACCTCATCTTCAGTCCAAGGGTGTAGTTGGCTTTGCAGAGCCTATATGCAGTAGTTCAAAAGGTAAATTTAGTTCTGAAAGCTGCTTGAATCAAGGGATGGGTTGTCATCTTTCTCCAACATGAATATAAGACCATGCTGTCATCTCAGTTACATATGTATACAGTAGGTTATGTATACCCATAAGTCCACAGAGCTGCTCTAGATTTGCAAGTGATGTCACAAGTACCTGAACACAGAACACAAATTTCATCGTCATTTTTAAAAAAAACTGAGCATAGCTAAAAATGTGTGCAAAAATGCATTAGAACTGCATAAAATCTGCAGTGCTATATTGTTACAGAAAACACTGCCTTGCTTTTAGGGGATCTGATAATACTGCCTGTGTCTTTCTGTCTGGCGGGACTCTGTACTTCCTTACTTCCATAATTAATGATTAATGATTTTGTACTTATTAATGCTAGCTTAAAAATTTTTCAGATACATCTTTATGTAGCCCTAGGAAATGTCGATTTGCCAGTTCTTAAAGTCTTCACTGATAATAACAGTTATCTTAGTCGAAATTTGGAGCTTAGAAAGACTGCTTAAAATATTTTTCTACTGGAAAAGAAAGGTCACTCCAGGGAAAGAAATATATTAGTAAAACTTGCTGCCATAGACTTTTAGTTTCATATTTTGACTAACAATTTTAATCAAGGCATTCTGTGTCCTATATCCAGGTGCCATGAGACTCACAAAAATACCATCTGAAAGACAACACTTTTTGTAAGCGTACGTGTAACATGTAAAAACAGTATTTAGTAACTGAATTAAATTCTAGAAAGGCCGAATTTTTTTTTCAGTGTTATGATAAAATGACTAAAGCCAGTGTTTGTCATTTTTTCATCTGTCCTGTTGATGCTTGTCAATGCATTCACTGTAACTGTGTGTCACAGCCAGGTCTACTGAACAGTGTACTTTTTGAGTTTCAAAACGAGGAAAAATGCACTATAAAATTTTTACATATGCTAACTGACTGTAAATGTGATTGAATATGTGGGACTTCCTCCAGCTTTGTTCTTTGGTGGATTGCTATTAGTTTACATTCGAAATCTCTGTTGGCCACACATTTCACATTGTTCTTCCAAATGTAATCATTTCTTTCTTTTATCTGATCTCTCTGTTTTCATCAATACTTGACAGCAATTCCCAAAGATACAATATAGTCCATCTAATATCCTTGTGCATACTCTCTTCTGCCTTTGAAATCCAATACCTAAGCTGTGAAATAATTTATTGTGCCTTATTTAGAATTTTATTTTTTGGATGTGTTTTGATACTGTCTCTTTGAAATGAAAGTTATTTGGAAATTTAAACCAACTGTTCTCAAAAAAATAGTTATGAGATATCGTTCAGTCTCCCCCCTTTTCAAAGATGCAACATTTATCTTGTTTTCTTTTCATACATTGCTTAAATATTTCTTTTCTTCCCAAACCGTAATTTTATCAGAATGCACAACATCCAATTTACACCAGCCGCCTGAAAACAAAGTGTAAAAAAATCAGCTCTGAACAGACCACTGCTATCCAGAAATCAATGGACGTGTTAGAGTGAAGGACCAAGCACAGTAGTGAATTTTGTTCTGTAGCATTTTCTGGCAATAAGAAAACACATCATATGTTAAAAAAAAAGATAAGCTTTCTGAGCAAGAACACATAACACAATTATCCCTGTATACACAAATTTAATAATGAGGATGATAAATTTTCAAACAACCTATAGAGAAATGATGGATTTTCCATGTCAGTCTGAAAGACAGGCATTAATTAAATGCAGGTCAACAAGTTCTGAACAAGGTTAAAACAGTGAAAATACCTGATTAAAATCTAGAATTTATAAATACATGGATATTTCTTTACCTTAGAGTTAAAATGCAGGATTTTCAATCTATTATTCTGTTGTAATGAGTGTGAAGAGGCACTTATATTTAAGATAATGCACATTGCAAATCTATTGTGTTTGAACCTCTAATAATAAGCTTATAAATTTACAGAAGTAGAGATAATGGTAGATTGCGTATCCTATTACACCATGGTGAAAAATGAGCAAAATTGACTAGATGCTATAATTAATAATGATTTAAAAATGCACTTTTCAATTTTGAGGGAAGACCAAGAGTGAAATACCATTTCATCTGAATTAAAATAACATTAATATACTACCCAGTACATAAAATAAGCCAGAGTACTATCTTGTAGTTCAGGAATACAGAAACTAACCCCAGTGGGGCTGAACACATTAACTTTTTGCTCAAGGAAAAGTAGATATAGCTCTTGGAAATTAACATTCAAAAAATTTCTAACAAAATAAATTTTCGAAGAGGAACATAGTTTTTATATTAGGCTAAATATGTTAATACATGAATTTTAACAAAAGTGTTTTGAAAAAAGAAACAAAACAAAGCCTTCCAATAATGACCCCAAATAATACACTTTTAAGCAAAATACATCCTCTTTTTTTTTTTTTTTTTTAATCTAGATAATATTTTGCAACTGACTTCAAATGTTTTTTACAATTTGTATTTAATGGCATTTTTGAAACCTCATTTCCTTCAAAATAGCAGAATCTATTCTCAAATGACAAGCAGGGCTTAATGTTAGTCCTTCTGTTCAGAAAAGAGCATCACCCTTAGACAGGGAATGAAAACTGACTTTCATTTTTACCAGAACAGTGAGTTAAGGGTGAAAAATGTCTTGCTGCACTCCAAAAGTGTTAAGTTTGGTGCTTTTTTTGCCAAGTTTGTGGCAATCAGAGTTTTTCTGATCCTGAGTGATTCCTTTGGTCATGGGCATCTGAATGCACAACTGCTCTGCAGCTGTGGCTATGTTGGCTGCTTGGGCTAGGATGATTTTGATTTTCTACAAAGAAACTTGTATTTCCCAGGTAACTCATTCAGGCTCCATCCTGACTGTAAGTACAGTTCTCCCCTGTGTGCTCCCTCACCATATTTGACTAACTATAAGTGCTCTACTTTGAAGCAGATTAACCTGTTTCATATGTCCACATGTGGTATATTTTCTGCACTGTCCCGTTGGGGCCCACTGATGAACAGAGCTGGATTTGGATGAAAAGACTACTTCCTGCAAGGGAAAAGACTACTGCACACGCAGTTCTGCACATTTAAGGAGAAATGAGAGTTACCTGTTGCCCATTTAAGCTGCAAAGGGTACCAATACCTTGAGTTGTGATATCCTCCGTGCATTTTGTTCTATGAACGCTGAATATTCCCATGGCATTCCCTAAGCTACATGACCACTAACTCAGTGTTTGTCTGTCTTCTTTAGCCTTCACTCTTTGCAGGCAAAGAAGTTTAAATATTCTTGAACCAGTTTTTCCCATGCAAGTTCTGGAGCAGCTCCCTCAAAACAAGGGGAAGGTTTGCATTCTAGGTATTCAAAGGCTTTCACAAAGTTTGAACTTCTGTAATAATTCCTGTTATGAAGTCAACTGGTTCAACCAAGAGCTGTGAAAAAAAATGCCGTAAGAATTGAACTATCAATTAATGTGTCCAAGTACAGTTTAATTTGACTAAAATTTCTAGTATTAGGGTTTGTGTGCAAAATTTGCAACTGAACATAGTCCAAGAGATACCTATTTCCACTCATACTACAGTTTTTGAGGTCAAGGGAAGAGGTCAGAGGGGTTGGTCTATTTATACCCTATATTATTTCTGTTCTTCTTTGCATCGCTTTTTCTTCCAATTCTTCTTTAATCTAGTGAACACTGTATTTCAGTGTTCGGAGTAGTCCTTGTTTGCTCATTTGAAATCAATATTCATGAAAGTTACTGTTTGGGATTTGGGTTTAGGACTATGCAGAAGTGTTCAGAGTTTTACAAGGAAACAAAAGAATATGTATGATTCCTAAATTGATGAGTCTGAAGATGATGTAAATTAACAGTTTGGGGACTGAATGTGTGGAATCGGGACTAATGGAAAAGAAAGTGCTAAATGGGAGAAGAAATGAATGCTGGACTGAGACTGGTATGGCTGACAGAACTAACGGTGTTGGCCATAAAAGGAAACTAACAGAAAGAATCTTGTAATAAAGCATGTGTTGCAATGTTTATTCACTTCTTCTTGCTGGCCTATTCAGAATGAAGAAATAGAAAAGTGAGTGAAAGAATAAACATTTCAAATCTGAAAGCACATTATGAGCATCTTGGAGTAAATTCTTGAGGTTTGAGTTTGTTCATCCTGTTTGTATCTGACAGATATCTGTCTGTATCTGCTTGGCCACCCTTAATTTGCATCACATGTTACTGGTTGTGTACAGTGGAAATTTTGATCTGAATTACATATTGCATAACCTGATCGTCATAAACAAAGTCTGGAAAAAAATGTTGACTCTCTTAAAAAAAAAAAAAAAAATTGTTTTCATTGAATTAGGATTTTAATGTTAATTATTCAATATTCAAGAAATTACCAATAGCAAGGCATAGGTTGTTTTGGGCTTTGGTATGCACATTCAGTTAGTGATGCATTTCATCCTGGAATGGAAGGCTTCTATAGCACTAAATAAATTTGAGACCTTGAGCTTGTATTTTGGCATCTTTTTAATGAATTCACCACCCAGCAAGTTTCAAAAGTCATGATAAGATCAAAAACTTCAAAACATGTTCTGTTGTTATTTTTTAAGCTTGCATTCTGACACTATTTACAACATCTTTTTTGGAAGCAAAATGTTGAATGTCTATAAAAATACTGGTTTTTTTTTCAATTCAGTTCCAAAACGTAGAAGAGGACCGTATGTAAGGACACAGAAACACACAAAGAAAAGTTGTCTGGGGTATAAAGTTATGCTAAATATCTGTTCCTCAGTACTATCAAAAGCCTTCCCTTTATAAGAGAATTTTTCACCCAATTAGTAAAAGCAAGATTTTGGTTCCTCAGTGCTTTCTCCTTCTATCCTATATCAGATAGAACCATAACTGTTTCAAGCTCCAGGTAAGCCTGATGAAAATACATAAAGTAAGTAGGGAGATGAAATTTTTAAAATAGTTAAGAATTAAAAAAAAACCCACAAAACAACAGAAAAACTTATAATAGTGCTCTATGTATATCATAGCAAGTAAAGAGATACAAAAGGGCTATGGGCATCTGCAGAAAACTTCCACAGGAAAAAATACGTTTCTTACAGAGAAGATTTTTCACTCAGCATTAGTTACTTACAGAAAACTGGTTCTATGCCAAAGCAGTTTACATATTTATCCCAGACTTTACAAAAGACACACTCTTACCCTGCATCAGTTTCTCAGGAAATAAAGCATTCAAGGTCTGCTTCTAGAGATTATCAGTGCTCTCTAACTGGGGTGTTGGAAGATAAATGTGTTCAAGTCAACTGCAAATACCTCAAAAGACTTTACATGGTCCAGCAAAAACCCTGAGTCCAGATAGCTGGCCTAAACTGGCACAGAATTACTTTGTGGACAGCAGTGGGGTACTGTTGATTTACACCAGATGGGCATTTGACCTCTTGCTGTCTGCTGAGCAGACTTGTTAGATGTAATCTTTGATGAAAACTAACAATGGGCACCATAATCTAAGTACTTTGGGAAATGATAGAATAAAAGCATCCAAATGTGTTAAGTATCCCAGTGTATCGAACCTACTTATTGCAAAGGCAAGTCCAATACTGTGCCAGCCTTTCCCCCAGACTCAGCAAAATGTGAGGGAGCAAATCAAAACAAAATTAAACCCTCAACTAGGTCTTCTCCAGCACAGGCTTTACTTATAGGATCTCTCAAATAAAAGGACAAAAGGATACAGTCACTGTTCCTTGAAACATCAAGTGTTTCTTTTAAATGGATTGAGAAATTAAACTTTTAATGTATCTGTCTAACATATAAAGTGGAGCTTCCTGACCTGTCCATTGCAAAGTACCTGCCTTGCACACGTCGTCCATCTTCATGTGGACAGTTCAGTGAGTGCAGTCAGAAACTGACTCCAGTTTCTGAACAGTTTGGATAACTGATTTTAACGTTTTGTGGGGTGAAATCTTGGCTTTTTATCCACAACAGACATAGGCATTAGCATAGAACACTGTAGCAGCAAGAGTTTAGACATATAGCCATGTGGGTCACCAGCCCTGGAGCTGTGGTATGTGAGCACTGCTGTCCCAACCTGAGGACCTGAGCAAGTGTCTGTACCTGGTCACAAAGTGCATGACAGCTCAATCCAAGGTAGGTCAGTGGTTCTGCATCATTTTTTCCTCTTCTGGGTCAACAGCCTTTTTGGGTGCATGAGGGATCTCCACATCTGCCAGCTTAATGAGTGTATTAGAGGTACACCTCAGCTCTGTATCCCCATGAAGAGCTTCAATATCACAAGGGAGGGAGTGACGGCCCGGCTTATCCAAAATTCTGCTAGGAGTAGCTCAGCAGAAACCTGATCCTGCATATTGCAGGATGTGGTGATGCAGGAGCATATCAGTATTGAGCAGGGTTGGGTCCTGGGAAAGAAAACCAGAAAGAAAAGCAGAAAAGTAAATGTCTGAACTGCAAGACTCAACATCTTTCTCAGCTTTTACCCTGCATGACTGGGGCTATAACAATACCTCAGGAAACCAAGAACTGGTCTGATTTTTTTTAAAGGAAATAGCACAGGACATTTTAGAGATATATAACCTTTCCTAGCTACTCACAGAGGAAATGATTCCTAAGGATCTCTTATCTTAAAATTAAATAGGTGACGATGGGAGAGAAACAGAACAGCTGTTTAGAAGCTGTCTTAAAAGAAAACAGAAAGGATTGTGTTCTTCGATGAGGTCCTGCTGCTTTAAAATACTTTCATAGACAATTAAAAAGTGGAGTAATGATAATAGTCTGACAAAATCCTTCTTTATCTTTGCTCCCTGACTTTACCTATCATTGCAGGAAGACCAGTTCACAGCTTGACCATATCTTTGTTTGCAGCATATGAATCACTATTCTCCAAAGAGGTATTATTTACTTAAAAGTGATTAACAGGGATAAGAAGGGTCAGGGTGTTCCACTTTGTGCTGTTAGATGAACTAACTTGATGATAGGCATAATGCAATGGGTCTGGGAGAGCTGTACTGTGTGCCAAAATGATCCGATGCATTATCAGATCTTACCTACCCTTGTTTAAACTAAACAAAATTGTCAGCTACTCAGTTACATTTTCCATATGGTGCAGTATCTTCTGAGCAGCAACTTGAATTAATCTTTGTGAAGTAGTATTTTGAGTTATTTTCCTGCTATTCACATTTCTCTCAACAGTGAATGCTGAGAGCAATAATTAAAAAACTAAGGAGTCCGTGTGCTTTAATTAGCCTGTTCTTGTAGCTATTGTTATTATTAATAGAAGACCCATGTGATATCCAGTAGAAAAAGAAAAAAAAAAAACACCTTTGAAAGAAGTTTTTCAGAAGGCAAACAAATTACATCATTTCATTTGGAAAGAAGAAAATTGATGGACCTGATTCTCCACTCAGCCATGTCATTTTTCTACCAGTGTAACATAGCTGATGTTAGTAGAACTTTCCCTAATTCACACCAGGATGAAGAACAGAACAGGGGAACAGACACAGGGTGTGTATTTATGCAAGTCTTTCAACATCAGTTCTGAGCTGGAAGGGTGATCATAGTTTGGAAGCCAACCCTGGAAGCCTTTCTAAGGACACTCAGTGTGAGTGCATTTGCTCAGCCCGTGTAGGGTGGCTATTTGCTGGAAGAAAGGCAGGGTAGAAAGAAATAGAAGAAGGAAAAAAGTTTAGATCAGGAAGGGATGGGATGTGAAACATATGTCACAGGATAACACAGTGGGATGATACGGCTGGATGAACAGTGAAGGAACATAGGAAATAAGGAGTTGGGGGCCCACATTTTTGATTGGCGGGAGCTTACCCTTTATTCTCTTCCTTCCAGCCTCCTTCTCAAACTCTGCAGGACAATATCCTGATTTCAGTACAAGTCCTCAAAAACCTGGAAGCATCACTGGAAAACCAGATCATTTTATCCACTCACATGGGAACTGGCTGAAATAAAATGTACAGAAAGCCATTCTCCAATGACTTGTGATGTGAGAACAGGGAGTATGGGGAATGGGCAATAGCAATGGATTCATTCCTTGGCAGATCTTCTTGGCCATTTCCTTCCACACTCTTCAACCCAGGGGAATTTGACAGCTCAGCTACTCCAAGCCTCTGGAAGTTTTGTTGGAGCAGAAAAAGTTACGCCAATTTCTGTTCTTTTCTACACCAACAACTGTATGCGTTCTCATCTAGAGCTAATTTTGATGCAGCAAGTCTTCTTTTAATTTATTTTCTTAAATTATGCTTTTATTCTTCTTGAGGATTTTAAAGATGTTGCATCTTAATTCCATGATGATTCTCATTCACAACTTATTTTAGTACATTTTTCCTCTCTATCCATATTTTAATGTCAGAATCCATTCAACACTACTGCAGGTTCCTCCTAGTCTCTTCCAGATCCCCGAGGAAATCCTGCTCATTAGGTTTGGACGCCCATAGTGTGAGAACTCCACCTCAGGAGCCCCTCTACAGCCCATTTTCCTGTCCCTCCAAGGGACAGGGACTTCATTTCCTGACTCCTCTCACTGAATCATTTTCTCAATTAGGCCAGAAATGTTAATGCGCTTTGAACAAATCATTTCCTTTAACTGGCAAGAGTTTCTCATGTGCAATTAGCAGTACAGGAAACAGTTTTGTGTTGATATGGTTATTTATTATTTCCTATTAGTGAGCAGTGTATCCTGTGATAACTTTCATAATTAGTAGGTCAAGTGCAAATTTCATCAGAATGCACGTCATAGCCTTCAGGACTGAAATGCTAAGTACAAAAATAGTTTGAAGTCAACATCCTTGCCTCCAAAGCACCTTCGGCACTGTGTTTACTTGTGCCTTAACAGTCTTTATTTAAGTATAAAAGAGAAGCGCATTTGTTTTGTGTTTCTGTTAGAGTTTTCCTAATCTGGGATATATAGTAATGGAAATACTCCTGTGCCATATGCTTTGCCAGAGGGATAGCCAGAAGGAAAGAGGCCATGGCATATAACCCCTTCTTCAAACACAAGACTAACCATCATATTATTATACTAATACTGGACTATACTTAAATATCTACACCAGCTAAACTTTTAGGTCAAGTGAGGACATGATTCATGACAAAGGTAAATTGGATTCCCTGCAGTGGGGCACTATGTGCTTGCGTATTACCCATTTCATTGAGAGAGAGAAATGGGTACAAAATAAGCAGGAAAAAATGTACAGGGACACAGTATTGTAAGGGGCAAACACAGAAAGAAATTGAGGTACCGGTTATGTTTAAAAAGATAAAAGAGAATAGATTATTTTCCTGGATTTTTCAGGCACTTTTTATTTTGGAAAATCATAATTAAAGTTGCACACATCAAATGTTTGTGGTCAATGAATTCAGCACTCTATCTTCAGAGCAAATCTCTGGATTCCTCTTCTATACGAGAAGGCTGGAATATACTTTCTTGGAAACACTTTAAAAAAATATCTCAATTCTCTCAATATTTTCTGCAGAAAAAACTCAATTTTTTATCCAGCTCTACTGCTGCTCAATGTTGTGGAGGAGGACTCCCCCACCTTTCTATTAATTTCTGTTTGGGACTAGAGATGTGTCTGTTTTGGTGAGCCCAATCCACACAAACTTAAAGCAGCCTGGGTTACACTGGACTCTCTCACTGGGCTGTGCTCTGGGGCTGATGCGTGAATGACCGAGTCCTCCTGCATGCACACACAGTCACTTAACACTTTTTATGGACCTTGTCTTTTAGCTTTTCTTCATTTCTGCTAATTTTTGGTGAACTCTTTGAACACAGTAATGTCAAGAGCTGACTGTAGCATTCTAGGTATTGTGCCATTGTTGGTACTTTGCCATTTAAAGAAAGAAAGTTTCCTTTCTTTTGGCCTGAGACATGAATCGTCTGTAAATGCATCCCATATTTGCATGAGGCTTTTTGCCATTTCAGCAGATGGAAATTTCATATCTAATTTATTGTCCATTGGGTCTCTTTCAGTACCACTGCTTTCCAAGTATCTCCCTCCTATGAAATTAGTATTAACCCCCTCCTCACATGTTTTGTCCTCACCCCCACCCCTCAATTTTTAATTATCCAGCCCTTTCCCTGTTAAAAGACCCTCAAACAAAACCCAGAATTAAATATGTGAAACCCAAATGCGCACATTTAGTGCTCTGCACTCTTGATGCTGGTATTGGATCCACTGGCTGCTTGTGAGAGCAGGCTGTGCTGAGATCAACAACAGATAAGCAAGAGGTTTACTGCAATCGGTGTTTTCCTACTGGCAAAAAGCAGAGGAAAGATTGTGCCAGGACTGACACGAACATTTCTCAGGGTGAGGAGCAGCAGGAACACGATTCCACTTCTTGCAGGGACTAACAGTGATGAGAAACCATGTAAAGCTGCTCCGGGCTTTGCTGCTCTGGCCAAAGTGGAAGCGGATTTTTTCCACTTCCTTGCACAGCACAATCACTCCATTAAATTAGTAATCCAACCCTTAGTGCCACAGATGACAGAGGAGGTCTTTGAAAGTTGACTGAGCAAATGATTTCAGCATGCAGTGAACTCTCGGCACACACAAACTCCTCTCTTCATCAGTGAAATCATTAGTTAGCCTCCACTTAAATATCCTGCTGAATCAGAGGCTAGTGTGCAGTCTACCAGCGGGAGTTTGCTGGGGACTGGTTTGTTTTGTGCAGATACATTCTTAATTCCTTCTTTCTTGCCCCTTCATTAAGTTGGCTGTTTCTCAGCGAGGGGTTCAGACCTTTGCAGGAGTGCCTGGGGCCGACTCACCTTGCCGTTTCTCCCCCTGGGAGCAGCCAAAGGTGGGAAACACACTCACCGCTGGCTCAGGCTTTGAACATGGAACAGGGGAAGATATTTGTTTTCTACAAGTGATGGTGAACAAGGAAGGGAAGAAAGTCACATCAGTCAGGCACAGGGTGGGTGAACAATCCTGTTGAATAAATGTCTGTAAGCTACGCTCAAACAAGACAGGTATTTACAGGGGCAGAAGGACTGAGTGAAGGATGAATAATAAAAAAATACTTATTTATTTGAGAATTGGAAGTCCAGGGAGGGCCGTAATAGACACTGAGAGGTTGTTTGAATTGCCGTTTTCCAAGAAATCATACATTTTGATACCACAGTATTACCAAACCCTGTATTTTCTCTAGGACCTGATTCTGAAAGATCTAAATCAGCAACCCAAGCTAACATCCAGCCTTAGAGGGGCCTAATCACAATCCTGTGAGAAAAAAGATCCAAATGGCCCCAGAAGGTCTGCCTCCGGGGGACAAAGACTCAGTACAGGTACAGCACGGTCATGGGATGGCCCTAGGGCTGCACCCCCAGCACATGGTCCTGGTGCTGGAGCTCTGCAGCTTCCACAGGTCACCAGTAATTACTAATTCCAGGGAGTCTCCCCATCCTAGTTTTTACAGGGCAGGCAAAAAACAAGGTTCATTCAAAGACTGGATCACTGGGGTGCAAGCAGCACAAATGACAAAATTTCAACCCTGGAGTTTGAACATGTAATTGTTACATTAAATAATTGACATTGAATTTATCTCCCTAATTTATCATTAGGGAAGGTCTTGATTTGCCATTACTAGATCATACACGCTGTAAGAACACAGAGTTTAACAGAAGAACAGGGAATCTGATGAGTGATGAGGTTTACTTACACATTTCTAATCCAGCCTGGATGCGAACTTCTCTAGCATCCAGGGACTGTTGGGATTCAGAGTTTTTCTCCAGGCCCATCTGTCCTTTTTTCAAATGACTGTTATTTTTTTTGAAACATAACACTGTGCAAATAAAAGTGAAGCCATACTTGAATGTCAAGAAATGCATGGAGAACATCAGTAATGTAGAGAATATATACTCAGGGAATAAGCTTCAGCAGGAATGCTAATTTAGTTATAGTATTTAAAGCTGACTGCAAACAGCTGGGTAGCATTAACTGCATTAGGGAAACAAGAAAGGTGGAGCAAAATCTAGGGGACTGAGGTATGACAGTGCCAAATGTATGGAAAAGATTTGGAATATGTGAAATGTACTGCTGTTAGACCTACACTATGTAATAATGGTGATGTGGTGTGCAGTTATCTCTGGGACTTCCCAGTACACTAAAAGTTTTGTAAAGCGATGTCTGGGGCTTGTGGCAGGCCACTCTTTCGATAACAAGGCAAGGAAACAGAAATGCAAGTTAAAATAGTATGTACTGTGTTCTATTATAGAGGCTTTGGTCCTACCAGAGAGGAGATCCTGACAGTCCTTCAGTCTCTTTTCACACACACGCCCCTCTACTCTGCAGCTACTCAAAAAATCTGCAAAATCAAAACTGGGAGATTAGGCTTAAACAACGTCTGCTTCAGCTGCATAACACTTACTTTGCACTTTACATTTTCCAATAGCTGTGCAAATGTTAACTAATTAGACTGAATCCCAACAATACCATTCTCATAGTGGTAGGAGATTTTATCTGCTTTTCATGGACAGATGGAGGCAAAGCAAGCTCCAGGAGCAGCCTGCAAAACTTGTCTTCACAGAAGTAGACCCGTGTTCAGGCTGTTTCCGTAGCTCAAGTGCAAGTTTCATGATCTGCAACATTAAGCAGAACTGCTTTGTAAGGAGCTGGTTTCTAGCGTGAGTAAGATGTTCAAAATATGGCCCTTTGTTGCTTGCCCAAGACCACACAGTGAGTTAGAAGCAGAGCTGGGATTTCACTTCCTTTAACTCTGATTTTTCTCACAGTTGTGGTTTCATTGTAAACCTCTTGTGTTGCTTTCATATTTTTTGCATTTCTCAATGTCTTTATACCTTATGGCAGATTCACTTTTTACATTCTTATTAGAAATGGGCCTGAAGTGGAACAGAAGATAAGGTGCCGCTTGACTCTCTGGGAACAGTAAGATGTGTAGATTTTCACCAGTTGGCCATTTATCTGCTTCTTGTGGAAATGGAGAATAGTCGATGCAATAACCTGTGAGAGATGATTGAAGTAACTTTTATTTAGAGCTAGACAACTAATTACTGGCAATTTATCCACTGGCATTGGTGCATTTATGTCCATGTTTACTCATATCATGTTTTATATTCTTCATGTGTTTTTTTTGCAAAAACAATATTTGGGGTCTATTTGGAAAGCAACCTATTAGGAAAAAACTTATTTTGTGCAGTACTGCACCATCAGTTTGATGGGTTTAGCTGTACTCCCCAATGGAATGGCTTATACATCTCACGGAGAACTTTGTATTTCTAAGCATGCAATCAAAGTCAGACAGAGCACTGCTGACCTGTGCTAAGTATTACCACTCCCAGGCCATTCCTGGCTGCTTGTCCCTTCCCTTCTGCCAGAAGTTACTACCCTGTCAGATCTGTTAGGTGAGATAATTAATATGGAATTTCTTTAGTCTCCAGCCTGGTCCTATGCATTTCAGTTTTAAAAAAAAATGCCAAACTATAATAAGATTCGCTGTATTCTTTAAACCAAGATCATTTCACAGAGCTTAGCTAGAGAGCGAAGGGAGGCAAAGCTGCACTGCCAGGACTTGGAGCTCAGGAGAGTTTCCTTTAGCGGTGGCAGGGAGCAGGGATGAGGAGGAGGCTGGGGATGGCACTTGCTGTAGCTGGGTCAACAGTAGCGGTCTTAGGTGGGCCAAGTGTGCCCGAATTGTATGGCCAAGTGTAAAATTCTTATTAAAGTTTGGTTTGGAATTTGGTTTTGGAGAACAGTTGAAAACTCAGTCTCTAAAATTAGCTTTTAGCAAGTATTCCTGTTTATAAAGTTCATTCACTAGCATGTTTATGGAAAGTGAGCCCAGAAGGGAAGGAATGCAGTAAAAGTACTTTCATTTGAAAATTCAAATAAAAATATTTGCTTTGAATCAGAGGCTTTTTTTTTTTTTAATCCTTCTGTGCTCTCTGTCCAGTTTGTTGGTAATATTGTTGTCCGGCAATCATAGTCACTGTCCTGAACTTTCCTCTTGTTACCATGCAGTACGTGTGAGTGAAGACTCGTGTCTGTTGTGTGGGGGAGCAGTTTGTCTTGTTTGTGTGCATGAGAGATCATTGTTACTCAAAAAAGCCCAACAACAAAACCCACTCCCTCCCAAAGTCACCCTCATTTTGGGAAGCCAGGTGACAAGAACAGCTGGGAGTTGTAACTATTGCACTGACAGCACCGGTAATACCAAATGTGAAAAAATTAATCAAGCCTTCACAAGATGGGCTTAAAATAATAAGGTTTCTAAACTGATACTTTTCATTTGTCTTCTGGATTCTGAGGAGGGCTCAGTAAATAGTAATCATTTCACGGGATTACCTGTTTCTCTTCCTTTGAAGTTTCTGTTCTCTGCTGCTTGCTGCTTGTTCCTGTATCTTGCTTGTTGGGCAGAGCTCAGCTACATAGCTGTTCTGCGTTTGGTACAAGGAAAGAGGGAGAAAAAGGGTGTGGAAAGAAATGGCTTTGGTAAGGGAGGGGTAGGAACTACTCGAAATCCTAAGAAAGAAGCTCAGAAGGCAGAGTGGTGGAAGTGACAATGGCTGTTGTTGCTTCCTTGGTTCCTTTCACATCTGCTAATGCTAGTCAGATACCAAATCCTGTGATCACTCACTTCAGATGTTTATACGGGTAGACCTTAATGGTAATGTACTGGGAGGGTTGAGACACATCATCACTGTTACATGGGATGCTGTCCTTCTTACCTTCTTGTCAAGCAATCACAGGTTAGACAGGAGGGCATGGCATGATAAAGGAACCCAAAACTGCTCATAGGTCTCTTCCTTTAGAGAAAATGCAATTCTGCTGCCCTAATAGTCACTTTTTGGATTGAAAAGCACTTTGGTCATATCATACATTAAGCGCTGCAAAATGGCAAATGCAAAGTCATTCCTCTGACTATTGCACCAACTCAGCATGAAGCCAGATTTCAATAAGAGCTAACCTTGTTATCTCTATTAATTACTTTTATTCGTTTACTTCCATTTAAATACACAAAGTCTATCTAACTTCTTATCTCTGTTAGCTATAGAGGGATGAAATCCCTTCACAAATGATATTAGAAACAAATGTTTTCCACCAGCTTTGATCATTTTATATTGGCAAGCTCTTTGTTTTCATCCTTTTAAGCAAGTAAGATCACTCTGTAAAGAGGTGAACATGAATCAGAGCTGCTGATCTGAACACACAGGGTTTTTTGAGAACTTTGGATCCAGAAATTAATATCTAAGAAAAAATAAATACACTGGGAGGCAAGGACATCCTTTGGTTTGAGCCTGTTTCAAACTCTGTAGTGACTGAAATGTGAAGGTGAACATGGGTCACCTGGTTCCTCTTTGAAAGTTTTTATGAAATGAATTTAATGGATTTGGCTTACTTCTGCTAGCTAGGCAGACCTACAAACTACCCGGGAGACAATGTGGGAAAATTGGGCTGACAGGGTCCTTGTGATCTCCAGAGATGTCTTAATCCAGTACCTTTAACAAACACTAGAATCATGTCAATAAAAAATTTAAAAAGTCAATCAAATTCTTTCCCACATTCATGTGTCTTTAGCTGTGTGTGGTAGGAAAAGGATCCAAAGACTTTTTTCTCATGTGTTTGCTTTCATGGCAATGAGCTGAACTGTTCCCCAGAGCCTTTGCTTTAAGGTTTCATGGTACTGAAAATTTAGTGGGCTTTAATTTGTCCTCTTGTCTCTTGAGTTGTAAAATGTGTGACAGTTACTGTTCAAAGACATATTTAAAGTTCTCCTTGTTTAATGAAAGAGCTAGTGAAAAAACATAATTTCTGGTGGAAATAGCTTTAAACTCCAAATCTTCTTCAGTCAGCTCCTTGTTCATCTACTGTTTTGCATTCAGAAATGAGGCTGCTTCAGAAGATGTTGTTTGATTTGTGGACTGTTCACATAGTTTTTGTAAAAGATACCCCCGTTCTCACATGGCTACCAAGGTCAAAAAACAGTTGCCTGTAAGTTCCTCTTCCTTCTCTTATCCAAAAAAGAACATCTAAGTGAGTATTTACCCTAGCAACTCTGAATTGCATATTTTAGGTTTTCTACTACTTTATACTCTATATTATCTTTTATACTGTGCTTTTTTGTAAAGATCTTAAAATGCCTTACAAAATCTGCTTTGCATCACGCAAAGCATCTATTTTGTAGGCTGAGAAAGCGAGAGTTAATTTCTAACAAAATTAGAAATTAATTAATTCCTTCCTAGTCATTTCTGGACTACAAGTTTAGAGACCTCCAATTGGACAAAACCAGCTCCTTCTTTATCTACCTTCTATAGTTCAGTACAAGCCCCCAATCATATTGCTACAGATTTATGGCCACCAATCTCTGATGATGGCAATACAGAATTTTGGACTTTCAGACTCTTATTTGTCTTGATTATAACCAGCAGATAACAGGAGGCCGTATCTCCTTCACTGGTACAGATGGGGTCTCCTCCTGCGTAAGACATGTTAGCTACTTATTGTACCCCTACTGTGCCTTCCTTCAGAGTACTCTCCAAAACCATGTGTGCAATCATACCATATGATTCACAGTCTAATGGCATACGTGCCTTGATTGCTNAAAAAAAAAAAAGGGAAAAATCTGTGATTTCCCATTGGTCATATCAGAAAGATTTTCTTCAGCTGGATGACTTTTGGGTTCCATCCTTTGATTTCAGCTTCAAGTTTCAAGTCCAAATGAACCCCAAATAACAAAAACCTCTGAGTCCCACCTGGTTTCAATACAAGATCATGTTTTGTGTTCATTTCAAAATAGGCCCAGGTTGGTTCAAAAGATTCATGAACCTTGGCAAACTTTTCAATGAGCATGATTCAAGTTTCTGTGTTTGTACTGTGTGGTTTTATTGTGAATGTTTCTCATGGTCTTAGTTAGGAACATAATATGGATTCACTATAACATCAGCTACATGATAACTTGCCTGTATTTGATGGTTGATGCTCATGTTTTGATACTTATCTACAAATATTCTTATTGCACAGCTGAGAACTTGGTTAACCTATAAGTTTACCTTTCCTTAGATCAATTAAGAATTGTGTTTCACTTGTAAAATAAACACATTCAAAATTACAGATGGAGAAAAAGAATTCTAAGGGGAGAAGTTGGCAGATCCTCAGAGGAACTATATTAAAGAAACAAGCATACACTCTCTAAATATGGAAGGAAGATGAGTAATTGCAGTTAGAGACAAATTTTGTTAAAACACGAGCTTTTTAGAGCCTCTGAAGCAAGGAGAAAGGGTGGAAAAACATTCTTTTCACCCCCTTTTCCTTGTTTTAATTTCTAGGAATGAGATGGCATGATAGGGGAGCACACAGAGGTAAATCATATTTTTCTGGCTTTAATATTGTAAAAATAGGGTTTACCCATCTTTTTAGTGCATGATGCTGATTATCAGGCAGGAATCTGACTCATTTTTATCCCTCCCATAGAATGTATTTCTATTGTATATTACTACATCACTGGAGGGACTGATGTCCTAAATTTAGGCTCAGATCCAAATTTCCTCCAGAGTGATGGAGGCTTTAGATTTTGCTTCATAATTAAGATTATTAGGACAGATGTACTGCTAATGATTTGCATTGCTAGCTATATTCCAGTCTGGTTCCTAAGCTGGACCAGAACTCAACATAAAGGAGCACAGGATTGCTTTTCAATTTCTATACTTCTGTTCTTTGATATCGCATTTCCTTCCAGTCAGAGTTCTGCTGTTTAGGTACTACTTCAGCGAGAAAATATGAGAAATAAAATCACAGTGAAATAAATCTATCTTCATCTCATTTCTCTCTGCCATTCACAGATGCCAACTTAATACAATAGCTCTTTGAAATGATGGGCCCGTGTGGGGCAGCAGCTCCAGTGACCCGAACACTACAGTGTATGATTCAGCAGAGACTGCATAGCAACTGCAGAAAAAAATCAGTGAAAGCTATTGCTCGGCACTAGCATATACTTTCAAAAGTACCCCTTTATTTATATAAGCATGTGTGCACATTCCTGGAGATAGCTCAAAAGCAGGAGATTTTGAGATTTGACTGAACGGTGTGGGGGTCATTACTCAGCGTGGTGATGTGTTTGCAGCATAGACTGTAACACACAGTCGAGCAGAAGGACGGGGTGTTACAGGCATCATCTAAACAGAGCAGCTACAATCACTTACTCCTGGCTCAGCTGGAAGTGGTGCTCCTCTCCGCCTGGCTCAGATTGCTGCTTATGGTTTCAGTTAGAGCTAATTGAAAAGGATCTATTTTATACTTTTTGCATCTGAAAATAGGGCTTCATCAGCAATTACATTTGTCAGAAGGAAATCTGGAGGTGGAGGTCCTCAAAGGAGGAAGCTTTATCTTAAGCTATTTCTAAACAAAAGTTTGAGCTCTGTTTTGGAAATTTCATAGGGGTTTCTGGGTCTTATGCTACATGGCTGTTAATACAAAAAGGCATTTCAACTCTAAGCGTGTAAAGGACATAACCATAGGCCTCCAATGAAAAACAAAAGGGGCAGATCTCTGAATCAAAACCTGCATGATCTGGAGCACTTCTGACAGCTGATGAAACCAGTAAGAAATTGCAAGATATCAACAATTCATCTCCTTTTCTTAATAATGAACTAAGGGCCACCTTGCAGTTTGGAAGCAGAAAAGTTTGGATGCACTCTTTGCTGGATGATCTTTGAAAATCCCAAACGTATAATTTTAAAAAACTTTTTCCAGTGGAAGCCCTGGTCGCTCCAAAGAGTGTCACATCCTTTGGCAGAAGAGCATGGATGCTCAGCAGTGAGCAGACCACCCTATTTCCTGGAAACGCATTTACTGGTGCAAATCACCAGAGTTGTAAAGTCTTTCTAGAGTGCCTGGAAACCCTATTTTTTGACATCCCAAAACTGGTTTTAGTTTTACTTGGCTGAACCAGCAAAATTGCAGCACTTTTTTCTTCTAAGAAAAAAATCCAAGGGGTAAAAGATATGGTAGGTTTACATAAAAGTGGATTAGAAGTGCAAATCCATATTTTCACCAGTGTAAATAAAAGCAAAATGTATCCTGATACTTTGTTACTTCTCATTTTAACTCAAACTACTTACTATTTTCTATTCAAAGGTGGTTTCAAGCTGATAAAGATTCATTAAAACATTTTAGTGGTGGTTTAAGAGTACTTTGTGAATTAAGTTATTATTTATTATTAATCATGTGTTGGTGAACTGGGAATTTAGGATGTCAAACTGCTGGCGTTTTATAGCTGTTTCTCACTAAAAAAGTCATCTTCTAAGCAGACCCAGTTTGTAATGAAAATTAATTTTCAAGGTGAGCCTTTATCAGTTTGGGAACATTTAACTCCCACATTTTTCAAAGCTGTGGAGGTAACATGCAGGGAACACTGACAACCGGCCAACGTTCTTTATTGCCTTCCTATGTGATGTACATTTGCTCTCCCCAGGATAACTAGTATCACGCTTGTCAGCAGTACATAAAACAGACAAACCTTTTTTATTCCCTTCCTCTACATGGCCAGAGCCCCACCAATTCCTACCATCTCAGTACCCAACCCAGTGCTAGTAACCTCTGTCATGGCTGCATTTTTGCATTTCTGTGGTCCACACATTGTATGTACACTAGTGATTAATTGCACTTTATATTATTCCCAGGAAGATTTGGGTTTTTTTCAATTTATTTTTTGTTTGTTTGTGTTTTTGTTTTGGTTTCTTTCTTTGTTTGTTTGTTTTTGTATTTTTTTGTTGCTGTTGTTTTTTGTTTTGCTTTTTGTTTTGTTTTGGTTTTCTTTTGTGTGCATGTGGTGGAGATTTTTGTTTGGCTTCTTTTGTTTTGAAAAAAAAAAAAAAAGTCTTTTCTACTGGTTTGGAGAAGTATGTCTCAGCGAAACCTGTTGGTTGGACTCATTAAAAACAGTTAAAGCAAACTCAGAAATGCAGAGTAAGTGATGTGCAACTCCTGCTGTCCAGCCTCCTATCCCAGCTTTTAGTCTTCACAAATGCCTATGTGGCCCCCTTGCCTGTCGTCTGCACTAAATTGCCTTCTTTATTGACTGTAAGACACTATAGTGGATTTCCTCATGTAATTGTAGGTTTACATCTTTTACCACAAGTTTCTTTCTTTCACATCTTGACTGTCTCTCTCCTTATCTTCTTCTCAGAGCAGTTTCTGGGCCAATGCTTTTCTAAATTCGTATTTTGGTACATCAGAGTCCTTCAAAAAGAAAATGTGTTTGTGGAGATAGAATATCACAGGTGAACATCTCAAAGACAACAGAGAAACATAAGGAAATAAGTGACATTTCTTAAAAGGCTTTAAAAGTTTCTGGAACCTTTACTTAACAAATTAACTCCATCTGCGCGTTTGCAAATATATTTTTTTTTAGAGAAATATCTAAATTCCCAGGTGCTTCAGGTTGTTAGTGAGGATATTTTTATGAGTGCAGATGGAAGCCTGGATCTAACCCCGTGTTTCAGGTTAGCCAGGCTCTCACATCTCCAGGTGCAGAGGAGAAAGGCAACAAACTCAGTGCGGGACCGAGCAGCATAGAAGTGTCATCCGTGAATCCAGCTTCCAGTCAAGACAGTGAGCAATTTTTAGTGACACCTGTGAGACACATTCGGTGATTGGGCTGGTATGCTGTTAGATAAAGCTTATTTAGTGGTAAAGGTAAGGGTCCTAAGGTGAAAGTATGGCCTCATTACTGCAGTGGTGTTGTGCAGTGGTGCTCTGACGTGCCAGACCGCATTAGACTCAGGCAGGGTGTTTGCTAGCACGGCGCGTTAAGCTGCAGGTGTTCTGTGCCATACAAAGCCTTCAAAGATCAGTCTCAAATGTTTCTGTTACTATAAAGAGGATTAAAAGGATTATAAAACATAGTGGGTCAGCCTGACTGCTGGTGAAATTGCCAACATTTAGCAAAAAGCCGGTGGGGAGGCTGGAGCAGAAAGGTGGAGTGAGGGCTTGTGGGAAGCCAGACAGTACCTTTCAGGGGAGTTTTATGATCCAAATGTGGATCTGTAGCACTTTCAACTGGAACTCATTAAGAATTCATGGAGCAGAAAATGCGAGAGATTCTGGAAATGAGAACTTTGAAAGGCCAAATGTGAACTGTAAATAAAATAGAGTGGATATTCAGTTTTGACTATTAAATATCTCACAATATTTTCTCAAATCAGCGGATCAAACTTTCAAGTAAAAACCTACCCCTAAAATGAAAGGATGAATAGAAGGAATTTTACAGACTCTTAAGGCAGAGAGCAGATAAAGACCATAATCAGATATTACATGTCTCAAAAAGAGCTTATTGATTAGAAATGCCAAACAGCGCCATTCACTCTGGCTCTGATTGAGCAATGTACCAAAGCATGTGTTTATCTTTAAGCATATTTTGAAATTCCATTGACTTCAATCACCATTGACCCTTGTTACTGAAATTGGACCCTTGGGAAGACAGCTTTCCTAAATATTATGTGTATAAACAGGAGAATCAGGAACACCCACACTTGAGAACGCCCACAGCTTAAGCGGAATGTACCAGGATCACTAACAAACCGGCTCCTAATTTCATCTGTTACATATGGGTGGTGCTGAAGTTGGCAGTTATTCATCACTGTATTCTCTAGAGGCCAAGACATTTGCAAGAGAATGTTTTATCTGCTGCTATATTCCGTTGAGGCCCTCTTTCAAGAAAAGCCTCCTTCCTTTTGTTCTTCATTGCTGTCTTAGCATTGGGAGACTAAGCCGTTTAAGGACTCCAGGGATAAGTGTTTCTGTGTAAGCAAAATTTTGGTTTGGACTAGCTTTTTTTCTTTTATTTTTTCGGTAGCCAGGAACAAAAATGTAGCTTGTGGTGTCAGCAGCTGAATGCCAGCTGAAGTAACATCACCTGGTTTGCAGCCTTGTTTGCTCCTTTTGCAGGCCTGGCAGCCTTGTTTGCTCCTTTTGCAGGCCTGGCTTTGTGCTGATGCTTAAATGCAGCTGTAACATTTACCCTAGCTATGGTAATTTTCTTTTGAAAACTTGGATTTTTCTGCCAGAGGTGGTTTGTGCATAGTGGGCATAGCCAGCTGTGTTGAATTTAACGGATATTGGTGTTACTTGTATTTTCACTCGGAACTCTTCAAGGTTTGCTATCCAATCTATTGTTTCAACAGCGTAACAATAACAAATAAACAATTGATAGCAAGCTATCGACCAAAGGTGAAGATCAAACAAAAAGGAAGAATTACAGTAGATCTAGAGGAAGCAGGACCTTTCTGTGCACTAGGTCAGTCAGTGCACAACACAATTTAGTCTGCAGAAATGCAGAGTATTAAATCTGGGAATAATAAATCCAACCAGGGAACTAAGTTTCTCCTGCTTATGAGAACACCTGTTAAAAGTAAACTCAAGTTAAAAAAATAGCTCTCAGAGGAACTGATTATTGCCTATAATTTTCAATGGTGGTTTTTCCACTTAAAAAGAACACTTACCAGCTTGCAAGAACACATTAAAAAATTCACTTGCAGTTCTAATACAGAAGTTATCCTGTCTGGTCAGTCTCTTCAGTTTGTGAAAGAAGTGAGGACTATTAAACTTATGAGAAAACCTGCCAAATCCTGAGGACTGTCCAGATATGATGGAAACAAGCTAGGATTTTTACTGTGATCTCATCAGTACTTGGGTAGACCCATTAGTCAACACTGTCTGAAAAGAAAAATATCCTTCTGAAAAGAAGAGTGCAGGCAGATTATGCCTCAGTGATTTAATGCCTCCTTAAAACATAAAATTTGATTAATATGTGCAATACATTCTGAAGTTCTTAGAAGGGTGTGAAAAATGTAAGGATTCAAATGTTACAAGTGGTGGTGTGAGTATAAGCAACTTCACAGTGCACACTAAATATGAAAATTGCTTTCCAGTTCAGGATATTTAGCATAGCATCTATTGGTACATTTAGGGTGTGCCTGTTTTTGGTTTGTCTGGTAGAAAACTGGTCTTAAGGGATTTTACATTTAGGTATCCACAATTACTAAAAGTTAATGACCACTGCAATTGTTAGAAGTTCAGTTGCATTGCGTACCTCAGTTCTGCAGTGATTAACTTCCCATAGCAAAATGCTAATGTTTTACATTGTTGTGGGATTATGACTGCACTGAGTGAGAACAGTTTTTAGCTCAAGATTTTAAGCCCATGTATCAGAGGTAGTTTTTTAAAACAACTGGAAATCCCTTTCACATTCACTGAAATTTGATAAGGTGCCTGACAATGTTACAGTTATTCCCCTCAAAAAACATATTAAAAGAATTATTTTCTGGTTATACGGGGAATCTTTGTGTCTTGTAACTACTCTGATAAGGACCCACAATAGGCATTCTGTAATTCTGTGTTAAATATTATGAGGCACCATTTCCTCCTTCATTTTAGCAGAAGCTTCCTTTTTACCCCAACACAGAATCTGGTTATATCTTGGAAAAAGTGAATTGATATGTTTCTGAATTACTAGTAGTGCACTTTAAATATTTCAACCTTGTATTTTATCTTTTTTTAATAGAATTGCCCTTCTCAGATGAGCTCCTTTCATTGGCTTAATATTACATCACAACATTCAGACGTCCTAACTTTATCTTCAGGAGGCTGTGTTCATCATCTCACACCTGCCTATATCTTTTATTTCCTGCTTGCATATTCTGCTCTACATTCTTTCAGATAGACTAATCTCATTCCTTATACCCTTTTCTGCATCTTGAATTTGCTTTTTCTTTGTGCTGCCCCTTACTCTTAGAACAGATGCTTTTGGTAACTCTTAATAGCTCTTAGGTGTTCTTTCATTTAAAATGAAGTACAGATAAACATTCTGCCTTGGCTTGGTCACTGGTAATACTGTCAAGTCTGTAGTAGCTCAACTGAAATCTTGTCTCTCTTAGCAAACTCTTTTGGACATGAGATGTCTTATCAAATGATTCACAAAGCACAAACTAAATTTCTTTTACCTCTCAATTCCCACCAGAAGAAAAAATGCAATAAAAATTGTCGTAATTGAAACATCTATATTTCTACTTTGGATGGTTATCTAACTTGCTGAAATTTAACATGCTGCTTGTCCAACAGAAGGTCTTATTTTGCCACACTTGCTGAATCTGGACATTGTAAGAAAGGCTAACAGGCTTCACAAAATCAAATATGTGATTTCCAAGTAACCAGTCACTGGGTTCCTGCTGTGTATTTTCCTGTGCCAAAAGCATTTTCAGCTCGGAATAAATAATCATAGAATCATAAAATTGTCTAGGTTGGAAGGGACCTTCCAGATCACCTAGTCCAGCAGTCAACCTAACACTGACAAAACCCATCACTAAATCATATCTCCAAGCACTCTCTACCCATCTTTTAAATACCACCAGGGACAGTGACTCAACTGCTTCTCTGGGCATCCTGTTCCAATGATTAATAACCCTTTCAGTGTAAAAATTTTTCCTAATGTCCAATCTAAACCTCCCCTGGTACAACTTGGCCATTTCCTCATGTCCTGTTGCATGTTACCTGGGAGAAAAGACTGACCCCCATCTCTCTACAGTCTCCTTTCAGATAGTTGTAGAGAGCGATAAGGTCTCCCCTCAGCCTCCATTTCTCTAGGTTTAACAACAGCAGGTCCTTCAGCCTCTCCTCATAAGATTTGTTCTCTAGATTCTTCACCAACTTTGTTGCCCTACTCTGGACATGCTCCAGCACCTCAATGTCTTTCTTGTAGTGAGGGGCCCAGAACTGTACACAGTTATTTAAGGTGTGGCCTCACCAGTGCCAGGTACAGGGGGATCATCGTTTCCCTGGTCCTCCTCACCACACTGCTCCTGATACAGGCCAGGATGCTTTTCACCTTCTTGGCCACCTAGGCACACTGCTGGCTCATATTTGGGAGGCTGTTGACCAGCCTCCTCTCCCCAGCCCCTTCCAGGTCCTTTTCTGCTGGGCAGCTTTCCAGCTGCTCTTCCCCAAGCCTGTAGTATTCATGAGGTTGTTGTGACTCAAATGCAGGACCCGGCACTTGGCCTTGTTGAACCTTAATCTTATTGTCCATTTACAAAAACCATTTACTGATTTTGGAAATTATGTTTAGAAGTCCTCTCAGTTTCCCTGGGATTACTCCTAATACAAATTGTACATAAAGTCATAGAATAGTTTGGGTTGGAAGGGACCTTTAATGGTCATCTAGTTCAATCCTCCTGCAATGAGCAGGGAATTCTTCAACTAGATCAGGTTGCTCACAGCACTGTCCAACATGACCTTGAATGTTTCCAGGGATGAGGCATCTATCACCTCTCTGGGCAATCTGTGCCAGAATTTCACCTCCCTTATTGTAAAAAATGTCTTCCTTATATCTAGTCTAAATCTACTTTCCTTTCGTTTAAAATCATTACCCCCTGTCCTATTGCAACAAGCCCTGCAAAAAAGTTCTTCCCCATCTTTCTCAGAAGCCCCCTTTAAGAACTGAAAGACTGCAATAAGGTCTCCCTTAGACCCTTCTCTTCTCCAGGCTGAACAAGCCCAGCTGTCTCAGCCTGTCCTCATAGGAGAGGTGCTCCAACCCTCCGGTCATCTTTGTGGTCTTCTTCTGGAACCAGTCCAACAGATCCATGTCTGAGGGCTCCAAAGCTGGACACAGTACTCCAGATGGGATCTCACAAGAATCCCCTCCCTTGACCTGCTGGCCACACTGCTGTTGATACAGACCAGGATATGCCTGGATTTCTGTGTTGCGAGTGCACAGCACACATAAGCCAGCAGGTTCACATTCAGCTTTTCCATCCACCAGTACCTCCTGATCCTTCTTGGAAGGACTGCTTTCAATTCCTTCATCCCCCAGCCTGTGCTGGTAAAGGGGGTTGTTCTGACCCGTAGCCAGGACCTTGCACTTGGCCTTGTTGAACTTCATGATATTCATAGAGGCCCACTTCTTGACCCTGTCCATCCCATCCCTCTGGTGTGTCAACCACACCACTCACCCACAAGAAAGTCTTTCTATCTCTTTTGGATTCCCTTACCTGGAATGTCATTACATATGGTGAACCTATCAGTTGCCAGATTGATCCCTTAAACATTTTACTATCATCCTATCTGCATGCTTACATTTTCATAAAGTTGCTCTTAACTTCCCACTAGAACAAGTCAAGAGGGTTATTTTTTTTTCTTAGCCAAAAAGGGCATAATACAAAAATAATGCTTGAAATTCTGCTCACTTAGAGAATTTATTTCCCCAGATTTTTCTCATTTTAATGGAAAAATAAAAAAAAGGTTACCTTTTCAAAATTTCTACTTTTTATGCTAGGAAAATATGAAGCTGGAAAGAAAGAAGCTAAGATCAATGTTTCTGTGGTTAGCTAAAAGTTTCTTTTTCACTGTCTTCAAATTTTGAAAGGAAACATGGAAAAGACATAGGAATCTTTTGTTGGACTTTTAGCATCCTCATTCACCCCGATGTTCCCTTCCCCCTCACGAAACAGACACAGAAGTTGTTCAGAAGTCATTATATTTTCGAGCACTGATTGGTCTTGAAATTCTGCCTCGCACCCTCAGATTGCTCACATTGTTAAAAGCAGGCTGCAAGTGCGTAAACCTTACTCTCGATATCCACTGTAACCCTGCTGCGGGGATTGCATTGCACTGATCACGGATTGTGCTCCGATTTTATGTCCATTAATTACATTCATCACAGCTACTTGCATCTGTGCTCAATGATAAGAAAAGGTTTATGCAATTTTCATTGTGGCAACCTGAATTTCTTTTGCTTTCTCACTTAAACGTGATCTTACCTCCTTGTGTCTTTTTCTGTGTTCTGTGGTGGTAAATATTCACTTTTTTTTGCACCTGCAATGCTTCAGTTGTTTGTGAACGAGTTTTAGCCTTACTCAAACTTTGCACAGAGCTGTGGATCAGCCCGGGTGGAAGTAACTGTACTAACTCATGTGTCCTTGTTGCAGACTGCAGAGTCCACTGAGAGCTCAGCAAATTCACCCTGAGGCTAAAGAGCTGGCTGAGCAAACACAGCAGAGTTATGTCCCTTCTGACAGGTGAGTCAGAAGCATAACCATGGCAACAGCAGTTAAGGTGTCTGTATGTTCTTCCTTCTGTCGGGTTTTGCGAGAAAATTAAAGTGATGTGAAAGGGTAAATATGGTCTTGTGTTTTCCAAATAGACCAGAAACTTAGCAGTGCAATGTTGTTGGAAAGGCTATGAAGGTTATAAAAAGGTTTTGTATGACCAGGGTGCTGTGCATTGTGCTCCTTGTTATCATTCAGAGGCAAAGAGAAATTTCTTACTTGCATGTAGATCATCTGTAGAAGTACGGATTGTCATCTACAGACAATAAATTATGGCTTAGAAGTGTCTCATCACTTGCAACTTCAGTTACGTTTGTTTGCCTTGCAGGAATTGTAAGCTTTTTTGGTTTTTTAAAGTGAAATTACTGATAATGAAATGGCTATTTTCTTTCAGATGAGTCTTGACTGACCACAGTGTGACTGGGGAAAGTTAGTGACTTTTACTGCACCACACAGCCTTATTGGACCACGGGCTTGAGGTTCGTCCTAGAAACAGCCTCATGCAAAAGTGGGTGAACAAGGGAAGATGAAGACATTGGCAGGTCTGACCTGGCTTTCAGGATTCTGGAATTGGAAAATAGTTGCGCCCCAGTAGAAAAAAAAGGACACAAAACAGATCGGATTATGGGGTAACACTTTCTTATTTCTGAGCCTTAACTTTTTCAGTAGTATCTTGACCCTTAGCTTTTGTGGTAGTTCCTTTTTTAGGTGTAAAGCATTCTAAGACTAATGTAAATTTACCTGCATTTTCTGTTTTCTCTTTAAAACTGTGTTATGCCACCTGTGAAGGGATAGCATGCCACAATTCTTCAGTACTTACATAAAGTAAAGTTTTAGAAGGAGCAGACCCAGATGAGTAAAAACAAAGACAGAAGATGGAAAGATGTATTTTATAACAGAGATTACTTATGTTTCTTTAAATACCTCAGTTTCTTCAGAAGATTACATACTGTTATGACAAGAGCCATACTCAGATAAATGTGAGTAAATACATGTTCACATCTTCTGAGATTTTTAAGGTCAGTTTCTGAAAAAGGAGTAGCTACTCACTCTCACTAGCCTCACTTTTGCCTTACAAATGTGAAAAGTAAGGAAATTACTGGTGACTTAGTAGTTTTAATTTTTTTAAGAGATAATTAACAGCACCTTGATGGTAAACTCTTCCCATGATATACATTTTTTATGTATTAGGCACATTAACTTTTTTTTTTAATCTGTCATCTGCCAAACATTAAGTATTTCTGAATACTGGGGCAAATGTATCTCTTACTTTCCCAGGAAAGAAATCAGGGTAATTAGTGCATTTTTGCAGACTATACTTAGACCAAAGAGAGAAAGACTGAGAATGGGAATTCTAATTGTCTGACTGTGGAAAGGCACAGCAGGTACAGAGCCCTCTGCTCCAGATTGCACCAGCAAACACACTATATGGCTGTGGTGGCCATATACTTCTATCCATGAGGACCTGAGAATAATTGTATAAACGGCAAATAGGTGGCCTTTCCTGAAATCCCTTATGGAAGAATGGAAGAGATTCCCTCCAAATTCCTTGTCAAGAAATGTGCGCTGGCAACTCCTCTCCTCTCTTTCTTAGGTGAATGAGGAGTCCTTCATAAAAAATGCTCCACTAGAGGAAATATAACAAATGCAAAAGCATTTGAACTAATGCCAGTCTGCAGGATCCTCAAGAGTCACCATGGAAGAGAGTTCTGGCTCTACACTGTAGCACATCTCTGACCACCAAGTGCTAAGAGTGGGATGTATCACATGGAGTCAGATAAGGACACACCTGGTGCTACGGAGGGATCCTTTATCAAAAAGACTTTCCTGGGCAGGACTTCTTGCTACTCCATTTACTTTATCTAAAAAAGGCCTAAGTGTTGCAATCAAAGCCAGTACTTTGTTAATCATTTTTCATTTTAAAATATCTTTGTGAGTACATCCCATTAAAAAAACAAACTAGAGAAGAGCTAGTAAGGCAGCAGGAATCCTTTCAGCATCAAAATTTTAAGTAGCGCCCTCATATTTTATTCCTGATCCCAGCAGCTTGCCTGAGAATGTGCACATTCAAGGACACACATGACTAGCTGGGAGCTAGTCCCAAAATATTCTGGGGTCCCATGGCTCATACTGTTGCTGAATAGGGAGAGTAGAAACTACCAGAGTCAATAACCTGCTGGGAGCTGTGACACTGTTCAAGGGGGACTGTCCAGGAGCCCTGATGGCTTCACTGCTCTCTCACCACCAAGCCTGCCTGATGCCCCAGCACCTATCCACCACTGCTGGATGTGAGGGGCCAGCCCAGGGAATGGAGGCAGCCTTTTCCCTTTTTCTGACAGTCAGGGCAGAGACAGTCTTCACAGGTTGTGCTGCTGGGTGTCAGGGTGGGACACTTGGGGCTGCCTGGGCCCCTTCCCAGTCACCAGCACAACATGTTTTCAAGTTCTTCCTTGAAAGCAGTCAGCACCCTTAGCAACTGGGTGTCCTAAAATGTATTTATTATAGCTCCAGAGAAAACAGTAGTTTGCTTTTATATATGGACACCATAGTGACATAACAGTAAACTTACAGCAATTCTCTGTGTTACTGCCATTTACAGTGGTTGCCTCAGGAACTGCAAATAAAGTTACATGTTTTATTTGAGCATTTGGAAAGTGTGACTGTCAAGTAACTTAGACTGAAAATCTAAGCTTTGGTAGGAAAGGAGAGAAAATCTAAAAAAGGCTCCATAAATGGGAGCATTTTCAAGTTTGATCTGAAAGCAAACCTTGATCACCACATGTTAGGGATGTTATTAGTTGGCAGGCTCAGTGTACTTTCACAGTCTCTTGTCTAGCTAATGAAGTTACCTTCAGTCCAGAGACTGAGAAAGAGAAGTCTGAGGGAACAAGGACTTACTTAGCAACTCCCATAAAGGACAAATCTTAACTAAAAATTGTGAGGTTTTGACAAAGGTCATCTTTATTTTAGACTGGATACATTCTAAAGGCAAAGATTCACATTTGAAAAATCCAGGCTGAAGGATGAATCATCTTGTACTCTTCATGTGCAGAGATGTATAAAGTGTTGGTGAACACTGCTCCACACTACACTGCTGCACAAAAAATGCAATTGCCAAATAGCAGATTTCCCACATTGCAAGGAAAAAAAAAAAAAAAAAAGCTTCTGCTGTTGTCTTTTGCAGGCATAGCTTTTGTAGTCAATAATTTAATGTAGTTCTAAATGAAGGAAAATCCATCCATTACAGAGACAGAAGTTGCTTTGACACCCTGGAGGATGAGTATAAAGATTCTAATGTTTTACAATGCCCATAACACATCACTAAATTGATTGTGAAAAGATGAATAAGAGCTTAATCTTATTCATTAACCCACCACCCACTTCTTCAAAGCCCAAACTGCTGATTAAAAATTCTTAAGCATGTGAACCTAAGAAAAGCAAGATTTAATGATCTTATCAGTGTAAACTGTCCCATAATTATCTGATCCTCTAGCCACACATTAGTCTCTTCTGCAAGGACTTGATACTTGAGTTTCCTCTCTGCTCTAAGAAGGGAAGATAGGAGTTTTAGACCACCCATAGAGCTGTCTCACTCTGATGTTTAGAGCTGTTTCCGCATTTGATGATAAAACCGTAAGATATGCATGTTCCACTATGGGGACATGTGGCACTATTTTAGAAAATGCTTGCATAACTTTGACCACTGAAATACACGGAGTTAAAAATAAGCCAGCATTCCAGAAATACCTCATTCCTTCATATCATTACGGTTTTATCATGCAAAATTCAGAGAAATTTTGGCAAGGAATTTAATTTCTTGATTTCTTTTAGGCGGAGAAGGAATAGGGGTTGCTTGGGAGGCAGAAGACATTCAGAGATACAGTATTAGATCATCAGATATTGCACCTCCTTACCCAGCTGTAAATATTAATCTCAGAGTAAACACAGAACCCAGGGAAAGCCAGCTATCAGACAATTCCCAGGAGATCAAGGAAAAAGGAAAAAATAGCCATGCACAAAATGTAAGACCAAAAAATGATCAAATAATTACAGATACTCCAGTTGATGTTCTTGTATGGGTTCACTGAAACTTTTAGAGGATCTTCTTGAGCTTTGTTTACTTCAAGGCTCTTTATTATCTCCATGGGAAAAAGGCAGAGTTGAAGAAGGATGTTTTAGAGAAGCCAAAAGGCGTAAGCTGCCCCTTCAACACTTTTATTATTTTTAATAATGGAATAAGGGAGGAAAAGGATTCTTTTTTTTAAAAAAAAAAAAAAGAGGTATGTAAGTGATAGTTTGTTCTTTTTAAAATAACACTGGTTTTGAAGCTGTGCTTTCCTTTTTCTCTCTATGCTCATTGTATGAATTGTTTTCGCTCTGCTTTATATTTTCCTGTATTGTGTAGTCTTTTTCTAATCTTGATCCTGCAGGTCCCAGAGTTAATCCTCAGCTTCCCAGAGGTGAATATCTTGAGAGGTACACTAACTGCCAGTATCTCCACTGCAGGCAATGCCGTGGTGTGCCAGTTGTTTACCCATTTTTTTTCTACTCATGCTTATCTTGTGTAATGATGAGAAAAGAGCATAATCTATCTTGAAGCACAGGGTTGAGATTCAAGCCTTACTACCCAAACAAGTCTGATTCTGGGGTACTCTCTATGTCCTCACCATGACAGTCCTAGTCAAGCAGTTGTTGTGGTAGGTACTGCATAAAGAATTATAAAAATAAGCGATGCTGTCTAAAGCACGCATATTCAATATATTTCAAAACTGAGGTTTTGAAATTAAGGGAGGAAATGAGCAGAACAGAAAAATCAAATCAGAAAAATGCAGACAGGAATCACGGTATGTCAAATGATGGGAAGGACTGATTTCTGTAAACATTTTACCCTCACTCCAAAGACAGCAAGATGGTGGCTTTTGGAATATAGATGGAGTGATAGCAAAGTGTTTGTGCTTGGAGTAGACTAAGAAAAGGGGGTAATATCAAGCATTATGGGTATGGAGGAAGATGGAAGTAAATCATTGTGTGCTAGAAGATCAAATAGGTTGGAGATGAACACTGTAGGATTTTACAAACAAAGATAAGTAATTTGTTTTTGATACAGTAATAGGGAAAGAATAAATACAAGAATTCAAAGGCAAAAGTGCAATCAGACTATCAAGTCACGAGTCTGATCCTACCAGCAATATTTTGAGTAGATGGAAGGAGGGTGCAGCGATATGGCAATGTTTAACACTCCAAAAGATGGAGGATTACAAGTTGAAATGGAAAAATTAAAACTTTCCACTTCCTGGGCAGACAGAAAATCCTGAATATTTGGTACTGCAGAGGCATTTGGTTTTTTGGCTCTTACCACCTTATCAAAGCTGCTAACTGTAGTTTCTTCACAATCTAGGAGTTGTCCATAGCCCTCCATTAGGATCTTTCATTGGATTCACCGGTAGAGAACTAAATTTCAGTTGGTGGAATAAGGAAAGCAATACAGACTGTCATGGTAAACCAGCTCAACACAGTATCATTATTTCAACATAAATGCATATGTTTTTTTACAGAAAACAGAAAAGACTGACACCTTTTTCGATGAATAAATCCAGCAAAATCAGGATGCATGATAATTCTGGTTAGTCTTCTTTTGGCTACACCTCCATTCAGCAGAAATCAGATCTATCACAAAAATGTTTCATTGTGTAATACATACTAATTGACTACTTTTACCTGTTTATGCCACACAAAGCAATAACAAACAATTTAAAGGAAAAAATGGGTTCCAGTAATGCAGGTATATGAGAAAATGCAGTGGAATTCTCCCACCTCTTTAGAAAAGAGGTGAGAATGATCCTTCAGACTGTGCATTGGACCATATTAGTACTGTAATATTAGCATATATATCTGTATTGAATGATTACACATATATAGAACAAATGCAGAATGTAAGTGTGCTAAAAAGGTTTGGGTTTTTTTTCCAAGATTTTTAGTCAATTGAGAATAACAGAAATAAAAAACTTTCTTCAAAAGACATCACTTTCTAGTAAAATTTTACTGTTCTTAAAAATGTTCAGTCTTACCTGAAAACTCTAGACAATTTCAGTGAACTACTTATTAAAAAATGAAAAGTATTATACAAAAGGAAAGATTGTCACAACAGTCTCAAAGTTTGCAGATGTATTTCACTATAGTCACTGTAGAAAGCTTGAAGCCTGAACCAACAAAACCAGATAATTTATGATATATGTTCTGCAGATTGTGATCATGTTCACTTATGAGTGCAGCTCATTTTAGACCCTGTGAGCAAAGGCAAGGAGACAGGAGAATTAACAAGCCATGGCCTGATCCACCCACCAGAGTTGTGCTGTCAACCTGAGTGTGCCTTTGCCATTCTTCATTATGCCTTGTTTCCTTTTGACATGACATTGTATCAGTAGTAAAGGGGAAAAGGAAAGACAAAGCTCCCACTTTTAGAAGAAAGGGAATGAAAATACGAGACCTATTGCCTCTGAGAACATAGTCTGCCTATTTCGCCAGAAGATCTTGTAGACGTCAGGACTGCAGTCCCTCAGGTCACCATTTGGAGGTGGAGGCAGTGGTCAACTGTGGCATCTCAAATGAAGCAACAGACATTATATTGATTTGGATTATTGAATTAGAGAGTTCAGGGCTTGATGATTACGACTCATGAACAATTCTCAGGCCACAGGTTTGCAACTCTAACAAGCTCTGTACATGGGCAGACAGAGGTGACACGCAGGGAGTTAAACACCAAACCTGGGGGCCGTAATTAGGCCCACTGAGTAATCCCAGGTGCAGTTCCCCTAGTACTGTATATTCAGAGTATTCCTAGTGAACGACTCTTGGCTCCTACAGCACTTCCTAGCCTCAAACCCCACTTTCAGTGCGTATTCCCGCACTACATGTTCTAAGAAAAGTTAAAGGAATAAATGACAAGGCAAAATTAAATGCAATGTATGTAACTGCAAAACTGCAAAATCTGTGTAAAAACTGTCCATGTCATAATTTTGGCTGCACTAATTATCTATCCCAATGAGAAATACTGGTCTATGTGTAGGCAGAAGGCAATAATTTCTAGAAGATGGACAAAGAAATCCAAGGACCTGGAATTTAAGTGAGAGCATTGAATTATAAGCTGTTGAAGAAAAGAATCACCATAATAAACTCAGATTTCAGCAGATGAGCTTGGAATACAACCCAAGCAATCAGCACACTTCACTGCCCTTGTACCACACCAGACAAGAAGAGATAAAATATTCATCTGGAAAGCAGAACTGCAATCAGACACCTTAATAGAGATAAATTGAAGCCTACTAGCTTTGTTAACTGAGTAAAAGAAAACACCTCATTAAAGAATAAAGAAACATTAACAGGTCTTCTATATTCACCCTCTGTGGATGAAAGGACAATTAGAGTTATTTTTAGTTAAATCTCCAGGAATGTCCAATTACAGAAATGAGAAAGTTAACACAGGGACCAGTACTCAAGAGACAGAGAAATCAGAAAATGATCTCTGTGAGCACTGCCCTAAAAAATCCATGCTTTTTTACCTCTGTCACCTCCTGGAATTTGGAAATGTTTGGGCAATGAGCACTCTGCCTAAATGCCAGGTACCAAACAGAAATGAACCCTTAGGAAGCTGAAACAGGTAAGAAATTAAGGTAACTGAAGACATAAAAGCTGAAAGCCTTTTAATTTTTTTTTATTATTTTTTTTTTTTTCAAGACTTTGGTTTGTGTTCAAACTAAGGGCACAAGAGACATCATTTTTTAAGATTATTTTTTTGTTTCAGAGTAAACTCTTCCAGCTGTCTGTGGTGACTGCTCAGGGGGATTTAAAATTATTTTCCACATGATAATGACTGGCCAACTTTCCGGTGTTCTCAGTGCAAGGAAATGTCATTTAATTATTGCACACAAAATGGCTTCTGTTGTGGACCTTCCAGTCATGGCACTGTTGATACCTCAGATACTTTGTAAAGCCCTTCAGACTAATTTCTTGATAGAGAAAGGACAATGAGTATGAAGTAAGACTGAGAGGATAATTTCTAAAGAAAACTTAAGAGCTACCAGCGAAGGGACCAAGCAGCAGGAGAAAGTACTTGGTTTAACTACATACGTGCAGTCCAATGTCAAGAATATAAACAAATCAGATGCCTTGGGTCCTTTTCTGAGGAATTATTTGTAACAGAAACCTGAAAGCCACTGTTGCAAAGGTGGCGATTTCAAAACATGAGAGCTGTCATGAAAAACATCACAGCCTTTCCATGAGAGGACAGGGAAAGGTACACCACAGCATGCTGCAGCCAAGCAAAGCCCCCACAGAGATGCTGAATAGCTCATCTGCTCTGGACGAAACCATTACCCCAATGCTCAGAGGGATGGCAGAGAGGGAATTTATCCTACCTCTTCCCTGAGGTGAGTATCTTGCCTGGCTGGGTTCATCTTTCAGACTAGAGCACCTCTTGAATCATATTGCCTTTCATCAGAATAAAAGTTCTTTGCAGAAGTTGCTTAATATATGTCACTAAAATTTCATATATTTTCATCTCTGTATTACCTGGGCTACATCCAATATCTCTGTCACCTTCAGACAGCTCTTTCTTTTAATTCACATTTCCATTGACATTTCTGGCGGGCCTACAGTGAAATATTCTGTAGCTTTTATGAATGTAAGGAATGTAGTGGTGAACCACAGGATTCCCCCACCTACAGCTCCTCCTTTCAGCTGCCAGCTGCTTGTCAGATTTTAATTAACGAGAAAGTTGCTAGCAGTTATTCATGCTGGTTCTCTCTGTTCCTCTCCGGAGAATTCCTAAATAGCATTCAGAGCACTGAGCCTACACTTTCTCTTTTTTTAATGCTTTTCTTCACAGCAGCCATTGAAAAATGCTAGAAGTGATGAGTTTCTGCACCCAGAGCTCAGTTAATAGAGACCAATATTCACCAGTTGTGGATGTGGCACATAGCGCCTCCCTTCCTTCCACTTCCTCCTCCTGTTTCCTACACAAAAAGAGTGGAGACGTCATCTAGAGAAATTGTGTCTGCTCAACTGCAGGTATATTGTTAAACATTTTATTTTTTTACAATATTGGGAATATAATTTAGGTGAAAACACTGAAGGACTGTCTGCACTGGGAAAGTAAGTACGGGCATGGACTAGTGAAGTTGTCACCAGAGTGGTGTCTCTAGCAAAGACAAAACATCTCATGATGTGGGTTTATTTCTCCTTCCTTTAAGCATCCCCCTAAAACACATACCTTTTTTTCTGTCTGTCGCTTCCTGGAATTCAGACTTGTTTGGGCAACAAGCGTTCTGCCTAAATTCCCTCAAATGTCTAGTATCACATCAAAAATTCTGAAGAACAGCATAGCAGTACAAGGGAGTGAAAAGTTATTTAAAAGTATCAGTGGTGAGTGAATATCCTCACCTTTAGCCTCCCCCTGAAATCTAAGTGAAGACAGAGGTTATGGTATTGCTAAATGGGAAAGTTGTACTTTTCACTGTTGGCTACCAGCCTTTGAAAATTATTAAAACATGGCAATATGCAGCAGTCATTCTAAGCGATCCAACAGAGACTCAGACAGCATTTCTGCACTCAGTCTTAAAAGGCAAGAGCAAATGGTAAACAGTTGGTTACAACAAATAGCAATTTAATAGGCATAGCTTTTGATAAGCTGTGGATAAAATCTGCTGGACTGTGGAACCTGTGGAACCCCAAGTAGCTGTCCCAAACTCTGAGTGTAAGAGTTTCCATTATAAACCCTGTTTTGATGCCCTTAATGAACCCTTCATCCTAAGTTTCTGCAAAGAGCTCCTTCTTGTGTAACGTTTCTGCTACATGGACTTCAGCCAGAGGAAATCGGGAAAGAGAGGAGGGAGAAAGAAGCTGGAGGTTATTCTCACAGATATGGTTAAAACAAAGGACTTTGTGAAGTGTATTATTAACTTTTTGACACATTTTACATCTTTTCTAAAGCAGATTTTCCTTAGCGCTTCTGATTCACATATGACTTTTAAAAAAAACCACAAACTTTTATTTTTTCTGATTGTTTTTCATTAAGAACTAGAGTGGGGAGCACAGCACTGGTTCAGTATTTTCAAATGTCGGTATGGCCTGCACTGCCCAGCTTCCTCCATAGAGCTGATGTTGTAAGCATTTCTACCCATGTGAGGCAATAATAGTCTGATTTATGCATCCTTTCTCTTCCAGTTAAAAAGTGTGTCCACGTTGCGGGCAACTTGTCCTATATTAAAAGAAAATGAAACCTACTAGTGATACTTCAGTTCCTAGGAAACATTATAGACCTCCATTATGTTTTATACGGAAGGAATAAATTCCCTTCCATCGTTATTAAGATCTATGATACTTCCTCCACAAGCACTGTGGATAGACGCTGAATTAACATGGGTAGACATTACAAAACTTTGCAGAACTGTTCTTCAAAGCTTAAAATTACTTATAACGAATGCTAATTAGTCTGTGAGAACCATCCATATTTTTATAAAGTTTACAAATCTTGTACTGTTCAGCTCCAGGCACCTCCTCGACTCTTAACCCCTTCACGAACTGGCTGCTGCTTCTTTAATATTCTGTCTGTGCTTGTGATGATACTACGCTAAGACTTTAGGTGACAGCATCTTCAATCCAGGCCTCTCTTTCCTATTTACTAGCAAAAATGATGTTTTGATTGATGATCTCATGTAAAAACTGAGTGGTGGCTGTTTTTCATGGTCAGAAAATGTGGAGTTTATCCTTACAAGCATCATCTGCAGCAACATCCGCGCCTCTCTCATCTTCTACAAAGTACTTGTAAAGAGACTATTGACAACAATTTAGCAGAACAATTATTAACAATTATTAAAGCATATTAAGTGTGATAAAATAACAGGGCCAGATCCTTGACACATACACATCTGAAAAGATGAGAAATGGTCTCCAGTTCTGTGGACTCAGAATTGCAGCCACATACGGTTGCACAGCTTCCCACACCTGCACATAAGTTTTCTGATGTACACAGGGGATTTAGGCACACTGTTCCCAAAGATGACCAGAGGATTTATTCAGAAGGCCCTCGCCGGGAATCTGAGTGGAGTTTTATATGGCTGGTTTTGTACCTTGTGGTTAGGTATGAAATTTTCAATCTATATAACTGCCTACGTTCGCGTGTAACTATCCGTGCCTACATTTGTTTAAAGGACAGCAACTAAGCAAACTTCAGTCCATGCCCAACAAAATTCGTACACATGGGAGGATTTAAAATATTCCAAATAAATTACTATTGGCCTGGCTTTACTTTGAGACTACAAGCTTCCATTCATCAGCAGACTCTTTTCCCTCTTTGTTTCTTCCTTTGGAATGTTTCTGTAAATCAGCTTATAAACTTTTGGCTTTAAATAAAAAGATGCTAGAGTTTTTTGTTGTTGTTTGGATGGTTTTTTAAAAACCTATTGCAAGAGCAAATGCAAGGTCTGTCCTTCAACCAGGGCTCCCCCTGAGAGTTAAAACCATAGTCAAACAAAAGAGAATGGAGAGGACAGAGAAATCCCCTACAAGCTTCTGAGGAAACTGACTCATCTCTTTATCAGCCTTTGGCTTCTATATATCCCAAAGATGATTCAGAAATGTTCTGAGCTTGTTCCTTACAGGGAACGGTGGTTATAGTGTTACAAAGGCTCTTCTGTCAACTTCACAGCTGCCTGAAAACCGCATTTTATTTCAGCAGCTACTTCAGTTCTGAAGAGGGGCTTCTCTTTAATCGCTGCATTGCATGTGTCCAGCCCATCTGATTCACACTATTCTGACATTCCTTTTGTGCGCTAATTAAGGTCTTTCATTACAAAAAAAGAAAAAAAATAAAAAAAAATATGTTAACACTATGAATTCAAAATTTCTCATGTGCTCCTCAATTTAGTATATATTTTAATGATTTAAGTCAAATCCTAGCCATGCAATCTAAGTAGGAGCATACGAATTGCCTTATCAGATCAGACCATTGGTCCATGAGATCTCACCGTCAGAATGCAACACCTAATTTGTGAGAGGAGAAATTGAAAGGGAAGCATTAATCCTCTTAGCTAAGTCTGCAATACTACCCTCCAGGAAAGCATTCCTTCCTTGCTCCTGTGAGGATCACTATAGTCTAAATAGGGCTTCTCTGCTCAAACCACACAAAGAAAGAATGTATGAAAATTGGTAGAAACAGGATAAAAAATAGGAAGATGCCAAGAAGCTTGGAGGCAATTTCCATTTAGCAAGTTTGTTTACAGACAGTTGCAGAGTTAAAGGCTTTTACTATCATACAGTTTCAGTGTAGACATTAACACGATCTCTAGAGGCCTGACTGAGACAGATGCAGTCATACTGCTCCCATTTTAATGAGAGGAGATTAATACTAGTAGATAGCAAATTAATCTGTAACTTAGTGGCCTCTTTATGATGTCATCATAAGGCGTCATTGCATAGCTGTAAGGTCACTGTAATGACATGTCTTTTGGTGAGATGAAAATGTACACAGAACACAGTTTTCATGGGGAACATGATCACTTGGGATGTTTAAAAATCAGTTTATCTTGGTTTCCCTTCAATCATCATGAATTCTGGAATTAGTGTGCAAAATATGTGAACTTTTAGGACCGTATCATGAGCTGAGTCCTCCAACATATGTATTAATTACTTGAATAAGAGAATGTCATTCTGTGAAATAATACATGAAGTAATCTTTTACTTATGAGATCTACCAGCAGGATTTGCTCTGCAATGCCCTTATTTGTTAAACTTCTGGAACACAGTACTCTCTCCAGATTTGTGTGGTCTCCCTTATCATTGTTTTTTTTGCATCCCTTAAGTTCAGAGACATTAGCAGGGTGTGGCTTTTTTTCCATTAAAGGCTGTTTTGTGTAACAGTAATCCAAGATCTATTTCATTATGCTAACAGCTAAAGGCCTTGTAACAATAATTTCTGTTTGGCAGCATCACAGTCAATTTCATTGATGTTACAGTTGTTTTAATTCTTTTTCAAGGGTGAGAAAAGCTCCAATAATTCTTCTAAGATGATTTCTCCATACTTTTCATCTTTTAACATGAAAAGGATTGCCAGGGAACTATCCAAGAAAGAAATGTAGATAAGCAATACCACCAGCAGGAGGAAGGGAAGGGGAGGGAAGGGGAAGGAAGGGGATGGGAGGGAGAGGAAGGAAGTGAAGGGGAGGGGAGGGAAGGGAAAGGAGAAAATATTTGCTTTTTTGTGAAAATAAAACAAAATCAAGAGCAGCTGTAAACTTTCAGTGAGGAACAACTATGTAAACCAGTGAATTTTCTAATGCTCGTATGGATGCAGGCATTTTGGTACACCAGTTACCTGATGTGCAGATGACTGGTTATAAATTTAAAAGTTTATGGTGATATTAACTGAAAACAAGGTGTCTAGCAATAGTGAACTGATCCATAGCCGAGCACACATAATGCATAAGTTAGTGACTATGACAATGGAAATACGACTTTTCTTTTATATGCTTCAACTCCTTTTTTCACCCTTAACATCCAGCATGTCCGAGTGTAAAGCTGAAGGTACATTGTTCAAGCTATTTTTAAGCACAAACCAGAACTTGTAAGAAATTTTCTGGGGTATCTTGGCAAAAAAACCTGTTGGAGCCTTTCCTGCCATGAAGGAAAAGCTCCTGGAGCAAAAATCAACTCTGCCTTGCACCTCCCAGCAGCCTCCTGTCAGTTCATGTGGCTAATGGACAGCTTCCAGTCTGCTTCCCTCCAGCCTTGCCAGAGGTGCTGTGAGACTGAGCACTCACAGGCAAGAGGGAGAGCATGCTCCAGCTGCATTTGAGTCTCTTCTCTATGTAAAGAAAGTGGGAGAAGCTACTGATCAGGAAATTTTCCCAGGATGCTTTTAAGAAAAATATAATCAATGTAGTCTGGGCTCATAAATCCTTTACTCATGGGATTTATGCTCCTAAATCTTCAAGGTACTTCTGAAAATATTTCTTTTAACATGAATTTATTAATTCTAGAAAACTTACCAAGATGTTAATAAATCCTAAGTCAGTAGACTTACACCAAAGTCGACCTTCTGTGTTACTGTTAGTAAGGAGTCATTGGCATCAGTTGAATTGAAGGGGATTTCCTTTTATTTTGCAATGTATGTGCAGACAAGCAGGCACCAAGCTACAAGTGAGTAGCTTTCCCACTAATCCTCCAAGGCGTGTGACAATATGACCCTGAGCTTTTACAATTAAGAACAGTATGGTATGTAAATACTATGAACATATATGGTAAGTGCTCTGCTTGCTGAAAAACACAGAAAATGATTCCCCAGAATGCCTAGCTGACCCAAAAGCTACACAGATTTTTTTTTTTTTTGATATTTTTTTTTTTTAATGCAGCATTCATCTCTGATGAATGATGATAGATGCAAGTTTACCAAAGCAGGAATTGTGTCTTGCTGTCTTTATTTCTCAATTAAACATCTGTTTTATTTTCAACATAAATAATAAAAATGAGAAATAAAAAAAAAATATTGTGTTGTATTTGCCACCACATTCTTTCCAAAAAGAGAAATAATCACTGGGTGAATTGAGTACATTTTAACTGCTAGCTGGAAATCAGGATGTCACTAATTGTGCAGCAAACATTAAGTGATGCCAAAGAACGTGACTTGTTCTCTGCAGTCACACACTTAAAAAACTGAAGAAAAGCTGTTACCATTTCTTTGAAAATGTACTGGCACCCATTAAAGTCACTAATATATGGATAAAAGGGAAAAAAGGGTATTGTTTTAAGTATGTGAATAGAAATTTCACAATACAATAGAAGTTCACCTTTTTTATGATGAATAAAAGCGTAGCAATGGCACTAAAATAGTGTGCAAAACCTTGGATTATTTATACAAAAACAACTAGGATAAAGCAGATGAGGAAAAAAATGCAGTGGAAACTTACCAGTTTTGCAATGGATATGAAAAGCTCTGAGTACACTCCCAACTGTTGCAAGAACCATCTACCCATTTAATAATGAATATATTTTACATGTTATGGCACATGATAGCTGTTGAAAGTCCCTATCTCTTAACATGTATATGTATCAGCAGATTCTTCCACATCTCACTGTGTTTTCTTGATTTGCAATTCAGCTTTCATTATTAATGGAGACTTGGAATCTGCATCCCACATAGAAGTCCCAAGAGTGCAGATTTATCCATGAAATTATACCAAGAATAAATTAGACCATGGACCTCAGAGGCACCACTCACAAGGGTATGAACTACTGGCTAGGATCCGCAGTTTCTATACTTTGGGTATTTCCATTTACTTTAGTTTAACTTGATTAAATTCCAGTAGCTGGCAAAACTTATTTTTTTTTATCTTTATTTTTTAACAATATTTTTGCATATCAAGTACATTTTTCAAATCTCTGCTCTACCTCTGCAAAAGGCTGTTAATAAAAAGGGAACTTGCAGCTTTGCCTGCAATATGGCAAGAACCAAGATTACACCACATCTTGGGAACAAGGACTGGGTGATGGAAGAATATGATGCAATTATCCACGTGAGCTATTAACTGAAATGTAAGATTATTAGCTGAGGTAAGATTATTTCCTGCAGTGTCACTGGAAACACTATTTGCGCATTCTTCCAGCATGACACAATGTTTGTGATTGATAGGGGCTGTTACGTCCAGACCAGGAACAACAGCATCCTGCCCTCAAATCCTTCATCTGCCTAACGCTCCTTGCTTCTCCTCAGTTAATTCCCGGTAACCCTACCAAGGGCTTTTAAAAACCTCCACTTTCTTCATCATGCCATTATTACTTAATGATTACTTTGTTCTTATGAAAACGTCTGTATTGAACTTTAAAACAAAAACAAACAAAAAAAGGCAGAGAGAAAAAGACAGCAGCTGTGGAATGAAATGGGACAAAAATGACTTTGTAGGAAGGATTGGCTCCTGCCTGAGGAATGCAGAGTTCAGTTTTTCAAAACTGGAAATAAACTTGTACATTTCACACAGTATGGCTGAGCTGCCACAGAAAACAAATAATAAACAAAAGTGTTGTATCTCTTGGTCTCCGGTTGCTGGCAGTGTTTTAGAGAATTTGAGGATTTGATGGGATTTCACCCTTATGAGCAACTATGTCCCTAGGGGAAAGTCTATAGAAATCAGATTAAAGTCTGATGCAAACACCATTGAATGCAAGGGAAAAACTCCTGTTGACTATGTAGGCTGACTTCAGGTCCACATAGAAGTCAGTTTGGTGACATCTAATTTTTCACTTTTGACAGAAAATTAGAATTGATCCATTGGTAAAAAGAATGTGTAAGTACTCCTGCAAAATTCTTTCAAGGTATATTTTGCTGTTTGCTGTTCTTAATTTCATGCCATATGTTATTCACAGATATTCAGGCTAACTTACAGTTTAGCCATGAAAATGTTTGAAAATATCAGAAGTTCAAAAGCTTTTGGACGAATGATCAATCATCTGGAAATTCATCACAGAAATCCATTATACAGTAGTTGTCATCGTTTCAGTCTTTTGTTTGAAGAATATCAGCCACTCAACTGGAAGCATGAGCTGTATCCAAGATCTGTGTTAAAGTTAAGGTAAATGATTTATTGATTAATTGATTTATAACCTGCGTCTACACTCAGTGAGCAAAATCCATCCAAAAGCAGCTGATTCAGACAAGATGTTCTACCTCAAAGTACATAAAATTGTGATACAGCTGACCCAGAAGCCAAGCTGGTTGTGACTGTGAAAAGTTAGGACCATGCTCATCTACACTCTGTTGTAGGGTACTGAAAATATACCAGAAACAGCAGGATGGGCAACGTGTCCATTCCTCTGCTGCCGGTCAAGAAATTAACACAAGTGGTATGAATAGTAGATTTTGTTGGTATAATGACCAGGAACTGTGACTAATGAAGAGCAGATACTACTTGTTCTGCTCTCCCTGAGATGGTTTTGTTAATTCCCAGCTTGTGGGTACACAGGACAGCTGTGAGCAGTAGCATCTTCAGTGCTCACATCCAAATCCAGCACAGCTCATGAATCAGAAACCTAACCCTGCATACTGGTTTTGTGAGATATAAGGAATTTTAAAATGCAGAATTCATGGTGGATAAAACCACCTCTATACCGAATGACCATGGAAGAAGCAGGAACAGCAGTAAATAAAGAGGTTCTTAGGTAATGATAGGATTTATGCTGTGTGGTTTTATAACCATACTTGATGAGCCGAAGTGGAGTTAAACTACATTCTTCACTCAGAGATCGGGAGGGAGATTCACCTTCAGCTCACTCCCTCCTTCAGTGCTGCACAATAGGGTGGGTTCATTGTTGTGGTTTTTCACATTATCTAGATGCAACACAAGTTGAAGATGGCTGGCAGAAGAATACTCAGCTCGGTGCAAAACTGTTCTGACCTAATAGAGCAAATCCCATGTTCCAGCCTCCCACACGCTGTGGTTCACATGCTTGCTGGTTACACAATAACTGTATTAATAGACGTTTACCAGAGATTCCCCTACCCATCCCTGTTAATTAGTTGACATTCTGGATTCATTGCTCCATAATCCAAAACTGTGTTTTCCACCCTCACTGTGGGCCATAACAATCTTCTGGTAGAGTACATTTTTCTGTCTTTATGCCTTGCAGGCTATGGAAGGAACCAGAAGCGTAAGAACAAACAACAGAAGGGGGGCTCTCAAGTAACAGAGATTTCCCCACTCTTTTTCAGCCCTGTGCAATAAGTGTACACATGTAGGCAAAGATGATTCCTGGTGAAAATTAATATTCCTTTGTAGGAGTCAGAACTGAACCAGATTGACGCTGATTTCAAATGCAGATGCTTTCACAGAGTAAAATTATTTTTCAAACACCGAAGCTTTCCCTGGTAAAGTATTTAAGGTTGCATTTTCAGGCTAGAAGGAAAAAGTGATGAAAAGTTCTTAAAACTGAAGAAACAAAATCCTTGATTCTGATCCAAAGCCCGGCAAAACAAGATCCCATATGGTAATGGCTAATCTTAGGAGAATGGAGGGGAATAAAATGGGTACATTTTCCTTCCTCTCCCTCTCTCTCTCTCCCTTTTTCCCCTTTGGTGTTTAAAGTTGCATGTAACATGTCACAGGAGGCTCTCTGCCAAAGACATGTTTTCAGCATCATTAATAAACAACACACATCCCATACTTTGTACATTGTGGCTCTTTAAGGTAGTAGCAGAAGGCACTACATAGCATCTATCAGTGCAGCAGTGGTAGTCCAGGTGCCAAAAGTGGCATAGCCCTATTTTCAGCTGGGCTTCACCAGCCTAGTGCAAGCCTTCTAGTGTTGTAATGGGTCTCTGTACTTCAGATAATTCTTCTACTCTGTTTGGCATTGCAAAGTATTGAACAATGCATTGTGGGCATTGATACTTCTGTTCAGTTATAAAATGCCTTTCCATGTTATCTTGGGAACAATGCTTGCCCTTGGTTAAACCATGTTTTGTATTGTGTGCAAAGCAGCTATGATCCTAACTAGTTCTTCTGTGCCTGGTGAAAATCAAGCAGTCAAGGATTAATCATGTAGTTACTATCGGGTATTATTACTGATCGATTGTACTGTTAAAGAATCTGTAGGCATTAAATGAGAAAAAGTCCCTGGTGTCCTAAGTAGGCTCTAGAACTAAATAAGGCTTCTCAGGAAGCCTGTTGTCTGAACAAACCCTTCAGAAAGAGATCCTGTGATTCCAATTCACTGCCACAGATGGTCCCTCACCATGTTTTACAAGAAAAACAGTTCCTTTGACAATGAGTTCAGTCCTTTCTCCTTCATACCCAAGCATCTTTACCCTTGTTAGAGAGCCACTGGTTACTCATCTGTGGAAGGGCTGTCACAGTGGGGTTTGACAGACTTACTTGTTTACTTTCATCCTAAAAATATTGAGACCTTAACAGAAAATGGGACCATAAAACACGCTGTCAGCATACATGGTGCCTAAGTGCAACATTTCAAAGATGCCTTGCAAATTCAAGTAACATGCAAAAATTGCAGACAATTGTTGGGTGTTAGTTGTTAGCTGGCAATTTGTCTTTTTTCAAGTTGCAGTTGACATGATGTAAGTCCTTATAATTTGGTCATAATATAATTCAGTCATAATGCAGTTCATAAAGTGAGGTGATATAATTAATTTTATTGCTGTAGGTTTCTCTAAGAACTGTGTGGATCCAGACCAATGGGAGAGAATCAATTTAGTGAAGTATCTTGCTATGAAACCTCAAATAATAAAGAAAATCACATCCACCATCTGCTATAAGGTGCAAATTGTTCACAGTTTGGGGAGAAATTTAGGGAGTTTGGGGAGAAATTTAGTCTCCATTTATATTTTATTTATTTGGCAGTAACTGGTGCTACTCAGTTACCAATTACTACTTCAGCCCATCCATCGCTTCTATTCTAGACCAGGAGAAAAAGATGTAAGGCAGCAACTGCCATGTCTGGATATTGAAGAGCCAAAGACACCTACAGGGTTTTACTTGTGTTCAGCTTAGTGTTTTTAAAGACTTTTATAAAATTTACAACAAGTAGAACCAGAAAAAGCAAACAAACAAAGAGAACCATTAAAAAATGACGGTGTGGCAAAAGCCAAGCATTCAGAAGAAATATGAAATATATAGGTATTGATTCAGAACTCAGAAATAGAACCAAAAACTTGAATATTTTGGATTCAGAAAGCTTTTGTGTTGCTATCTTGACTTAGTCCAGGGCTTCTGTTCTGAATGGATATTAACAGACTACAGACATCTGCCAGAAGTGGACTTCCAATAAATCACCTGGTCTGTCCCATGTGTAGCCTCATTTCATGGGCTTAAAGTCCACAAGCTTGCTGAGCAATGAGCAGGAGAGAAAGGGAATCTAAAACAATCAAGACACCTCTGAAAGATGAGGTGGAAGTTATTTCCACAATATTTCAACTCTGACTGTTTTTTAAAACAAATCTGGAATTGTTCTGGGCAATTTTTGAGGTAAAATTCTATTTACCTGATAACCTAATTTTCTGATGTAAAGTAGCTCTCCTGGCTTGTTCTCTCTCTTTTTTCTTCAGGGAAGAACACAACACTGTTTCTTCTTTCAAAACTGTGTAGTTCAAGTGAATAACTTGAACTCATTTATAGAATCATAGAATGGTTCTGGTTGGAAGGGACCATTGAGTTCCAAGCCCACTTCCATGGGCAGGGACATCTCAGGTTGCTCAAAGCCTCATACAGCCTGGTCTTGAACACTTCCAGGGATGGGGCATCCACAGCTTTTCTGGGCATCCTGTTCCAGTGTCTCACCACCCTCACAGTAAAGAATTTGTTCCTAGTATCTAATCTGAATCTCCTCTCTTTGAGTTTAAAACCATTACCCGTCATCCTATCGCTATAATACCTCATAAGTGTCTCCATAAAAGAGTCCCATCCAATCTCTCCTGTAGACTCCCTTTAGGTATTAGAAGGCTGCTCTAAGGTGTCCTCGGAGCCTTCTCTTCTCTAGGCTGAACAAGCCCAACTCTCTCAGCCTATCCTCATAGGAGAGGTGCTCCAACCCTCTGATCATCTTCATGGCCCTCCACTGGACCCATTACAACAAGTCTGTGTTCTTCCTGTGCTGCAAAGACATTCATCTCACACCCATGACATTTTTAAGTATGCTGGCTCAGACAAAGATGACATTTTTCTGAAGTTATAATTTACATGACTGGGAGGTTAAGCCATATTGAGTTGACAAAGAAAAGCAGCGAAGTGTTTCTATGGTATGTTACATATTTTTGAAGTATTTCTTTTTTTGTATGACCTGCGCAGGAAGCATTCCCCTGTATAGCTCCTGTATTAGAATGTTCTTCTTTTGGTTCATTGTGTATATTATACAGTGAACCATGGAAATGCAATATTATTTTACCAGGAAATAATTAAATATAAATTAAGACAATAATTTCTATTTAATTTTGATTAACGTAAAACGTACTTGAATTACAACAGAATAAAAAATGGAAATTGAACAATTATTTAAATATACTTCTAGACTATAATACTGTTTAGGACTGGACTCCTCTCTGATGTTGGGGATGTGGGGGCACTTGTTATAGTGAAGTATTTAAAACAAGAGCTAATTTGTAACATACACACATACATATGACATTAGTTTTAGAGCATTATTTTTACTGTGGATCTTGAAATAGAGTGTGTATGTATGCTCATTTAATGCAACCTGAGCTCTTGGAAAATTCAACTCAAATTCCAATTAATATACATTACTTCTAAAGCAAAAGATGAAAGAGGAAGATTCTTGTTGCTGCAAGGATTTCAATTGACATTACTCTTACAAATGGCAAGAGCTATGGAGGTCTTAGAACCATTTCTTTGCTCCAAGGATAAAAGTTTGCATTAATTTTGCTTGCCCTAGTCTCAACCATCTGGTATTTCTATTGACATACCCTGTAGTCTAGCTTTGGCTGCAGTATTAATGGTATTGGGTGGTGCTAGCCTGGTTTTTTACCCTGCTGGTTGCCTACTGCAATCACAGCACTACCAATCCCTTGAAGCATCACTGTATCCCAACCCATGCTAGTGTTCTCTCTTGAAAAAATCTTCCTAAAGACAACCCATTTTTTCAGAGTACCAAGTGCCTCCTGTTGAATGTTGCTCATTATTTTTGCTGCAAAAGGAACTCAGAGTTGTGTAGATTCAAATGTAAGAGTTGCATTTGCTGAGGTGCTGAGGAATTTCATCTCTGTCAATTGAGTGGTAGGATTCCAACAGTTCTGGAAGCTGATTCTTCAGATTTTGAAAGATTAAAGGAAAAAGAAAAACGAAGAAGGATGCAGTCAATCAAAATAACCAACTCACACTCCCCAGAAAAACCTATGTTAATTTTTTCAGTTTTTAGCAATGCTGATCAAATGACTATTACAAGATAAAATGTGAGTACTTTCTGAAGTAACAATTTAAAAGTCAAGCAGTTAGAATTAGATCTGCCTAAATGAAAAGAGATAGGATATTGTGTATGAGAAACTGGTTTACCAGAGGCACAGGAAAGTTTGGTTTTCAAAAAGTAAAATAAAATCTGCTGACTGAAAAAAAGCCCCTATAATTTTTTTTTTTTTCCATCAGACAGCGTAGCAGCAGCAGAGATTGCAGTGCTATAACATGATTACAACTGCAAGAAGGGAACACCAGGTCACAGACCATGTTGTTCTAAACCAAGAATAACTTCATTTGCTGATATCCGCAATTTTCAGAAATAGACTAAAATAGCCCAATACTTAAGTGTTTAACTGCTCAGATAATTTGGGTTTTCATTGCTTTTTTGCTTTTTTTCCTTTCTATTTTTCCCTTTTTTAATTGAAGGAAGGGAGTTTGTGGAAATTGTGTTGGCTATTGTAAGTACAGTCTGTACTCTATCTCAATGCTTGACCCTACATTCTTTCTTTTATATGAGATGAAATTAATTTTCCTTGGGCTAGCATAAAATGAGAACACCATGGAAGTCTGTATCTTTGGCAGAGGTGAAGGGTGAGCTGGAGTGGATGATCTAATTGAGCTTCTCCATCTTGAAGTTCTTGCATACTGTGAAATTCTGTGATGAGCTGTTGGTTTAATTTTACAGGACCTCAGTGGCCAGCTTGTGAAATCTGGCTAGCAAGAACACAATGGAGCTTACTATGCTATTATGGCTGTGTTTGCTTTGCTATTTTTTTTGCTTAGGAAAGAGCTTTTTCAGTACCTAAGTCAAAAAATAAAGGTAGCCTTCATTAACACCTTAAAAGCAAATCCCTACAGATATCTTTGTAGCTTCAGCGGGCCTTTTCAACACCTCCATCTACTCAGACATGTAGATGGCCTAAGAGTCTGACAGTGTGGAGAAAGAAAGTACTTGAAAACCTAGAAAAGAACATGGGCCTGTTGTTTGCTAGATTTTTTTAAATACACAATTATTCCTTTCTGACAGTATCATGAAATGAGTTTCACAAACGCTTTGCATTAAGGAAGCTTGGGTGTATAGCTTGCATATCACCAGGAAGCTGATTTCGAATAATAAGTTAGCAAAAACTTCTTCATTTGTGTTTTCAATTTTAAATGTGTCTTACCATGTACCTGAAATGATTCACTGTTCCTCTGTGCCCAGAGGAACTTGTCTGAAAGAGCAAAAAACAGGTAAGGGAAAGATATGTTTGATTTGTCTCTATGTTGTAAATCATTGAACTTTGAGTTGATACTGTTACTATAAAGAAATTACTGCACTCCTACCACTGTTAAGAAAAGTGAGGAAATTACTGGGGGAACTACATATAAATAAACTCAAATTCTCTCCTCCTGACCACTCAAACTACACCTGCCAGATGATGGCCTTATTTGAATCTTGATACATAGTGTGTGATAAATTGCCCAGAAGACCAAAATAATTAAGTAGCTGTACTTGTTAAGATTGCCTTTTAAAAATGAAAAATTAAGTTGCATTTAGCACTCAGCACCTACACACCAAAGTACATAACCCAGATGAGCTAATCTTTAAAACTGGTGTAGAAATGAGCTAATGTTTTTAGGGAATTGTATGCACAATATGGCAAGAGATCAATAACAATTGAAAAAATAACCCACATAAAACTACTCAGCTGCTAGTAATAAAGAAGTACCAAGTTGCAAAATGTATTAGCAGCTTTTTGACCTATTTGTATAGTCTGTTTCGTGCAGTTTCATATGACAGGTTCATGTCTTGGCACCGGCACTGAAATAGTGTTCATCGTGACAATGTGTACCTTTATAACTGATGGCAGCTGTGCAAAAAGAGAGACCAAGATGTTATCTCTGCAGAATGATAAAAGGGGATTGGTAACACTGAATAGACTGGAAGCAAAACTACTTGTGCATACGTGTATGGTATACTCACATACACCCAAGCACACACGTACGCATATATGAATCTCAGTAACAAAATTTTGCTTTTAAAAGCATGAAGTTGGCCCCAGGAGCTAAGAAAGTGAATTTGTGAGCTGTTAAATGTCAGAGCTGACCTCTGGGAGTTTGAAGAGCGATGATGCGGTGAAGTGCAAGCTTCAGGTCATGTTTTATACAGGAAGTTTAATTGTTCTGGCTAGGAAGCAAAAGTGACTCATTTACTTGAAGTGGGTCCCTATCTCCCAATGCAGATTTCCAATGGGGGAGGATACTGCGAGCAATAATATCTCTAAAAGAATTGGAATGGTTTACTTCAGTATTTTAACTACTTCCATTCAGATTCATTTGTTTTGGACACATAATTTGATAGTGTTCCAATGATAGTAAAAACTAGTGCTTTTGTCACCCTTCTTGAACCCATGCATGTCTTTTCGTTGTGTTTAAATCAAAGGGGATTTTGCCAAAGAAAATTGTAAGCTGGTGGGCTCTTTCTGAGCCTTTTATTGAAAAGTATAATAAACCATTTAACTGCGTAGATTGTAAAGTTATCTAGACACTGGGTTTGTGGTGTTGCTCTTTTCCCTCCTGTCTCAGAAAGCTCCCTCTACATATTAAGCATGTGCGTTTTGAGTTATGACAAAAGACAAATAACACATATATACAAATAAATAACATATTTCTCATTGTTAGTAGTACCTCATTTATTAATGAAGGGCTATCATTCACTTCAGTTCAACTTGTCTGCATCCTCTTTATCCACTTTCATTTCCCAAAGAACTATTTCTTGGTTACCACCTTGTTCCCAGCCTTTAGTTACCTCCAGTTTCAATTTTGGAAACTCCTAATTTTTGGTGATATGTTTCCTGTAAATTGTGAATTGCTGTGAAGAATTGCCCTAGAAAATGTGAATATTTTTCCTACTTTCTGATCAGCTTATAATTAAAGGAATGCAAATAATTTAATGGTTTGAATTCTTGTTTCAAGGTGCTTTTATCAATCATAAAGGGTAAATATATTATCACTGAAACATGACAATCCACTGCCACTGAGACCCTGGCCACATACCACTGAAATGAAAGTGGGTTTTGTTACAGAGAAAAGGAAAGGCATGAAGATCATGACACCATGCAAAGCACACACTTTGTGTTGAGGAATCAACAGAATTTGTGTTCAAACCTGCAGCTAAGGCTGTTTTTCAAGCTGCCAAGAAAATATTTTCTACTTCACAGAAAAAGTGACTTTTCAGAGAAATCATTGAAGCCAAAGCTAAAAATACTTAAACTATAAACTCAGTATTTTTAATCCTAGTAGATCATAGAAAATGCATGTAGAAGAAACTTCAAAAAAACCCTACCTTCTGCCTGAAGCAGAATTACCAACTCCACTGAGCACAAGCACCCCTCCCCTTTTCAGAAGGTGAAATAAAGCTCATATGGTTTCATTGTTCATTTAACGATATGAGCCTCAGAATTAGTTGCCTCTATTCCTTTAATGAGGATGATTTGCAGGCTGCCTTCAAGCACAAGTCCCATGACTTCTGCTGGCACAAGGTGAAATTCCTGCTTCAGTAATGATACTGTGCCTGGCAAACATAATGTTGACTTAGTTAAAAATTGAGAGTTCTCTGAAAATGAGATTTACTGATGAGTAAGATGAATAAGAAAATATAAATAGAAGATATATGAATGTATACTAAAAATTGGACCAAGCTGCAAAAGGTGGACCCACAGCCAAGATGCCCTGAAGTTTGGAAGGCTGACATTCAGGGTTCTTTTCAGCTCATTAAAGATATAATTGGAGGCCAATCACAAATATTTCATCTACTTTCTCTGGAGGTCACGTTTTGAAAAACATATGAAAACTGTTTTCTTGTGAGCCCAGGTATAGTGTCAGTGTTCATTCATATACCAGGAACCTCAAGTGAAGGAAATCAAATATGATATCAATCAGAATATCAGCTGTTCAAAACCTGTATGGAGCTGAAGATATGCCTTATGTTAGTTCTTGTCTTATGACCCTATCCGTGAGTTCTGACTGTGCCTGAGAACCCAAAGCATTTGACTTTGCTGCAGTTCTTTTTTACAAATATTTCCATTGGTTTCAGTAAAGACCCTACTGGCCAAAAATCTGGACTGAAAATCAGGTTAATATCTCAGTGCACTAAACCCAGGTACCATATCTGAAAACAGGAACATAAAACTGTATGAGAACCAAAGATCAGTGAATGCAGCCCTTTACTATTGTAAGGAGCCACGGTATACAATCTGCCTAGGAAACTAATCAAGTTCTTTCTGTTTCTTCTAGTCCTGCTGGAAGGCTGGATAAGCACCTCATTGTTCAGAAAGCTAATAATCTCTTCTCATTTTCAACTTACGCTTATTCCTTCCCGCTTTATAGCCATTAGCTTCTTTGTCAACAGTGCCATATAGAATCAACTGCTTTACTCCCTCTGAAATGCTTACAAAGTGCAATAGCATCTCCTTCCTGCTTTTGTTCTCCTAAACTAAATTATCCATTTGTTCTCATCTTCCCTTATCCCTCTAATGAGTCCAGAATTCTTTCTTTCTAAAGCTATTTCAGTTTAAATTGATCCCTTCTAAACATGAGTGACCAAACCAATACCAAATGAGCTTTCTTCTGAGTCGATGCTGATACTTCTCTCTGTATTTTTACTTTCTGCTTGATTTCCTTTTTTGGGAAGAGGAGCACTGTCACATCCCTTTCACAGATCATAGCAATTATGATAGGGTTGCTATGGTATAAAGTAGGAAATTCGAACAAAACACAATATAGCATCAGTTTTGAGGCCCCAGTTTATAGGAGAAGTTCAGTTTTGGCTATCACCAGGTTCAATTAACTGCAATTTGCAACCTACAAATTATGCTATAAAGCACACTCAAGTCTCAAAATAAAACTTAGCAAAGACCGCACACTTAGTTAGCTTACTTCATATCAAACCATAAAAAATCATAAATCTTCTCTTTTTCATTCAACAGATTTATGAGTGTAAGCCAAGCACTTGAAACACACAGCCTAAGAATTTATTTATTGTCATTTTACTGTAAAAACTTTGCCTACACTGATCAGAGTGAGGCACCTTCTCTTCACCTCCAGATTGAATCCTTCTGGTATGCAGAGTGTTTCAGAACATAATCCAAACTTGAACTCTGCAAATTGCACTTATCTTCATCATACACTGGGAATAAACAGATGACTCAACATTAAGCCCAGTAGAGGTTCTTTTTTTTTTTTTTTTTTTTTTTTTAATACAACCAACCGACCTTTTTGATTGTTCCTGCTAAAGGGTTTTCCACAAGTTGTTTTTAACCTTTCCTGTGGCAAATTATTTCTCATGAATTCCACACAGTTCTTTCCTGACAGCTCTTATGAACTTTTCCTGATATATGAAAAGCACAAGCATGAATAGACCTGATTAAGCAAGCAAATATGAACGTACCCTTAAAATGAGGGGACATTACCTTATTTTTATTGCATTCCTAAGATGCAACATGTCTTCCTCATCTCCTGATGCCAGTTATAATCAACATATGAAAATGTGTCCCAGCAAATTCAAAAGTATCATCATCAAGGTGGTATGTTTAGTTCATACACAAAGAAGGTGATGTTTACCCACATCATATAATTAAATTTTGGAACTCATTACCAACTAACATTGTGGATGCCAAAATTTTAAAGTGTTTCTTTAAGTGATGGACTAACTCAATTAGGGATAGGCTAGTGTTATTAAGAGCAATAGAGTCTTCAACTCAGGTGATTCCCTAAGCCACACACCACTGGAGGGTGAGAAGCTAGGTAAAAGAAAAAGGTCACTGTTTGTCTGCTACCAACACTGTCAAAGATAGGCTAGTGAGTCTTTGACTTCCCCAGGATGGCTGCTCATAATGGATTTAGGTCATCAAATGCAACAGGACAGTGGCATGTGGTAAGACTACGCTTATAAAAAACTTATCTGCAGATATAGCTTCTGAGTCTTGCACAGGATAACAAAGGCAAGGGGGTATTTTTGCTTCTAATTTGTACAGATATCACACCATGTTTTTGTTTCTGTGGATGGCTGTCAGCATTCTGAGAAAAGGATAACACACACACTTATCTCCCAGGTGCATGGATTTGTCCGCCCAGTAATTGTTAGGAATTCTAGTGAAGATACACCCTGTAAATGTTGCTCCACAAGGGAAAGCAGAGGGCAGAGATGACAGACGGACTTGCGCTAGACGGTAATAAAGTTACAGAAGTTTGACAGTGATCCTTAGTAGCAGAGTGAAATCAAAGCTGGTAGAGTGTTTTGGCTAGATGAATACTCTGAAACTTCGTTGTTTATTTAGACCTCCTGCGTCCACAAAATGGAGGTAGAAATCTTCGGTGAAGTCTCTCTCTAGTTAGACTTCCCAGACAGTCTCTTCCTTGTTATGCCAAAAATAGATTAACATTTTTTTCATGTGTTATTTGAGCACTGTCATCTGCTAAACCGAGCAAAAGTGTGCAAATGGCTAGAAAAAATAAAAAATAACAGTTTTGACTAATTTCTGGTTTCTTGTGATTCTACTGTCAGTAACAGAGCTGTAGGTCCTGAAAATCTAAGGCAATCTAAGAGGTAAAGGTTGTGCTGCAAAAGGCAACAGCTTCAACATTTACTGGAAAATCTCTTGGCAGCCAGTGTGGCCAAAGCAGTGTGTGGAGTGGTGGCCAGAGAGTATCCAAGAGTGACTGGATGAGACACTGTTTCAGCAAGTCTTTCCTTTACTCTTCATTAAAAGAATTTCTATGTAGCTGCAAATAGAACCTAGAGCTGCCTGGGAGTCAGTCCTTAAGGACAGACAGGATGAGGAGCATAAAGGAGCATTACACTGTACTGCTTTTGGACCACAATGGAAATGTGGATTGAGTTTTGGGAGGACTCAGGTTAATTTTTATTTGGCACAAATAGTTTAATGAAGCTTTAGATTTCAAATAGGTCCAACTGGCATGCCAATAGCTCTTCTATAAGGATGCCTAGTTCAATCTAATTTTACAATCTATCAGAAGATACGTAGTAACTAGGTAGCAAATTTGGGCATGCAGAATTAGAGCAGACTTTACAAACTACTCAGCTGAATTTAATATACTAGCACAGGAAACATGGTTTCACAGGAAGTCAAGGTTACATAGTATAAAACAACTTCTTATTGTCAGTTGATTATTCTCTTTGTGTTGCTGGGGAGGGGGTGCTGAGGATTTATTTTAAATGACTGTTCCCGGGCATTGCTTCACAATGTTGCTTTTCATAATAATGTGGTGAGCTATCTGAAGCCTGCTTTATATGAAGTGCTTGGAAATACATTAGCAATAATGAATGGGTAGTGGAAATTCATCAAGTCATACAGAGGCAGATACTGTGAGTGAATGAATTAACAATAATAATAGCATCTGATGCCATGGTTTATTTTCATTCTAAAATAAATTAGCTTGTGTATAATACATGGCATTTGCGTTTTTTAACTCTTTTTCCCTTCTGGGTGCAGACAAACAAAAAATCAGCACAGTCATAAGAGGTAGTATTTTTAGGAAGAAGTTTTACAAATGCAATTACAGCAAGACATTGTAGTTTAGATTGCACGTGGGCAAATACGTGCTTTCACACCAAGAGAAAAGTTTAGCTTGGCAGCTGAGGCTGAGAAGCATGACTCTGATCTCACTTAAAGCCAAAACTGCAGAAACCCAAGCCATTTCCAAAAATAACATCAAAATTAGAGCCTTGAACCTCCTCAGACTGGTCATGCTGCGAATGATGATCCTGGGGACCAACAAAGCTACTGAGTCCTCCATGGAAACATTTTTGTGTGCTGATTTTATGCTTCAGCCATGGAGAAAATATTCAGCAACTGAATGCAAGTATAAATCAAATTAATTCCATTTCTAGGATTATATTGCTGTTTAAACATTATTATGAATTTTCAAGGCTTTTTACTTATTATAATAATCTATATACAAGACTATATCCTCTTAATCAACATTTGTTAGCAAGGAATGTGGATTAGATGAGATACACCAATAACTTTCTTTCAAGCTCAGAAAAGACTCTTGAGATACTTACGAAGCCTCAGTATCTCAATGTCACACCTAGTTTCAGTGATTTTTTCTGCAAAATCCCACCATTCTTAGAAAGGTAGAGGATCATTGTCATTTCTATTTATGAGATGGAAAGCGTGCAGCCTATTAAGAGATCTTTATTAAGCAAGAGTGAGAAATCTAAATTTTTGAAGCATCCTAGACTCTGGTCCCTTCTCAATGGATTACATATACAGATAGTGTTGGGATCTTGATTTAGACTTTGCAATCCTTTCAGTCAAGCTTAGCATAAGACCTGGTGGGAGTCATTTTCCTGGGTGAAGTGAAATTTCCACAAGTGAATCCTGCCACCTCAGTGTCAAGAGACCTACCTGGTGAGTCCTCACAATGCTTAGGAGAAAGTGGTGCTGAGATGTCCACTTTAGCCAGGAAGGCTTTACAGAGATAAAGCTTCAGGTGTTTAAAGACTGTAACTTGTATAAACATATATGTCTTGGTGATGATGCTCTTGAACTACCTACATTAATTTTCAGCCATTTAAATGAGATGTGCCAGCTTATGTAGGAAATCTGTGGTGAAATGGAGAACTGCACACTAGTCTGAATCCAAAGAAAAGCATTACCCTCTGGTTACTTTTCCTGTAGACAAAGTTGTAGTCTCAGAAACCACCAATGACAAGGATATATGCAGGGTTGCTCTCAGGTTCCCAATGGCAGGAAAAAGATTCCCTATTAAATACTTAACCAGATACCTTCAGCTTGGACATGAGGCAGTGGGACCAAGACAAAAAAGTACAGGAGGAGCAGAGGTCCCAAGTAAAAGAGATTCCTCTGCAATACAGGTAGCCTGCTATGATAAGTAAGGTTTATCTTTAAAGCCATTTTTCCTGTATAGGACTGCAGCCAGAATCTCTAAGTACTTCCAAAAGGCAAAGTAGTTCTACTCTTTTGGAGCTACGAAAAGACAGCAAAGGATCTGTTCCTATTGCAGACTGCTGTTAAGTGCCCACTATCTCAACAGTGCTAACACACATAGGAGGAAAAGATCCTTTTTCCTAGTGCAGAAGGGGCAGTGAGGGGCTCTGAGAGATAAGTTGGTTCAGTCATAACTTGCAGTCTGTTTCACAGCAGGAAGCAAGGATGCAACACCATTTTAAAGAGGCATTTCAAATTAACCCCCACCCAAGCATAACTGGAGAGTCTCAGGGGGCATTTTCCATTCAGCAGCTCTTAGTGTGGGCTGTGTGCAAATAGCACCAGCCAGCACAACTTTATTTAACCTTTAGAGTGTTTATTTGGCGGTAGGATAAGTTTTGATTTTCCCATTTATAGAGATTCTGCTGGGAGAAAGAACATATTTCACACTAGCCATTGCAGTTCCTGAGCACAGTAATAAAGCAGAGTGATGGATAATGCACCCCCTCACTCCCTGTGCTTTATTATGCATTTCTACGTAAAACTATTTTCAGTATTTTGAGAAGGAAGTCCTGACAATCAGCACTGGTGTTTATGAAACTCCAGACTCTATCCAAGAGTCCCCCGACACAAATGTTCTTCCTCACTGAAGGAACTGTTTCCTTAGCTCGTTCACCTCTGTAAAGCCATTCTCTACAACCCTTTTGCAGGCATTTTCCATATGAATAGACTTCATTTAAGTTTTGTGATTTTAGGTAGCTATTTAGTTACTCCATCAGAAAATCAGAAAAGCCCCCCAGAAACTCAGAAAGAAGCCTGAAGACCTTATGCAGAAGGCTTTTGTCCAGGCTAAAACAAGGAAAGAGCTAGGGCTTTTTTCAAAGGTTGTCCGGTGCTGTGCACTTATCAATGTTCCTCTTTGTGCTGGGAACTGCTCAGTTACACTCTGCATTCTCTGGTTTTTCAAAGCTTCAGCACACAGCATGAGGAATAACAGTTGTTTATTCATCATTAACAAAAAGTGTTTACAATATTCCATAGTTGTATAGTGCTGCTAAATGCACTACTGGATTTAATAAGGTCACTCATGTACTCACTCACATGCTTACACAGTTTGCTGAATCAGGGCTTAAGCGAACTGCCTAAAATCACTCTAGATGTCTGAGAAGCCAGAAGTCCTGACTCCTAGTTCTGTGCATTAACCACAAGATTATCTTTCCCCTCCTGGGACACTCAAACTCAGTGCATTTCAAAATGACCACTGCTGAATGATGGATGAATAAAATGGTACACATAAAAATAACTATGATCAGAAGTTTTCCCTCGAACTAAACATTAGCACTGATCCATCTGAAGTTTCCATTTGAACATTTCCATTGCTCTAAAATTTATTTGCCATGTTCATGTACATCTCGATTCTGGCCCAAACCAGAAGGTGAAGTGCCAAAATCTGTACAAAAGGATATTTTTATGGTCCAAGTGCAAGCATTTTATACTGAAAGTCTTGCAACAAAGCTTATTCTCACAGGGTCTGCAGCCAAGTTTTGAAGATTTCCAGTGCTTAGATAGTATAAGGCCAGATCCTTGGCTTCAGTGGAAATGTACTACTTCATGCCAGCTGAATCTCTGGCCCTAACACATATTTAGAGTCTTTCTAATCACTATTAGTGTATTACATGTGTAGAAAATACCTGGTGATTTGAGGTAGACAGTGTGGCTTCACCAAGGGCAACTCCTGCCTAAGCAGCATAGTGGTCTTCTATGATGGAGTGACTACATCAGTCGACAAGGGAAGAGCTATGGATGTTATCCTTCTGGACTTCTGTAAGGCCTTTGACACCATTTCACACAACATCCATCTCTCTAAATTAGACACATATGGATTTGATAGATGGACTGTTTGGTGGATCAAGCATTGGTTGGGTCGTCCCATCCAGAGGGTAGTGGTTAACAGCTCAATATTGAGATGAAGATCAGTGACAATTGATACCCTTCAGAGGCCTGTACTGGGACCAGTAGTGTTCAATATCTTCCTGAATGGCATAGACAGGGGGATCAAATGCTCTCTCAACAAGTTTGCAGACACCACCAAGCTGAGCGGTCCAGTTGACACAACTGTGGGGCAGAATGTCATCCAAAGGGACAGGGACTTGGACAAAATTGAGAAGTTGGCCTGTATGAACATCATGAAGTTTGACAAGGGCATACATAGGGTCCTCATCCAGGTTGGGGCACCTCTGGTATCAATACAGGCTGAGGGACGAAGAGATTGAGAACAACCCTGCTGAGAAGGACTTAGGGGTACTGGTGGATGAAAAGCCATATGTGAGCCAACAATTTGTGCTTGCAGCTCAGAAAGCCAGATGAATCCTGGACTACATAAAAAAATATCCTCTCCCTTGACCTGGCCAGCAGGATTTTCCCTCTCTAGTCAGCTCTGCTGAGACCACATCTGGAATACTGCATCCAGCCCTCAGCACAGGAAAGACATGGACCTGCTGGAATGGGTCCAGAAAAGTGCCACAAAAATGATCAGGTGGCTGGACCACCTCTCCTATGAGGACAGGCTGAGAGAATTGGGGTTATTCAACCTGAAGGAGGCTCCAGAGAGACCTTGCAGTGGCCTTTCAGTACTTAAAAAGGAGTTTATGAGAAAGATTGGGACACATTTTTAGCACAGCCTGTTGTGATAGGACAAGAGATAATGACTTTAAGCTAAAAGAGGGAAATTTAGACTAGTTATAAGAAAGAGGGTGGGGAAACACTGTAACATGTTGCCCAGAGAGGTGGTAGATGCCCCATCCCTGGAATCAATTAAGGTCAGGCTGGATGAGGCTGTGAGCAGCCTGATCTAGTTTAAGTTGTCCCACCTCCTTGCAGTGAGGGTTGGACTAGATGATCTTTAAAGGTCCCTTCCAACCCAAACGACTCTATGATTCTAAATATTCCAAAGTCTGTGTGCCTTCTTGGACCTCTGTCTCAGAAAAGTTAAAAAGAAGGAAATCTGCAAGCACTCAGCAGAGTCCTGTGAAGTCAAATACAGAACTGAGCAATTCCATCATCTAGAAAACCTTCTTTCTTCATACCGCATGGCTTGATAGTCATAAGGCAAACTGTGGGCTACATAATGAGGTGCTGATGGTAAGCATTTTGGGTGAATCAACATGCAACCTCTACATCAATAGACACTGCATCACATGAATGATTTGCTCTACCTTTTTTCCCCCCTCCAATACACAAAAAACCCCCAGCATCGCAACTTGGAAGATCTGCCAGCTTCCCTTGTAAAATGGTATGCAATTATCAGTGAGCTAAATGTGCAATGAATTTGGCCTGCTCCGACGGTGGCATAGCTGGGTATGGAGGAGAGTTGGACACACATAAGAAGGCAGCAGGCAGAATGCCTGTGCTTGTGGTATCTGCAGTAGTTTCTTTTTACCTGTGCCCTGCCCAGATTCGTGACTGCACATAACAGTAAAACACACACAATGTTGCTTGCATAGTTGTTGAATAATATTTGCTGCTGGAGCTATAACAAGCTGGTAGGGAGGGTGGAGTGCATGTGCTGAAGAGAAATGGCTGCTGACCCGCATATACATGCACATGTGGAATGTTCCAGGGTTAATATAGAATTAATGACCTCCCATGCTATTTGCATCATAAGCATCTCTTTGTAAATGGATCCAGAGCCATTTTTCTTTTCCCTGTTTCAGATGAAGTGAAAGTATAGAAGAATACACAGAATCTTGTACTACAAACATGAGCTTTATTACTTAATATTGCTAGGCGTAAGAGGTGAAAGAGTGGGTTTCTAAAGCCACCCAAAGTGGATTCTGGCTACACCCTTAGGTTTACAGAAGCAGCTTGGCACCCATCAAGCAGAAATCACAGGCATGCAGAAGAGAGCTGGTCTTAATGCTGCAAATGTGTTTATACTGGAACTCAAAATAAATAGGGAATAATGTGTCTTGTGTGTGCTGAGCAAGCCTATGACACCAACAAATTGAGCTGTTTTGGAAAATGCTGCCTGGGGAAACTTTAGCACTAAGCTTTAAAAGGAGTGGAGCCAGAAGTGGAAAAAAAAAAACACAAAAAACCCAACCAACAACAACAAATAACCCAGGACATATTTCAAACCTGTGCATATGCTATAGGAAAACCCTAAATTAAACAGCTTGGCTTTGGGCATCACACAAATCTTCACCACTTTGTAGCTCATTAAAATGGTCAGGGTTCCCAAGAAATATAAAAAATCATCAAGCACTTAACAAACACACATCTTATTCAACTAGAGCTGAAAAGTTTTGTACATTTTATAGAGGGTGAGTCTGAGCTATTTAAGGAGGTATAATAACATGGAACTATAATGGTAGTCAGAAAGATTGTCTGAAACAAACACCCACAACTGACTGCCTCATTAATTCCCAGTCATGACTGCTGATATAAGAAAGCGTTGAAAGTGATTGTGTTTGTAGTTTCTGTAAATTAATGAATTTTGATGCTAAGGAAAGTAAAGTACTGATTGGGAAAACTACCAAAGTTAAACTGAGCAAAATAAAGACAGATTCTGCACAAGGGTCCTTTGTCCTTTTCTAGCAATGCCTCTACATTGCAATTCTATAGTCCCAGAAAGCCACAGTAAGCCCAAATAGCAATAAAACCAAAACACGCTCATTTTGACAAATATACAGTAGATTTAATGAAGGAACTCTTAAAACCATTTTTACTAAGGATCTGAGAAAGGTTTGTTTGTATGATACTATGAATCATGAGCATGCGCATATAATAAATATCAGAGAGCTAGAAAAAGAGTTTTGATGAGACCAAGTAATATTTGAATGCTTTGCTGAATTTTCTACACCTCCTGAACCTATAAAATTGATGTGGTTTGTCAGCCGTTTTGTAGCATTTCTACTAGTGCTAGAATGCTCTAGTAAGAACACTGCACTATATTGCCCTAAACAGTGCTCTTCTGCTGGGGCAGGTCCTTTGAGACCACTATTTGAACTTGTGCTACTCTCCTGGTGCATCTTTTACAGCTGATCACAATCATAGCCCTCGAATCTGAGAGGAAAAAGCATCTGGTAAATCCCAGTAGACAATAACATTAGAAAGGTAAGGAGGAAATACGCTTTTCCCACATTGTGTTTTAATTGAGCTATGAAAATCTGCTATTAACCGTGAGCCCACTGTATCATTTTCAAAGTGCAGGGTTAGAGACTGAGCAATTCTCCTGCACTCTCACAAATTTTAACTGGGATTGTGCAGCTGCGTAGTGATTCCTTTGCAAGTTTAACCTGAATGCCTAAGTTAGCTATAATTCTACAGTTCATGCCCAGGATCAGACAGTTGGCGACTGAGACTTCTAACATACAATGGCATTTTCCTAATCTACACAAAACATTTTTCTACTTCCAGTCCAAATCAAGATTTGTCACACTTCAAAAAGTGAGAGTTTGATTTGTAATAGCTGTCACCATTGGCACATAAACAAATTAGCATATAGTAATACACAAAAAATCTTTTTGTGTTTTGCTATTCTGTGTCCTAGTCTTCTATTATGTCCAAAATATCATCATACTTTTTAAATATTACATTTCATAGGTACTAACACAGAGACAGTTACTTTATGTTAATATAGAATATGTTTTCTATTTACATTGTGGTTTTATACCCTTATGTTTATTACATTACTGTTGTATTCAAAATGCCATTGGTAGCACACTGGTTAAGATTTTCCTTATTCCTGAATTTTTCTGGATGAAGAAATCGCCTTTAGGCTTTAGGGTGCCTGCAATCTGCATATTTGCATAACCCCCACCTGCTACAAGATATTAGGCCCCAGCACCGCCCAGAAATGTTGTCCTCACCCAACTGAGTAGAAAGTCTAGGTTACTTCATAGAAGAAAATAATTATACACTCTAATATGAGATAGCTTCTTTGTCAGACATTGCCTCCAGAATTTCTGAAAATGCCATACCTATTTAAGAATTCGTACTTTTTTTTTTTCTCCAAAATAATAGATGCTTCAAAGATGCTTCAATCCCCTAAACCACATAGACAAAATTGAAAAAAAAAGAAAAGCAACAAAAACTCAAACCAAATTAAACCCCCAATATTATATTACTTGTAGTTTCCCTGCACTGTTCTGTTATATTTCTTGGTTTTCAACAGGCTTTCCCCTACCCTCCTAAAACTGCCTGAATTTGAGTTCCTGTTGATGGTGTTGGTAGAAAACATTGTTCATTGGTTAGTGTCTATCTAGGGCCCTTACAGCATGTTTGTTTCTCATTAAGCTAGACATTTCACAATCTCCAACAAAACATAATTTTCTGGAAGAACTTAGCTTAACAAGGAACTACTGTAACAAAACCACAGGGTCTGCCATTTACTCTTAGGCTATATTTTACTTTTTGCCAGTTTCCTTTCTTTCTCTAAACATCATTAGGATACCATGTCTTTCGCAGAAAATACAACTTTTTGCTTTCTGAGTGGAACAAATGTTCACACGACAAAGCAGTTGGCCACTTCCAGTAGTTTTCTTGAAATAAGACCAACAGAACTCAACATCCTTTCTAAGCAACAGCATTAACTTTTTTTTTTCCTCCATCACCTTTCATTTTCTGTTTTCCAAATTAAAGAGATGCTGCAAATCAAAAAAGGAAATAAGGTCGAGAACATAAAAATGAGTATAGTCCTAAGACATAAACTGAAGAGCAGCCTTTCTCTTCTTCCCAGGCCTCTTCCCAGCTGTACTGTTACCTCCTCATGTCTCCTTGATTTTTGACTTTTGGTTTCCACAAGTTTCTTATCTCATTATCTTGGTGTGTTTCACCTGCTGTGAGCACTAATCACAACTAAATTAAGGATTAACCAGTTTTACAGAGATACATGAAACTCTGTAGGTGGAAAATTGGACTTTTATTGAACTGTTGTATCATGTGCCATAAAAAGTCTTTAGATAAATAACCAAAAAAATATTTTTGAAGTTCCTAAGGGACTTAAAAGGAAAATAATAGTTTTGTTCTAACTTGTCCATTCATTCCCAGTGAGTTTGAATATTATCAGGCTGATAGCTATCATTTGGGATATAATTCCTCTTTATTATCCAGAGCACAATCATTACAGAGGCAGGCTTCCCCTGCTTGTCTCACCAAGGCCCTGCCTCTATTTAGGAAGATAATCTATGTTGATAAAAAACTGCAGTCCCTGCTCAGCCTACAGAAACAAATTAGAAGTGGATATGTGAGTCTTAAAGAAAAAAACCCACAAATCTCAAAGGATACCCATGGAAAATATGACTCCACCATTTCTATTTAAATCTAACAAAGCTTTAGAAGACAAAGAGAATTACTTAAAATGCATAAAATGCCAAACTTCATATTCTTTAGTCCTCTATGGTCATTACATATTGCCTTGACACTGTACATCTGAATGTCTTATGGTGGTGCATCAAGAATTGTGACCAGGATCTAGTATGCAAGATCCATTCTCTGCTCCTCACCTACATAGAAAAAGCAAGTGTCTTTTGAGTGCTTTACAAAATCATACCTCTTGGGAAGGCTGAAACACTGAGTGACATGGGGCAGGCTAGCAGCAATCTGGGCAAGCTCTCACTCACAACTAATGAAGAGTATAAGATTTTTAAGGTAGGTCATAGAAATCGTAAGGTAAGAGCATGTCTAGAGCCAGCTGCTAGAGGGCAGAGGAGCATATTAGATGTTACACTGCACCTTATATCACTGTTCACTCCCCTTGTAGCAGCAGATTGTGTAGCTGGTGACTTAACTCACTGCAGCAACCCTTGGTGTCTCAGGTAGGACTGGTGTCTTCACTACTAGTTGGTTACATCTGGGCAACCCAATGTCATCTGTTGGGTTCTGCAGGTGTACTTCAGTCTTTTAGTCACTGCAGGTTTTCATCTGGACCGTCACATCACAAGCTGAATGCAAGAAACTCACTGGGGGGAAGTGAACAAGCTACAGGTTTTGTCAATTGACTACACGTGATATGAAAGTTGTAGGTGGACAATAAACAAGTAATTTCCTTCCCCTCCCTCCCATTGTTATTAAGGATACCTTGCACAATCTAACAGTCTTCAAGTAAGGGCTATAGGGTCAGATCTTAAATCTAATCGTAAAAACCACCTGGTGCCTGAAATGATTAATACCTCAATGAACCATGAGAAACAGATGCTTCTTTGAAATGGGATGTGGGGGCTGTGGAGATTTATAATCTTTAAGTCAACAGGTGAAGTAAAAATCTCCAGGATCTTAAGTGCAGTCTGCTAAAATGGCAAACTTTCCATTTAGAGCATCTGCATTCTCTGTTTAATACCCAGTTCACAAGATGACTTTAATTCCAGGTTGAGCTTGGTAATGGGATGGCTTTCCAGGCAATGTTGTAAGCACACACTACACTTCATACTGCCTGCCCAGTGCTTAACTAAGTGCTTGATCTTATGTAAATATTACCCTACGTACTACAACAAGTAGTCTGTGATTTCCTCCACATAGAGACAAAAGGTTTGCAGCTGATACTTAGCATTTAGGTTTACGAATTCATTTTACATTTTTAAAAGTGGCCTGAACTACTCAGCACCCAGAGATCCAGTGGAATCTCCCAGTGTTCAACAGCTGTGAAAGTTTTTTGGTTTTGTTTTTGTTTTTTTTTTTTTTTTTTTTTTTGTTTTTTTTTTTTTTTTTTTTTTTTTTTTTTTTTGTTTTTTTTTTTTTTTAAATAATAATTATTGAAATTGGGTAAAAGGACCTCAGGGAGAACTCAGTTGAGAGAAAGATTTGGCAGTAATCTTTGGTCAACTAAGACATATCCCCATATATGTGGAATGTTTCAGGAACCTGGTTACAATCTGTTTTTGCACACCTGGCATGCTAAAAGGATGTTTAAGAGTAACAATTTTCAAAATTAGTTGTACCAACACAACAAACTGCCTAAAGATACTCAAAATTAAGGGAGACATTTGTCAGTTCTTTTTACGATGAACATTCTACTTTTGTAGAATGAAGAAACAACTTATTGCTCAGTTGTGGATTAAATTTGTAGCAGTGCTGAATGTTAGATATCCACGCAAGTGGGATACAGGTACTTAGGAAGGAATCGGGAATCTGGTGTCTTAATTTCTTCACTAAGATGCTAAATTTACTTGGGGGGGAAAAACAGGAGAAACTTGTGGTTTTAAATCTAAAAACACTTTCAAAAACTTACACTAGCCATTAAATGTGGATATTTGGGAACAGAGAGAAAACTTAGAAACATGCTGAAGCCCAAAGGAATATTTCAGTCTCTGGAGTTCACAACCAGATGAAACTCAGGAAATTACAGAGATGTAAACAAGTCTTTCAGCCAGGTTTACCATTACTTTTCCTTTTCCCTTCTATGTTTCAGTCAACAGTTCAATCCCATAAAAAATAAGTTGTTTCTTAGATTTTCCTTGGTAATCATTTCACTTACAAATACTGCATTCAATTACTATTGGCTTTATTATTTAGATTAATAAGCAGAAATGGAAACTGAAAGGTTGTGATGATCCAGATTTGGTGTAAAGAGTATCAATATCACAAACTGTTGTATCTTGGCAGTTTTATCATCATCTTGATGGATTTGTTTTCCTCTGTCTAGGGTACAAACTGACTTTCACCATGTGTTAGCCAGTGATATAGTAATGGGACAGGGAACTTTTTAGCCTTGAGGCTTTGTTATCTGCTTCTTTGTGTATTCTAAAGGGCCAGAGTTCTTAAAAACAGCATTGCAAATGTTCAGTTAGAAAATGCCCATTTGTAGCCTTTGCAGATTATAGCCCTTCCATACAATGTATTGTCAACTTTCTTCCTGTTTACCAATCTGTTAAATTTAGGACTATTGTCTAGACCTATTAATGAGATACAGCACCTAATAAAGTCAATGAACAGTTTCAAGTCTGGCAGCTATGATATCTCTGAAATTCTCAGCCAAGCTGTTATGCCTATCTGAAAACAGCTAAGTTACTTCCTTAATTTTGGAAGTTATTGCCTCATAAACAGACTTTCCTTTTTCATATTATTTTGCACTGTATGATGCAAATAATGAAATGAATATATGAAAAATTAGTAGAGTATGCCCAGAGTAGAGGTTGAAAAGGATACTTTTCCTCAGTTATTTGATATCTCTTTGATATCTGCTATTTCTGCTGTTTTCCACAATGACTGGATTCTTAACTACACTACTGCTAGTGAAATACAGAAAGTTACAGACTAAAAGCCAAAAAAAGACATGAAAAGAAAATACAATTCTCTTCAAGAACTTTATACATCATGAGATCTACTATGGGCCTCACTATGCTTGCAAATGCAGAAACAGAGACTTCACAAGAAGTGGTCGTGATTTTGAAAAGTTTGCCATCTAAATAGATAAGAAAAGGGCTGGAAGAAAGGAATGTTCCCTTGAAAAAAATAAGACTAACATGCATAGGGTGAGGTATGCCACATAGAGATGACACGTTTTCTCCTCCCCAGCCCCCACAAAAATTTGCGATCAGACCAGCAAACAGATCTCCATTTCTTCGCCATAGCCCGAACTGGAGGTCCTTGAAGTTAAAATGTGTTTTCTTAAGTTCTTTTTTATTTACTGTCTTTGAAGCTTGGGCAGCTCTTTCATTTTTTCAACTCTGCACTACTAATGCAGTTTGTTGTGTGAGCCTTCCACAAGTTGTGGCTCTGTCTATCTGCAGCTACACAAACACAGATTTAGACACTCTGCTTGGTTGAGAGGAATCAGCTCCTAATAAACAAGTAACTTCCATTATTTTCTCCTATTATAGAGTCTTAGAGACTTATTTCAGTGCTCTCTGAATCAGCTGTCTTCCCATGTGAACATATATGTTTTTGTCTCCATGCTTTATTTCAGAGTGCTGTCACAGTGAGAATTTAGAATGGGATGTTCAGATGCTGATCTTGTTCTCCTTATAGGCATTCAACGTATTGCAAGTGTTAAGTTCGATTATCACATTTGTGTCTCTAATTGCTCTCACCATGAGGAAATTGTCCTCCAGCCATTTATTTTTACAACACAGAACATTGTTCTGTAATATACATACTGCCTGGTGGTTATTTCTTAAAATACTAGGTCACTTATATGAAAAATAAGAAAGTACAGGGCCAAAAGAAAACCACTCACTTGGATTCTTATCACAAATGGTTGGCAAAAAGAGTAAAACAGCACAATGTGTCCAGTTGAGAGTATTAGTGACAGTATTAATATGACTTCTCGTTTTATCTCTGGAAAGATAAAACACAAGTAACTCAGAATTCCCATGTTATTTTGCTGGCCTGTCTTAACCGCTGTTAACCAAATCTTCATCTCTACTTATAACCAAGTCTCTCTATTATAGTAGCAAATAAATGTGCTCACTAATGAGACATGCTGATTTATTCTGCTTAATCTCTGGAAAATTTAGAGAAATCACCAACTCATCTCACAGGGCTACTAAACAGTCAGCCACCACACCTAAACAAATATCAGCTGCTGAAAACCTGGGATCTGTTGAAACTGACTGAACACAAAAGAAAACCCACTTTTAGAATGAAGCTTTTGAAGTGTAATGTTTCTGAAAAATATCTACAAATCCACTGTAGACTGTGGTATCTACTTGGCTGTATAATATACCCGCTTCTGAAGATGGTCAAAACATAGGGTTGAAACAAGACACTTAGAGACTTTAAAAAAAGAATAAAGAAACTCTTCTTTTTGGGAAAAGCATGATTTTTCTAGCATCGTGTACATAATTTACAATGAAAAATGCTAACTTTATTTGCTTCCATAATGTTTTTGCACTTCCTATTTTGGTTTCTGGAGCAATAGAATTTTACTGACAAAAATCTCTGTATAAGGAAAATGCCCAAGTCATAAACACGAGTATTTGTTAAAAGCAAAACTTAACTGTGCAAATACACATGCCAGCAAATAACGGTTGGTTACTTGTCCATACAGGGAGCAGAAAAATTCTCAGGAGATTTAATCTGTCTGGCAAAAGCTACGCAAGCCAGCTCATATTTCTAATAGTTGTCACTTGTCCAAAAGTTAAAAATATTGAAAATATCTGAAAAAGTAGAAAACAACTCCAGCCTGTTCTGTGAGAAAATAAGGTCGCATAAACTAAAACATTACTTTTACAAAATAGTAATTTAAAAAAAATAAATTACGGGATATTTTATTTCATTCATAAGACCAAGTAAAACTGATTAATGATGAGTGCATAGAGATTAAGAAAGCAGTAAAAGGGACAAGATGGCTCAGGGAATTGGTAATGTGGTACTGTGCCTTTTTGGTTTCAATTTCAGCTTTTCAGTTGCTGTTACTAGTGAATCCCTCATGCTTCACAACTGGCTTTTATATTTTAAATCTAAGTTCTCCTGCCAAGTGGCAGATTGCCTGAAAACTCAATAAAAGTTGGGGTCTGGTTCACAACTGCATTGATCCAGTATCACGCTAGTGCAGCTCAGTTGACTTCAAGCAGTGTAACGGAGCACCAGGACCCAGGAGTGTAGTACTCAACAGCAAATAACAGTTGCCTGGAATATGAGTTCTCTTAATCATAAATTGGGATGCAGCCTTGGCAAAACCTGAGATTTTATCATGAATCTCACAACATTTGATGCATTCCTTATAATTCCATCTTTCCCAGCTTTTGTATTAAAAGAGAATCTCAGTTCTCATTTTAAGTCAGGTTTCTAGAAAACCCTCATGTTGTGCTGAAAGATTTGTGGCTTGGATGTACCTTTGTGACTCAAAAATGGGGATAGGGGTGAATAAAACATCCTATTGGATACTGATGCTTCTTTTTAACATGAATTTTTAACCTAGTCTCCTCCTCTTTAAAAGTCTGACCCCTTCTATTTATGGTTGGCAGTGTTCAGGACTGCTAATATACTGGCTTCCTGGTGAGCCCAGTACATATCTCTATCTTATATTGCAGTATGGATCATGAGATGAAGTTTCTTCTGTAAAAAGTGTGTGAAATTTCTTCTGTAAAAAAATGATGAGGATCAATAACACCAATTCAACCAGAATGCCTATGGCATTTTAACTCCAACTCTGCCTAGCAAAATAGGATGTGGAGAGGGGAGGAGAGGTCTATATTTTCTTCAAAAATCATTCATGTTTTCCATTAACATTAATGGGTGTTTACATGTATTCATAAGACTGAGAATAGGCCTTGTACTATATATCCATAATGTTTAAAAAGTGAAATAAAAATCAAATCAAGCATTGTACGTCAGGCAGCATTGTTACGAGCTGGAATACAGTACACTAGCTTCTGTTCCCTGACCAATTATGTCTTTCATAAGCTCTGTGTTATATTCCCTGGGCAGATACCATCCTTGCCTTAATTGGAGAAGACATTCGAAAAAAACTGATATGGAAAATCTGCATTTGACCTTGAGCCCTTGCTTCATGTCAACAATTTCAACCACATCTGCTCTTGCACTGTGAAAATGTTGGCATATTTTTCTGAGCTCTGCTCCGACAGCTGCAGGCTCTCTCTCTTTGTACAGGATAATTCCACTTCCAAATATTCAGAGAGCAGTGAGTGCAGATCTTTCAATGCTCTCTCATTTAATGCAGGGCTCTGCAGAAAGACTTCAAGAGAAGTTTCCAGTGAAAATCTCTTTGATTCTGGGTCCTTGAGAAAGAAATTATTATTTCTGTTGCCACCAAGTGACAGTGAAATCACATCTACTTGGTCAGTGGAAGATGAGAAAATTTTTTGCAAAAGGAATACAGTAGTAGCCATGCATCAAGTTTATTGTAGCCAACACAAAGGCAGTCAAACTATCAAGTACGGATTTTCCCTTATATTTAACACTTGTTAAATTTTGTTAAATTGTTGTTAACAATCTGTTCACATAAGGTAAATGGGTTTTGTTTGCCTAATTTATTGTCTGAAGTATATGCAAATCTGGATGAAGAACTATCAGACTGGGGACTGTGATTAATTTCTCTGTGCTGCAGAAGCTATGTAGCTTTCTGGACTTCTGCCGAGATAGCAATGGCAATATGTGCAACGCTAAGCACTGAAGTCTGGATGAATCTCCCATCAGTGAGAAGTCTTGTTTTAAATTATCTTAAGGTAATTTGCACTGTAATTCATTATGAGTATTCTTTGATGTGGTGCTAACTGAAGACAAGTTTCTTAGAGAATACCATTTGTTTCCCTGGCTATATGTATAATGCTATCTGTCACTTGTGTTCCATCCGTACTTCACTGCAAGTACTTAAGGGCTACCCCTTTTGACCTTTCTGCTTGACTTTACACTGATAGCATTGCATTTATTTAGGGTAAGGATTACAGAATATCATATACAAGAAGTTTGCACCTTGCTGCATTGGTACCTTGGAAAACAAAGAAACACTTTCCACTTTTCTCTCATTTCAAGCACAGAATTACATATTAAGGTTAGGTAGTGGAAACTGAATGAGGAAGAGGGGAAGGCAAAGAACCAGTGTATTTCATCACACAGAAGTAAAGACTGTCACAACATAGTCTGCATTTCCAGTCAGATATTAACTTGGCCTCGCGATACTCAATATTGTAAAGAAGAAAAGAATATTTGAATACTTTAGAGTACTATTTCCACAAAGTTATTAAAATCTAATATAAATTAGTGAAATATGGGCTTCCATATTGATGACCCATTCTCTTATGAGCTTGGCATTTTGTGCTGTTTTGTGGCTTAGCCTGTTTGGCAATCATTACTAAATCTGGTCTATCATTACTTATACTATGATGAACAATTCTTTGGAGATTTGATTTTAAATTTTAAAAAAATTGTTGGAGTACTGTTTTGATCTGTAGTGAAGTGAGGGGCTGCACAGCATAGACAGTCAATTTTGCTTTGTGGTTCTTATAGTCTTTAATAGCCATCACATAGACAAATTTTAAAATGCTGACACAGACTAGGCAAAGCTATCAAACAGTCTTGAAACAGTGACAGACCCGTGAGCTAGACTCTGGAGTTGCTCTTCTGTATCTTCTCCCTGGGAGGGGGCTCTCCAGCATCCTCTTGAATTTGGAACAAGTTCTCTCTACATATTTTTTAATGTTTACATTTCAAATCCCTTGCTTTATGGTTGTATAATAAGTAGATTGGGATACCTGGATATTGTAAAGCAGGAAACTTTAATGTCTGTGAAATACTGGGAACTTCTAATATTCACATGAATGTTTAGCAGATGTTAATGCTTTCTGGTTTATGATGTCCAGGTACATTAGCTGATCTATGAAGTTCTGAGTGCTTTGTACATGTGAGTAACAAAAAGACCCTGGTTCATGCCAGTAGTCTCATCAGAAATCAACATCTTACGAAGTATTTGTGGCTCAGGTATTTAAATTTCCATTTTATTAAATGATTCAATCAAAAAACCTCTGGAAATATATTAAATTAAAAATGTTATCAACAGACTTTATCCATAAAATCTGGAAAAAATAATGACAACAAAGCAATGAAAAATAAAAATAATTGAGATTGATCAAGACAAAAAATACACAGTTTTTTTATTATGTGCCATACCGTGCTTGTACTTTATTTTAAAAGGAAGGTTTCACAAGGACAATGACAACATAGTGGCTCAATATTTAGATTCTGAGTTAAGTGTTTCAACCATAAGTTGTTATCAGAACTTGGGAACTCCATCAACACGTATGATTAGTTAGTAAAGTCTAATATTTATCTTTCCAGTTAGTAAACTGCACATGGATTCTTCCAAAATAATTTTTGGTTCCTACACCACCAGCTTGCTTGCAGACAGTGACCAGTGCACATTAGATGGCTGAATTTCAAGTTCAGGCTCTACTTTTCCAGTGCGAACTGTTCATTCATTAACTACTTTCTTCAAGTATGATGCAATAGTTTCTTTGGTGATAGCTTCTTTCTCACGTGAATACTTAGGAGAACAGCTAATTAACCTACAAAGCCTGCGGGAAATTTGCAGGCTTTGGCAGTATTCACACAGTAAAATGAATAACACTCATGATAAATTTTGCTTATTTAGCGGTTACACTTGCAGACATTGACAGGCTTTAGAAATGTTCATTACTGTAGTCTCACAATCCCCCTGCTAAGTGGGTGATTATTATTATCCTTCTTCTACAGAAGAGGAAAGTAAGGGAGTTAGAGATTAAGAGATTTATCCCATGTCCACAGGAAATCTGTGATAAAGCCCAGATCAGAACCCAGTTCTCCCGATTCCTGGTCACATGGTCTCACTCAGCCAAGTTGTCCCCTTCTACTGTTCTGATAGCTCAGTTGAGGTTTTGGGAACAATACCAGAAATCTCTGCATCAGAGAAGAAGCAGAGATAGTGGTCAAATATCCACATATTTAACTGGTCTGACATGATATCTGTATAAATGGATGTAATAATAATTAAGGTGATCATTTGTCTTATGCTTAAACACAATAAAATGTACTTTGGGTGTGAGAGTGACTACATGAGTATGTCAATACTCTTCATGGGGTAGGCAAGTTCAAAATGCTATTATGTTGTGCCTTACTATTTGAAGTAACTGAAGGGTGCTAAGGCTTAGGCTTCTCCTGTGGCAGCTGTTCTGAAGGAGATCCAGTTAACAGGCAGCTTCTCTTTGACCACCCAGATGTCACATTCATATGTGCTCAGCCATTGTTTTTTCTGCTTATTTAGCCATGTCTCATATGAAATACAAGAAAATCCTATTTCACATTTTGACAGCTTGTGCCAGACTCATGGATACAGAATAACAAAGTATTATATAGTGACTTTATACAGCACTGTTAATTTGCACTAAAAGCTTGGCTCTGTGTTCTTCCTCCACCTTGCAAGGAGTTGATGACTTTGCCTCCTCTGCAGAAGGTCTAAAATGAAACCATGAGAAATGCCTGTGTTGTTCACATGCCAGAAAAGCTTGAATGAGAACACAGCTGCAGTGAGGCCGTTTCCCATTCTGCACCAGTTCACAAGGGAATGAGGTTCTCATTCATCCACCTGGCCGTGTGTGATGGCACAGGGATCTGGGGCCTTGGGTTGAAGCACTGAAAGGAGATGTGTGGTGTTCCCCAGCCACAAACACCCCTGTGGGTTCTGCTGAAAGGTATAGGAAAAGGTATGGCTGAGTCACAACAGGACTCGTTTCTTGACCTTGTGTGTTGGTCAGGGTTGCAGAATGAACAGAATGACAAGTTAAACCAGAGAGCAAGAAGTAGCCAAGATGTTACATCTTTGTACAGGCTACAGATCATTCCCAGTACTGCTACTCTGGCGGCACGGGCACAAACAAATCCATACTTAGGGTTAATCATAACCCCCTCCCAATTTAGGGGACAAAGAGCAGGAATTTGAATTAACATGAACAGATCAGTAATCCTCCAGAAAAAACTCTTGTCCAGTTTTGTATGAATGATGCATGTGAGCTTACCTTGATGATATTCATCATCATTGATCTTGATGGTGTTTCTTCATGACACCTGCTGTATCCTTCTTCCTACCCAAAGCCAGAATTTACTATATGCCAGTCCCATTGTCATTTTTGGTTGCCCAATATTAGTGATATAATGATTCAATCTGTTGCTGACATCATCTTGTGAGAGAGATCGCAGTATCAAGAGGAAGGGACAGAAGGCACAGCATAAACTATGAAATAGAAACCAAAACTACCTACCACAAAATTGAAACAGAAATTGTTGCAAACTCATTGTTTATTTCTATATGTATGACATCTTTTATTTACAGAGTGGATTTATTGGTCACATCCTTTTTTCACAAGCAGAAACATTACTTGGTAGGAGCAGAAAAGTTTCATAAATGAAAATTTCTTTAAATTCATGAATATTTGTATCCAAAACATGGACAACATTTGATATATAATGCCTTTGCATAGTTCAGCTGGCTAGTTCGTGAGTTTAAGACATTAAAAAACTCTAGTGCAGTTAGATACAGGGATTTAAAACATTTTTGCTTTACATATCTGGTTGCAGTCAAAAGTTTGCGAAAACAGCTCAGGAGACTCAGAAGTCAGGAGGGAAACAGTATGCTTTTTAAAATAAAAATACTTTTTTTTTTTAAAGCCAATCTTATCATATTTTGTGTTCAACATTTTGATAATTCGTGTCTGGCAGTCCCACAAGCATAATTATTCTGTGTAAGATGTTGGCTTCCTTCTCACCTGGGATTAGTAAACTATCAGAAAGAAGAAAATAGTTGATCTGAAAGCCCTTCACCAAGGCTGTTGGTTTGGACAATACAGAAAGGAGTTGCTACTTATTCTGGGAATTTGAGAAAGCTATTCCTCAGCTTATATTTGTTAACTTTGAAACAGAAGGTATCTCTTCTCATGTGCCCTGTCACCAATTTCAGCATGGGCCCTTCTGAATGATATTGGTGCAAGTATTAGTACCTCTGTGTGTCTTCTCATCATGATCGACTGGTCCTCAGGCACGAATCCTTCTCGGAACCAGCAGCAGTCCCCACCAGCTGTCTACCCATCATGGCAAAGGCAGTAAGTCCGGGACAGAGTATTCTTGGAAGGGGCTTCGCTGCAATTGGGAACTCTGGCAAGCTTTGGGTAGATCTTTTAGCTACAACTGTTTAAGATTATTTAGTGGCTTTTAAACACTGTTCATGCCCATTCCGAACAAGCCCACAGAACATCTGCACAGTGTCTGCTAGCTGTGCTCAGGGAGTGTCTACCAACAATCCTATATTGTTCTCAGCAAATTTATATCAGTCCAGATTTTTTCCATGGCTTAGTATCCTCTTAAAGCATTGAGCAAACTGTGACCTTCCATTGGTTCAGGCATGGAAACTATAATCACAATATTGAAGAATTATATTTGCTTTGGAAAAGTAATCCTATTGTTCTCTCCTTTTAAAGCTTAAACTAACAGTCAGCATGAATGTCATCTTTATAAAACGATAGGAAACCTACAATGTCTGGTATTAATAAATGCCTCTGTGCTCAGTGACTGAACAGAGCTGGGACTGAAAGGAGAGAATGAAGTCCTTATGACAGAACTTGGGGGTAGTCTCTCTTGTGAGTATTTTTATGAGATGCAACTGCTACAGAAGTGCATCTTGAGCATCCCAAGACAATCCGTTTGCTCTTCAAGGGAACACAGTGATAATTTATTCCTGACAGGAGAGGAGAACCCATAATGGTGGTCTGAACTGTCACTGCTGTTTGCTGATTCACTCCAAGAATGCTCTGAATTACTCACTGTATGATCAGAGAAAGAACTGTCCTGTTGGGAATAGATGGAGAGAGACAGCAACTCACTGAAACCAGTAAGCCTAGCACAGCAACATAGCCAGTCTCAAATGGTGCTGACATTTTCTTTAAAAAACAATCATCCCCAAACCCCTAAAGCACTAGCAACAAAGAGTTTATAATAGTCAAAGTGATAGCAGAGACTTGGACAATTTTAACTGCAGACTACAATCACTTAGAAAATTTGTCTAACTTACCCACTTGCTGCTGTAATTGAATGGTAATTGAAGAATCAGTGGCAGAAGATTTGTCTAAAGTTATTATATAGAGAAAGATCTCAAGTGATCTGGATTCAGTTCACAGATCTTCCTTAGTCTTTCTGTGTGATTTCAACAGAGTCACTTAATCTCTCTCAGTGCCTTTTTCCCTGTTTGCAAAAGAATAATGGTTTTGTCTATTTAAGTTGCAAGCTTTTTAGAACGAAAGTGTAAATGGATTATATATTTACACTGCAGAAAATACATGGGGCTTTGATCTCAACAGTGGCAAATATATAATAAAAATAGCATTAATTAGAAGTAAAGATTGCATTACACTTAAATAGGACAAGTTTAGATAACAATGGCTGTAGATACTGAATTCATGTAATTTTCACAGTTGTGTTCAGAGTAGTGAATTGTTTTGGCTGGAAAACAACTCAAGCAGTGCCAGCAGCTGTGAGGCTGGGAATAGCTTGGGTTTTGTTTTTCAACTCTTGGTCTTCTTACAGCTCGTTCAGTAAAAGAAGGAGGTGAGAAATATACAAAAGTTCATATAGTGTCCAGAACTACTTTTCCAAAGTTGGTCTGTGTTGGTCAGCATGCATAACTCCGACTCTCTGTTTTTACTCAGTCCTAGTGATAAAATGGATCAAAATGGATTGTACTATGATAAAGTCACTTGCTGAACAGTGAAAAGGCACTCAACTATTATACTCTAAATCATCAAAGTTCTGTTTTGTGAGTTACTCCAAGACTTAATTTTCATAACCTACCTGTAATACACGTAACACCAAGAGCTTATAAAAGTGAAAAGACATAAAGAGCATCTTATTTATGCATGTAAATGGATTCTTCTGGATAGTACTGCATACAAGCACAGTTGATAGCTGACCAACAATGTGGATATGTCAATGTATGCCTGTTCTGAAGAGAATCTGAGTTCATCTTTCAGCTCTGAAGGCAGGCTTTAGAAATGCTGTGCTCCTGCAGTTTCAGAGGGAGAGACAAGCCATGCTGCCCTATTAACCTTGTCTGAAGACCTTGTTAAGTTCCTTAAAAAACCTTTATATAAGAGGCAGTCTTGTAAAAGAAGTTGTACGTGTCTTTAACTTAGCCCTTGAAGAGTGCATTGTGACTGCTTGCCTCTTTCTAGAAGGCAGTTAAGGGAGAATGACAGATTTTTTTTCTTTCTTTCTAATGGCATGCAAATATAATTTTCTGCAGCTTGAAGAAGAAAACAAAAAACATACAGTCTGTAAGAATAAACACAGGTAAGTAAATCAGCAAATGAGAGTTTCAGGATGGAGAAGGAAAAATAAAGCAAGCAGGTTCAGCAGGGAAAAAGAACCCATTACCTGACCAGACAAATAATTATAAAAGCTCATTGGATCTGAAACAGAAGCAGATATAAGAGAAATTTGAAAGACTCACTCTTAGTATGCTGTTTTTCACTCAGTCTTTTGAGCTTATAGGTTTTATCTTTTAACTAAGAGTCGGGGTCATTCTGATGTTATATGCCTTTTCTGTGGGAGTGGAAGAGTGCCTGGCCTCGAAATCTGTGGCAGAGATCCTGTTTCTGCATAATCAGCCCATGACCCATCTTCACTTTTTCCATTTCCCACAGCTTTTGTTAATGCATTAGCTTTGAACATATTTCATATAAATTTTCCAAATCAAACTACTGTAACAAAGACCTGACTTCTCCAGGAGCAAGACAGCCATGAGGGAGAGAACAAAAGTTACGTTTGTGGGACTAATTTTGGCCACACTGTAACTGTCCAGATGTCAGCATAAAAAATGAAAGCAATGGAAACCAATACCCCTCTTATATACATTTACCACAATGATATAAGTATCATCCATTTTACGACATGGGAAAAAAAGTCTTCCATTGCATGGAAACATGTTGCGCAACTACTATGCTATACTGTTTGGAAAATGCTGGGACAAGCCAACACCAACACTTCTTCTCATTCTCATATTTGATTAATCAAATTACTTTTTACCAGACATCAGCCAGAACACTAGATAATTGTTTTCTATTTTAAATAATGGCTTGCTGAATTCAAAGGGCCTTGTTTCAGTCTACAAAGCCTGGCATTAAACTGGAGTAAAACAATATCTAATTATGCCCATTACCCCTAGGCAAGTACTTTTCTTAGAAAAATCACCTGTCAACAGCAGAGTATTCTGCCAGAGCAATTTTTACTCCCTTTCTGTTCTGTTTGCTGATCTATTAGTTGAAAAGTCCCTGTCAAAGAGGAGGAAATAACAATAATGTTTTGGTGAAGCAACACACTTGTACAGGGCAGAAGAGTTGTACCAGTCCAACACAATGCATTCTTCTCATTATTCTGACTCAGAGATCCAGACTGTGAAACAGCCAATTCTGGTCCAGGAGGGGTTAGGAATAGATACACGGAAGATCTAGTAAGATCGTGGTAGTTATCCTTATGTGCAGAAGACCGGTTTCGACTTTCTTAGCCTGGTTTTCACACCGGTATGGGTAAGAGGCAAAAAGCCCCCCAAAACCAACCCAAAATCCAAAACAAAAAACTCAAGAAAAAGTAGCTGGTGATAAGTTTTTCTTTGCAAATAAGGACACTACTTATGGGCTCTCACATGAAAAGGGATAGTGGCACACAGCTGGTTTTATGACAAAACATTAAGTTAGAATGTTTGAAATCCCTATGAAGGTGTCCATGCCTTTATCTCTCATAGTTTTTAGATTGTTTCAAAATATCCATCTTATTTCCAATTTCATTTAAGTGGGCTTCACAAAGAAGTAATTCTGTGATTTTAAAAAATATTGTAAATAATCGGCAACATATAACAGGGGTTGCTTTGGTGGTTCCTTTTGTAAAGTCTTACAGTGATTTAGCATTTTTTATAGTAGCAGGCCACAATCAGAGGATGGTAACATTTTGAGAAGAGGCATGTCAAGAGGAAATAAATTAATCTGAGAATATGTGCAAGAGAAGCAACTACATTGACTTGTGTTGCATTCCTCATGACAAAAATGTAAGAAATTCCAGAGGTCAGAGCAATAAACTGTTTTAATTTAATTCAGTAAGGTATATCAGAGACATTTCTAGCAAACAGTTATTAAAACCAAATTCGGAGAGAAGTAGTCAGCTGTTCCAGGGAATGTATGATCAAGTTTCAAGATGATTAATTTTTCACAATGGTGTCCCTTAAAACTTTTCCCATCACGTTTGATAACTAATGCGTATTTGCTACAGGTGACTACTTTGTTCCATGTTTCTTCAGCAGAGGTCCCTTCAGCCTGAACAGGTAATGTTGAACAAACAGATCTGGTCTTCTTAGCCAAAATGGCAGCTAGTTAACAATCGTAAAGATTTCTTCTTACACTTTCCTTGTCAATTCAATGGTACACAGAGGAATAAGAATATTGGAGGCCAGGAGAAGTCTTGAATACTAACACAGGCTTTGCCACAGATTTCTTGTATGACAGTGACCAATATTTTAATTTTGCCCTTTGTTAATTAGGAATAGTAGGAGATAGGGTTGTAATAAAGTGCCTGTCCAGTAAGGACTAGAGTGTGAGATTTTAAAGGGGCTGTTCATAAAAGTAGATCTCTCTCTGAGTTTACACATGATTGGTACTAAGCACGTAAAATAATACTGAGCTGCTGAGTAGTATTGTTATGAGCAGAAATCTTGTTAGTTGTGGACACTGATCATTGCTCTGCTTAGGCACTAACTCAGAAAATCTACCTAGGCTTACAGGCAGACATCGGCACTCAGCCCCTCAGGGGAATCAGGAACCCTGACGTGAGGACTTAAGTACGTGGCGAGTTTATGCGGGGGCTCCAAAAAGACCATCATATTTAGTGGGAAGCCACAATATTATCCACTGGTAAACATCAACACTGAAGAGTAGTTTAAATTCTACTTCATTTCTAGGGTGGTTTTTTATTTTCCACTCCCCCTGCCCCCAGTGTTTCTTCTGAGAATTCAAAGTCCTGAAAAGTCTTGTAAAAGATATGTGTTTGAGTTCTTTTGAAATCAATGGAAGAAAGAAAGGTTGTTCTTTCTTTCAAAGCGTGCCCAGAGGAGTATACAGCGATAGTCTGTCTCCACTGTTGCTCAGTATTTAGCGTAAGCAAGAGGATGTTGTAAGCCTGATGAAATTTAAGTATGCACTTCACTTTCTGCTGGAATATGCATTACTGTCCAGTCTCTGGGGTTCTTCAGCCAAAGGACTTTCTCACCTTTCCTTGAAGCTTTTTCTGCTTCCCTCAGAACTGGTGAGTGTTCACTGTGTCAGAGAAAAGTAGCAGAAATGACATTCATTAGGATGATTAAGAGGCAGAGCCTTTGTTCCTTGCTCCAATTAACACGTCACTCTTGGGCAAGCAATAAGCATTTCCTCACCTCCTTTCTTTCACACCTCTGACCCAGTTGCCCAGGGTTACTCCCTCCGAAGTATCACCCTCACCAAATACTGTTTTCTGACGGTGAGAATTCTCCCTGCAACATTATAGGCAAGGATTCAAATCTCCTCAGAGAAGCAGATATATCCCTTTTGTAGTGCAGGTGGATGATGCTCTGACCTTGGGAGCAGCATCAGGGAGGAGCACCATTACCTGCCTTAATTTCTTTTTTCAGTGGTGCTCAATCTGTTGGTGGGTACCCACACAGCATCCCCCACCCCAGCCTGCTGGGAGATTCATGAAGGTTAACTCGACTCAGCACGGGAGAGGTGCTAAATTGACAGCACTAATAAAGCAAATGGACTTGCTCTACTAAGAAGTAGAATTTCGAGCATGTAGAAAAACTTTAACACTGAAAGCTTACTTCCCTACAAGTATAAACACCTCACACTTAGGATGCAGCTGAACAAGGGTCCCAAGGGTCAGAATTTTTGACTGGGGGCTTAAAGTAGCAGGTGAGCATTGAAATCATATCCAAGCCCTTTCATGGATTGAGCCCCACTAGTCCTACTAACTATTAAGCAGCCACCTTAAACACACCTCAGGAATCTCAATCTGTTGTTTAGCACTTCCCACAGGCACCACTTTAAACACATACATGTGTGTATATGTGTGTATAAAAGGAATACCTGGAGAAATTTAAAACATCTTAATTAAACTTAAGATGTGTGGTTCAGATAAGATTGGCATGTGGCCACTACATTCCAAGATTCTCAAATAGCATAATCTAATTAATTTTGTTTAAGAACACAGAGGTCATAAACATACAGTAATTTGGAACACTTAGTACTCTGCCAGCTGGCACTGTCTCCTTTCCACTTCTTTGCACTGTAATTTCAGTTCCATTTGTGCCGAGCCTGAAATCTCCCCATTCTAGTAGCAGGGTGTATTATGTTACATAGTATTCAGCTGCGGTATTTTTTAATGAACTAATTACATGTTAGTTAATAATAGAACATTTCTTTAGTAGTCAACTGCTGAATATAATTCTGAGAGAACTACTGTAAGCTAGGATCTTGCAGGAATGTTTAGGAACAGGTTTCAACCAAAAGCATTTTGTTTAATCTTTAATATACTATAAATAAATAAAAAAGTATTTCTTCTGGATTGCCTGATGTTTTATCTTTTCCATGCTGGTTTGTGCACTGGGAACAGATATTTTCTCACCTTTGTTAACAGACAATTTTTGAAAGTCATTCAAAAAATAATGAAGTGTATTTATAGAGACCTGCCATCAGAAAGACATGCATGGATTTCCTTCTGTTTGTCATCTGCTCATGCTCAGTCCATTTCTGCTTTAAGCTGCAGACACAGTCTATGCCTCATTTGCTAGGCAGTGTCTGAGTGCCTGGAACAGACAGCTTCTGCAAAGTTTAGACCCTCTTTATGGCTCTCCTGAATGAGGCAGCATGATGTCATGTAACATGATGTTGTGCAAATCTTTCAAAATGTTTCTCACTGCTCTGCCCACTGGGGAACCATCTGGCTGATGTTTTTAGCCAAACATCGAAAGAGCTCAGCACACTTCTAGTTACTGAGATGCAATGCAGATAAATTTCATTACTTCAGAGCTCAACTTTGTCATTCAGAAATAATTCTCCAGGGACATGCCCTTATATGTTGACTTTTGACCATTTTGAGATGCCAGAAGTTGGTGAGCTACAGATAGATTTTGATGATCTGTGGATATTATTACTTCAGAAGTATATATTTTTGAGAATGCCGCAGAATAGATTCTCTTTGGCTTTTGTAAATGAGCATGACATGATGAACTAATATTTAAGATACACAGATTTATAGCAGGGAAGAATCTGTCTCTGCATACAGAGGCACATGCACATCATACACAGGCTTCACTATTCTCATCATAGCACATGCATAGCTATCACTAACATTAATGAAAGGCATGCGTTGAAGAGTTATGTTCTTACACGTACATTAGTGTGTAAAGATCTCCATCAAAGATATTCTCTGCTGGAAGACAAGGATACAGTTACAAAGCTATTCTCTGTCTGGTACTGCCAGCAGCACTGTAAATCCCCCACACCCCGTATCTAATGTACTCAGATGCAGAGGAGGCAAACAACCATGCCAGGGGAAAGCGAGAAGAGCATAGGCTGGCTAAAAGGCAGCTCTCAGAGACAAAAACCAGACAGAACCCCCCACAATCCCAACACTGAACTCTTGAGAACTACTCAGTCTTAACCCTTAGACAGCTAGAAATGAAAGGAGAATTTTCAAAGCTTATTGTTAGTGAAAATATGAAGCATATCTTTTTTAGTATGAAATGCTATGTGTTGTGGAGGCATTGGGGGTTTTGAAGTGTTATACTCGAAAGAAACTTTAACATCTCATTTCTTACCTTACAATACCTTTGAGGAGAAGGACTTTGAACTGCAGAATCTCGGAGGTGGGCAGCTGTCTTTAGGGTGTCCAGTCCACCCCTTGCAGTGGTTGACCATGACTCAAGTTTTTTCTTTTTTGAGCCATAATTTCTTATGTAGCAACTTGAGTTCATCATTTCGCACCCTTAGTGAAACAAAGGTTGGACCACAGCTCCACTAATCCCATTGAATTTATTTGAACAGTTTTAAGTAGTTTTACTGTAAATTGTAGTGGAGATGATAGAATTTCAGGATACAGGTGACCAGTAATGCTATGCAAACCTTTCCATTTGGGATTTATCTGGATCTGATACTTACACTGTTTTATAAGTGGTTTGAGTAACATAATTGGTGATATGAGACCAATCACTTTTCTATTTTATGTGTTTCTGACATCGCTTAGTGATCTCAGTCCAGTTCTCAGGGGACTGGTCTTCACATCAAAGCCCACTATCACAGTTCTTGACAAGGTTCCAGATTCTTAAAGGTATTTAGGCATTATTCTGCTCAGTCTTGCAAGGCCTAAATGATTTAGACAGATAAGAACCGTTTTCTGAGTAGTCTGACTTAAGACTCCTTGAAAACCAAGACGTGAAAAAGAAGCTGCAGTTTACCCCTCGTCCTTAGAAGCAGTGTCTCCACAATAATTAGGTAGGAAGAAAAATAAGCAGGGTAAATTGTGGAAATTTATATTGTTTTATAGGTGTCATACATGTTAAGAGAACTTCACTTGCAGGGACTGTGTCACTCAAAATAAAAACCATATCTTAAAATAAATTATACAGGGAAATGTTATTGGCTACAGGCAAATTTGCATCTTAATTTTCCATGGATATCAGAAAAAAAAACCTACAAATTCCCTTTCTTGAACAAGATTGCAAAGAAGAAAAGATGTCACTGGATTTTTTTACTTCTCCTAAGTATCCCTTGAATAGGGTTTTGATGAAAAGTACTCTACAGCAACATAGCTGAGAATGACCAAAGAGGAGATGTGGTTCATGTACTTGTGCATATGAAATCTAGCCACTGCCTTGTGTCTGGGAAGTTTATACTGGCAGCTTATTTCCAAGACAGTCATCAATACAATTCCTGAGAGCTTAATCCTTCTCCCACTAAGTCAGTACCAAGACTCCCACTGGCTTCTACTGTGTAGGTTTGAAGCCTGTGTATTCAGTGCCTGCAAAATGAACTGCTACTTACGCAGGAGCAAAGCCAGGCAGAAAGTATTCAAGTATAAACATTTATGTTTGAAGAATTATCTTTATTGAAATCCATGACAAAAGTGATTGATTCTCCATCATTTCAGGGCGCTTTCTTTTTTAAAAATATCTTTTGTAAATCAACATAGTTATTGAAACAGGAATAGCTTATTTTATTTCAGGTTTAAATAAACTGGAAAATTCAATCTTATTTTATGAGTAAAATAAAATCTTATTTTATAAAATATGGCTGATTTACAAAACTCTTGGTTTGGATAACTGAAGAATAATCATCATAATCTCAGTGTTTTTGGGGAAAGATCATAAAATGTCACCTGAAGCTAACCTTAATCAATCAGATAAGTCTGTTTCAAATCTCTAAAAATAAAAAGCATAATTGGGATTTTCCTGTGTTTCCAGTTTTGGGCTTTTGATCTGCTCTATCTGCTTGGAAACTAACCGCAAATTCCAGTTGGACAACATTGAGATGTTCAGAGAAAAAAATAAAGCACATACTAACATCAACTTTGTTCAAGAGCAAAGTGGGGAACGTGTTTCCTTTAAAATCTGGTTCTGCATAGTTCAGCAGAGCTGAGCTTTGGGGATAATTAGGATCAGTACTTTTAACAATCTGTCATTTACTTTCCTCCTTGCAGATCTTCCAGAATACAGAATTTCATTTTATGTAGGATGTGGTGTTGAATGAGATTGAAGGAATGAGAAAGCGACAGACTCATGACTTCTTGAGTTCTTTCTTTAAAATATACTTCTAATTCAGAAATCAAACATTGCAATTAATGAACTACCATTAATTTCAAAAAGCAATAACACTTCCCTTCATTGTCTTCCTGATTTTCAGGAAAACTCACCACAGACAACCTTCCTCCCTGACTCACAATGAGGACTCTGGGTGCAGGGACCATGATTCTTGTCCTGCTGAACAACAGTATACCATCAAGTGCTGAGCCACATGAAGATTTTGGTTGTGGTCTTTTATTTTTTTTCCAGTTCTCCAGATTCCTATGCCCTGTTCTCCAGTTCCCAAAGTTAGGCATTTCTGCAATTTCGATTCACTTCCAAATATCTTTAGAAAATGCAAAGTGCTCTTGGCTTGGATTTCATACACAGCCCAGTGCCAAAAACCTATCTGCATTTTTTCCCTTGTATATCCTAATTCTAAACTTAGTTTTCCTTTTACATTCTGCAGTACTATGCTGTCCTAGGGGAAAATAACTATTCAGGGTGGCACTTCTCCTGTGTGAAATACAAAGTGTGAACATTGTAGCTGCCCATCATCACTCAGCTGAACAAAATGGCTTTGTGGCTGGCACTTCTTCGACCTTACTTCTCCTCCCTGAAATTGCTTAAACAAAATCCGTCTTACTCATTCTTTCTAAAACCATAGACTTGCATTGTCTAGCCTGTCTAACAGTCCCCTAATCCAGTCAGAAAGCCCAACCTGTTTGAAATAACCAAATATGCATGTGGAATTTGCATTAGAAACATAATAGACCTACTAACCACGGTTATTACAGCCCACTCAATTGTTCAAACATGCCTCCCACCTGTTGCTGCTTATACTGTGCTCAAGTGCCATCAAGTGCAAAAGTTATGGTGCTATTTATATGGAGCCTCCTTAGACATGCACAAGATGCAAGATGTATTTACAAGAGCCTTCTTTCATCTCTTCCGCTAGGCACAACAGGAGTCTCATCTCCCTGGATGCACATGTGACTACAAATGTCATTACTGGAAATAAAACTTTCCCACCAAGCAGAGACCGAACTCCAGGAGACCAGCACAGGAATTCTCTTAAGCTTTTCATTTGAAGAAGGAGAAAGTGGGGGGAAAAAAAACAAAACCAGCAAAAATGCCCCACAGCTTTGCTGGTTTAATTGCTCTGTTGTGAATGCAGGCAGGATGAAAACAAGGAAGGAACCACAAGTATTCGGGTGGGAGTTGTTCCAAAATCCTACAGGAAATTTGTGTTGGCATTGGGCGCCTGAAGTTAATGGAAAGATTCAGACTCACTCGAGTAGGCTCTGGATCAAGCCCTTAATATAGAAATGTGTCCTAAGAGGTGAGGCACCTCTCGTGAAGGGCCACAAGGCACGAAACAGTGAACTCCTGGTTCTAATTAAGCCAGCTAACATTTTTATCATTAACTTGTTGGAGCAGGATTTTACCCAAAACGTTGATACTTTTAAATTTCAGCAGACTTAGTTCAGACTCCTTAAGTTTAGGCCATGTCAGAGTGGGAATAACCTCCCTAAATCTATGTACAACTGAGTATGAAAAGAATCAAGTTATAGACATGAAATGGTGAGTTTTCCATTGCTTGGCATCACTGATATTTTTAGGGCAAGGGAAACAAAGTCTGGGGGAAAATGTCTCTCCTCAAATAGGTCTTCACACATATTTTTATGAAGTTTTACAGGGTTTTTTTGAGTAGCAAATTTGATCTTTACAATATGTGCTCTTTACTTTTCTTCTCTGGATTTTTAATTAAATTATTTCTTGTTTCTACTGCTTCAAATCAGTGCATTGAGAGTGAAAAACAAAGATGGGCATTATTGGGAGAGTTCTGGCTGAGGACCTGAATACTCAGTTATGAAGTGTAGTACAGAGCCATCATGCTTCATTGGTTCACTCAAAAACTAGGAAAAAAAAATTAAAAGTAAAGCTCCAAGTTTGTTTCAAATGACCCTGTAGGATACATGAGGCTTCTGTCTTTCAGGTCTCTCTAATCCTTGATTCTGGAAAGTAGGACCCTCTATGCAGACACGGTGAAACTTCATAGGCATGACTTTCTGCAACATACCCATGGAAGGATACTGAGATCTCTTAGGTATTTGAAATGGCTGCAGTGCTGTATAGAGACCTGCAAAATTCATTTGCTTGGGCACCACCAGATTAGCTATGGAAACATAGAGCTCCACACAAACAAGCTTACCTTATTCATATCAAAGGCTTTTCTAGGTGGGAGATTTTCAGTGGTTGAACTATACTTCAGACATCTCATGATTAATTTACTGTACCATGAGCCACACATCTTTCTTTACATTTGTGAAAGTGATGGTATTATCCCGTTATAAAATGAGACTGTCCTGTGGGCTTGGAGCTTGCATAATCTCTAAATCCATCCGCTGTTTTCATACCACTGTGTGTATCTCTGTGGACCTCTGTGTGAGTAGTATTCCAGGCACAGCTGGCTGAAATGCTGCTGTAAAATTTGTTTTGAAAGGAAAATTATACTGGTTTGGTTTTTGTTGTTGTTGTTGTTGTTTTTTTTTTTTTTTTCATGGATTGTCTGTTTTCCATGGTAAATCCCAGCTTCTGGCTTAAACCCCAAAGTATTTGCAATAAAATGCCCTGTGTGTTTCTCTGAGATAGCATACAGCACAGGAAGTTAGGGGAACATTTTTTGAGAAGTACTGCTGGTACAAACTCCTGTTAGTGTTGAAGCTTTTTCATGCAGTAAGTTGTTAGAGGAGACACTGGAAATTAGAGAGAGATAGAAGATACAGGTTGTTGCATGAAGCTTGTTCAGCATGCTGAACACCACCACAAATATGTTATTATATGCACTGTTCTTTGAAGTGTGATGGATGTAGCATGTGTGAGTTGCTGTCTCATTTTTCTGTTGAATTATAAAAAAACAACCCACAGATCTAGCTGGGTGGTAGCTCCATTTTTCCCAGTAGTTTCTGACAGTAGTTACATTTCATTTAAAACATACGCTCACCTTTCCTGCATTCCCCAATGTAAACATGTAAGAGATGCTGGAATTTACTGAAGAAAAAGAACTTTGCAATCCTGTACTGCAGAGGGTGGCACAGGAGGGCCAGAGAAAACACATCTGTGGGTGAAAGGCTCACACTCTGCCTTTCACAGACTTTCACAGCAAGCTATAGGTTTTGCCTCAGTTGCCCATGGAAGCACTGAGCTCAGTATTGGCTTGCTCAGAAGGGGATTGGGCTGTACCCAGTCCCACTATACGACTTGCAGTGGGTCATAGGGAATACAGCTGTGCCCTGTGTGGAGACCTAAGAGGTGAAGGCAGTTCCACTGCCCCTGCCTCTCTCCTCTGCTTTACTTAGTCTGTCATCCAGCACCAATAATTGTGCCTCTGTCTTCCTGTCTGAGTGTACACAGCACTTGGACATTCTTTTAGCTTTTAAGGCTATTCAAACAGAGCACTAGATGATTTTCTCACTAAAAAACACATTCAGCTGCCAACACCTGAATGTTTTCAGCATCTTCTGCTACCAGAGAAAATAAAAATTTTGTTTTGTTTTGTTTTTATATTTTTTTTTTTTAATTGTGAGCTCTGTGTCTCTGGGTTAATTCATTCTGGCTGCAGTTTAAAAGAATGCCATACGCAGAAACCACAAGAGGCTTAAAGAAAGGAGCAATTACTGCATCCACATTCTTGGAAAAGTCTGATAACAGAGGAGACCATCCCTACAGCTCGATGGCAGGCTTAAGTATACTGTGAGGGAGTACAGCATGAAAATGACTCACAGGCCAGTGCAGCGTCCTCAGTGCTTGCACACCAACATCAAAGCCTAGGAACTCAAGGCTTCCCTTGAATGAGCTCAATGGTATTGAAGAAGATTCTGGTAATCAGTCTTAAAAAAGCACTTTAGACTTGTATAAGGATGCAAAGCGCTTGGTTCCTTTGTTATGTCTGTCATCAATGGAATAACAGAAGTGTATTTTCCCAGACTGTCTACCAGAGGAGATCCCTGCAGGGTTTTTCAGATGCCCTGGTTAATGAAATTAGCATATATCAGGGAAAAGTGCACACTGCCGTCCTATTTGAAAAGAAAATGTCTTGTATGATTATTAAATGGTGAATTAGGTTCTTACAAAGGGTTCATTTTCTCAGATCCTGAAAGCTTGTCAAACAGATGATTTGTGATACTGACATTTTCATACACAGAAATGCTCCTTATCATTTTGTTTGTTCCCTAAATGTTTACTGATCATCATCACCCTTTTCGTCTACCTGTAACAAAACTACAGTCAATGTTCTCCAGAAACAATAGATTACACTTTGTTCTGGACACCTCTGACTGCAGTGTGTTGAGCAACTTCATTTTCAAAGTCCTGCAGGCAATTATCCTCTCACTTCTGGCCCAGTGATTTTAAGACTCAGCACATCTAATTTTATTTTCTAATGATAAGCCAATTTTCTTATTTTCTTATTACATTTGCATTTAATTTCTCAGTAATTAACTGTAGATACTAACAGTTCTGATTCAGTTTCACACTGGGTAGTTGGATGACAGAAGCTCTTTAACTGGAACCAGTTAATAGAAGATCCTTTGTAGGTTTCTTAAAGGTCTTGGAACTAAGGCAGGCTGGATTCAGCCCTGTCTCTGCCCCAGACTGCCTTCATGACTTTCTCTTCTCAAGAAACTCCTCTTCTCAACCCCTGGAGTAGGTCAGCTTCCTCTTAGGTGGGCTAGGTCTCCAAGTGCTACTTTTTCCATACTTACATGAGGAATGATAGTGTTCCCAGGTTTCCAAGTAGCAGTGATTTTAGTTGGTCTTAATTTTAGCAACAGGTGTTAAACTGACATTTAACACAGTGGTGCTTTAATCCTGACTGAGATCTCTTTGTAATCATCACCAGTGATTCTGCAAATGAAAGTGCAACAAAAAAGAACAAAAATACGACAGATTCCGTCTCTAAAAAACATTACATCTTAGAGACAAAAGACCTTGTAACACCATCTGCTAGGAAGCCTCTGCTGAGTGCACTGTTCACATTATTGTTTCTTTAAATTGGCCAAATTTTTCAAGTTTAAATGGACCCCACTTTTTTTTTAAGAGTGAGGGGTGGACAAAAGGAGAGGAACACAGTAACATAATGTCAATACAATGGAGTCGTAAAACATATGGGAGAACATATAGAAGGATAAGTGATACAAGAACAGGTAGGAAAATAAGTAGATTTGAAAAGAAAGGAACTTCTTTTAAGCATTTTGCAAAACAGCAGACAATTTTTTGAGTGATGAAATCCATTGTTTTAGTGGTAAATTTATGATGAACTCCTGTTGTGGCATATGGCAAGTACCGTCATGATATTGTGGCCAGCAGCATGATAATTCTCCATATATATAAGCTTACGGTCCTACCTTATTATTTTCTTGCTATATTGGGGACATTCCCACACTAAAGTTACAGATAAGTTCACAAAAGTACTCATTTTATAAAAAAAAAAAATAAAAAAAAAATAGTAGAACCGATTCAGGCTAAGTAGAAGAAATGTCATTTCTGCAGAATGGGACAATTACCAAAATAACAGATGTGAGTAACATTGGTGCATCTTTCAATGGCAGCTCCTTGGCATAAATACGTAGTTGTCTGAAGAATACCAAATTTTCATTTGTAAGTGGACTAAAAAAGTCCTATCTGTGTTTTACTTTTTCCTATCTGGTGACCTGTAAATTTCCACCTATCCTCTTTGTCCAGGTCATGTATTTTTTTAAATGGTCCAGGGTCTCATTAAATTTTGTTTTATGTTCCTCTTCCTGTGGCAGCAGTTTTTCATTCAGGGTTTGTTTTTAGGGGTGAGGGTGTGTGGGAAAGGCAACATTGATAACTTAAGGCTCTTCTTGAGATGGATTTCAATCTATGAGCTTAGTGGTTTAAAAGGTTTCTGAAATCTTTAGTATCATTAAAACAAAAATCTAGGCAAGGTTGTGGAAATGCCTCCTCTCATTCCACCAGTCACTCATCCGCCATCCATGTTAAAGTATAAGCCATTTCTGTTTTCACACAAAGTGAGGGAAGGAACAAGGAAAAAATATTTTTCCCTTTTTCAGATATCTTTTTCTTAAACTGATAATGACCAGCTCTGACAGAAAAGTCAGAAACTGAAAAATCAGTTACTCCTTTTGTAATTCTTTTAGGACAAGGCTCAACCCTAGCAGGACCTTTTGGCCTTCACAGGAAGCAAAAAAGATGGAGGAAAAACAAACATGTAGTGAAAAACAGCAGACTGTAGAGCACAATAAATACTAAAGACAAGGGCTGTGGGAACTTACAGGATCAGAATGGATGAATATGGGAGCAGAGGAGGGACACAGAGAAGAGCACCCGCGTCAGTGCCCTGTGCTCCCAGAGGGATGCAAGGAGCTGATGGTGGTTACCTGGGGATGCTCTGCCTTGCAGGTTGGGGGTCATGGGAGTGGGGACAGAACCACTGGCCACTGAGCTCCCCCCACCCCATTTTGCTGCTTCTTTTTCTTCCTCCTGGTGACGTGAATGGTCAGTTCAGCCAGATCCAGGAGAAAGCTGATGGAGAGGTTCTGGTGACTTGCAGGGCCTTATTCTGAAAGGTCCACATTCCTCTGGTTCTCAAAGGTGGTACCCCAAACTGGTCTGGGAGGGTAGCTTAGGAATAGCTTAAACTGTAGCGCCAGGCTGGCTTATAATGTCCCCAGCAGAATAGTGAGAGACTTTCACCATGAGAAAACAAACAAACAAACAAGAAGTCAGAGAAGAGAAGCTGTTTTCCATATTTTGCTTGGAGAAAACAGACGTTTATCATACCTCTTTTGGCAGGACTAACTGTTGGCTGAGAGCAAAGCAAAACTTTCCATGGAGAGTGAATGGTGCTACTGACACAGATGCAGAGGTGTGGGAATATATGGACTAATCCAAGCTGTCTCCAGCAAGGATGCTTTACTGAGGAGGCAGCTGCTACATTGTAAGGTCTTTGTGGCAAGCAGATATTTTTATTTTTTTTATTTTTGTACAGAGGGGTTTTCCTCCATGCCTGGGCATCAAAGACATAGCCGCCACACAATTTATAAATCACAACACTGAACACTCTTGAAAGCACAACCTCAGCCTGGCTGTAGGGCCTCTGCCAGCACTCCAAGCCATGGAAGGCCAGAGGATAATGTCGGCTGAGTCAAATGTCTCTTGAGGGATTTACAGAAAGGATTATACTTGAAAAGAGAATCCTCTTTTATATCTGTTCTTGGGGAATAAATGCTAGGCACTGTTCAAGGTTGTTCTGAGTTGGACAAGTTCTCTGGAACTGAAAGCAGAACCAAATTCTTGCCATTCCCTCAAGGTACTCCAGTGAAGTCCCAAACATCAAATAGGAGGAGAGAAAAAAACCTAAGCTGTTTATCTGATGTAATGACACAGGATGGAACCAAGCCTGAGTTGAATGAGGAGTATTCTGTTCTTGTCCACATTAATTTTACTACATTACTTGCTGTTGAAGTGTCTGCATGGCTTTCAGCAGTGGATCAATAATGTTCTGTCGTTGTTTCCTACTTCAATCTCCTCTTGAAGGGAAGCGATATCTAGAATTGGCAGATGTTTAGTTTGAAGACTGTAAGGAGGGGGTAGGGAAAAAAAGTATTTTTTTCTTTTAATACATCTGCTTACTCATATTTATATTTCAGAGAAGAAAAGCGCAAAGAAACAGATCTTGTGTATAATACCAAGCATACACACAAATGAATTTTATCTGGAGAGGACAGCAGAAGAAATGATTGGTAATGGACTGTGCCTTTAGGAGACATTTTGGATACCTGGAGCCTAGATTTATGATCATCAGCAATAAAATTACATATTTGAATGTCACAGAATTGTGACATAACTGAAATACACCTAAAATCAAACAACTGAAGTGAACTGCTGATTCTGAAATACTTAAATTTTTCATTAGTACTCATTAAAAGTAATTTTCAGTCTTCTACATTCTCTTTTGCTTCTAAGTTTACACCATAATTGAAAAAAAATTCAAAATTAGTTATTTTAATTATGTTATTAATTAAGAACTCTTTCTAGAAAAGTCATGTTCAAATGTGTGATCTTTAAATTGCTTCAGGTGTTTTTTTTTCTTTTTGTGTTGCAGCCACTGTTGCTGTTTTATATATTTGTGGCAAACCTGAGTAGAGTTTTCATAATCTCTATTTTCAAGAAATCCTACATTCTTTCAAGTCAATGAAATCCAGTGATAGAAGCCTTGACATAGCTGTTTTACATGCCTACCAATTGTCACTTGAATATGTCAAGACTAAGCTCCAGAATTGCATGCTTCATCCAACTTTGGTGAATTTATATTTGTGCTTTTTTATGACATCTAGCTATATGACTTCAACTATTTGAATGATCTACCAAAGACATTAGGGATACTCATAAAGTTAAGATCACACCTGTGTGCACATATCTTCCTGATTCAGTGTTCAAGTGACTTCTCTGTTGTGTGAAGAAAGTTTGCAGATCTGCAAAGGAACCTTTCAACTTTCAGTTGAGTTTTATTCCCACATCGCTACCCTACCTCCCCTACGGAGGCTGTTATTTTATGTTAAATATTTATGTTGTAGCGTCATACACTTAGGATGTAACCCTGGTATCTAATATGCAAACACTGCCTGAAAAACTCTATATCCTGTACAATATTAAACGTCTGTATTTTGTTTGGTTCAGGTTCTCACACAAGTGTGAAAAGGAATTTGAAGCTATAAATCACTGTCGGTCAGACTTTACCTTAAGTGCTAACCACATCCCTGAATCAATAATATGTTTTCCATCCTTTCCACAGATGGATTGACCCTGTGGGTTCACCATGCATTATTACACCTAGAAATTCCAGCCGTACTCACTGATTGCATCACTAACCACTATTCATTGCTGAGCTAAGGAACATCTCCTCAGATGATTTGCAATCACACAGCTGAGAGCTTTTAGTCACCTAGAAAAACTTGCTTTCAAACAGAAAACCCCAACCCGGTTAATATAATCCTAATAGTCAAGGTAAAATATTAAAACACTTTTTAAATTACTTCCTTCCCATTTCCTATGGCTTTTCTTTTAATAACATAGATTTTTATTATTATTGCTTGGTTTCAGACTCATTTATTCTTGTAATAGGTCTGCTCCATTTCCTTGAACTTTGAGCATAAGAGACCAGCATATTCAGCTCAGCTGATAATTGGAGATGGTAAGAAAACAAGATGATATAGAAAAGCATGAAAGTGTCTTCTTTGTGTGGTGTTGTTGCACGGGTTCTCAGGATTACCTGTTCTCACTTAAAGAACCACTAACCTCCAAATAATTTTAAATTGCAGTTACTGCAGTGAGTTTGTGCTTCAGAGGGAAGAGTGTCAAATATTGACTCAGCTCATGATTTAATGCAATATACAGGTATCTGTCAAAAGCATCCCAAATTAGTACTGGTTCTCTGCAATGCAGTCTCAAGGAAAGCCCAGTTTAGAGGGACACGTTGAGCAGGATGATGGTAAGACACATAGGAACAAGAATAACCCAGGGAAATGACATTCCATGGGAATAATGCTGGCTTGCAAGCAACTCAAATATCTCAGAACGATCCCCTTTTTTAAGCAGGGCAGGAACAGCCACCAGAAACTTTATCTGAGGGCAAACAGACAGGCAGACAGCAGCTTTCCACCCGCTATGCTAATGGAGGTGACTCAGTTGTTTTCTTTCTCAGAGCTTTTCTGGGTAGTTAATATGAAACATAAGCTCCTTTCATCACTGATTTCTGTGCTGCTTCTGTAACTGATTGGATAAACCCTCTCTTCATGTGGTGTAATTCTGTCTCATCTTATTGATTTCAACTGAACTGAGGACCTGATCTTCAAACCTTAAGTTTCTTTTCTGTTTTGCCTATGTTTGATTTTATTATTTAACTCTTGTGTTGTAAGTTTAAGTATATATGTTCAGTTTTGGAATTCCTTACAAGAAGGTGTTCTACGTTTGTAACTATTCAGTCACTCGTTTTCTTAATGCACATCACTTTCATTAAGAAACTTGGTAGCAACTTTCACTGACATGCTCTAGCCCTAACTCTTCCTTGGTCATGCTTGACCAACTTGTTAGCCTTCTATGGCTGGGTAGATGAAGGTAGAGAAATGGATACTGTCTACCTTGGATTTAAAAAGACTTTCAACGCTGTCTCCCATAACATCCTTACAGGTAAGCTTAGGAAGTGTGGGTTAGATTTGCAAGTGGTGATGTGGACTGAGAACTGGTTGAGTGGCAGAGCTCAGGAGGTTTCAGGGGCTTGTGATAAGCAGCACAGAGTCCAATGGAGGCCCGTGACTAGCAATGATCCCCAGGTGTCAGTACTGCGTCCAGTCTTGTTCAACATATTCATCAAAGACCTGGATGAGGGAATAGTGTACCCTCAGCAAGTTTGCTGGTGATATAAAATTGAGATGGGTGGCTGGCACATCAGAAGGCTGTGCTGCCATTCAGTAAGATCTGGACAGGATAGAAAGTTGGGTGGAGAGGAACCTAATGAAGTTCAATGAAGATGAGTGTAGGGTCCTGCACCTAGGGAGGAATAACCCTGTGCACCAGTAGAGCTTAGGGATTGACCTACTGAAAAGCAACTCTGCAGAGATGGACCTGAGAGTCCTGGTGGACAATAATTAGACCATGAGCCAGTAACATACCCTTGTGGCCAAGAAGGCAAATCGTCTCCCGGGATACATTAAAAAGAGCACAGCAAACAGGTCAAGGGAGGTCATCCTCCCCCTCTTCTCTGCCCTGGTGAGGCCACATCTGAAGTACTGTGTCCAGTTCTGGGCTGCACAGTTCAAGAAAGACAGGAAAGTCCTGGAAAGAGACCAGTGGAGGGCTACAAAGATGATCAGGGGAAAGGAGCACCTCTCTTATTAGAAAAGGCTGAGACACCTGGGTCTATTTAGCCTGGAGAAGAAAAGATTGAGAGGGGATTTCACCAATACTTATGAATATCTAAAGGGTGGGTGTCAAGATGATGAAGCCTGACTTTTCTCAGGGGACCACAGTGACAGAACAAGGGGCAGTGGTCACACACTGGAACACTGGAGGTTACATCTGAACACAAGGAAGAACTTCTTTCTTTGAGGGTGACAGAGCAGTGGAACAGACTACCCAGAGAGGTTTTGGAGTCTCCTTCTTTGGAGATATTCAAAAACTGCGTGGACACAATCCTGCACAACCTGCTTTAGGGGAACCTGCTTTGGCAGAGGGGTTGGAATAGATCATCTCCAAAGGTGCTTTTCAAGCCCTACCATTCTGTGATTCTGTGATTCCTTGCATCCTCCTGAACTGCTCTCATCACCCCCCTGCTTCTTGACAGTAGTATCTTTCCCATAGTACAGTCACCAGCACACTGTACAAGCTCTTGCAAATTGCTAACACAGAAAATGCATCATCTGTCATCTTTGCACTCCTATCCTTTCACTACAACAAGCTGGCATTTTGTTTGCATTTTTCACCTTTTATTTTTTTTCTGTCTTCTTTTTAGCACAGCTGTGCGGTTGGCTGCTGGCTTCAATTATTTTTCCACAATAACTCCCAGGTCTTTTTCCAGAGAACGGTGCTGGATGGCTATTTAATTCAGCTCATACAATACCTCTTGCATCAGTTTCTTGCTTGCAGACAAATTACTTGATGTGTGCTAATATTGAACTACATTTACCACCTGTTGGCTCAGATCATCTCAAATGATCCAAAGACTCTTGACTTCAGTTCCACTGTTTCTTGTATTCTGTCCACTTCTAACGTTAGTATTATATTCCACTCTGAAGGTTTATTTTTAGGACACCTCTGCCAAATAGTTTACACATGTTAGTTTCCTTAATGTTTCCTCATTTCCAACAGCTTTTGACTCCAGGGACAAACCAAAGGCCTCTGTATGTTAGTTCTGGATGGTATATAACCACGACAAGGTAAAAGTGTGAATATGGAGCCGGTCATATGCAGGGTCCCCCCTGTGAAAAGTTAAGACCAGAAAGGGCACAATTTTCAAAAGGGCTTAAAACCAGATAAGATGGGTGAGAGCAAATGTGAGGAACTGCTGAGAGCATGATACTTACTGGTCTCAACGGGAACCCACTTTTTCCAAGTCATTAGGACTAAATGATACTGGAAGTGTTAGTACATAAAGACAGTTGATGTACACTTCACTTGTAATGTGCAAACATGTTTTGGAATTATTACAACCTCATTAAGTACTATGAAAACTGTAGCATCACTAAAATTTTTTTTTCACATCAGTGGAATGTTTTTGACAGTGTCTACCTCTTCTTGTAACAGTTTACAGTGAAATCAGATCTTATCATGTTGTGTCTGTAAAGGAAATGACAGTGGGTGAAACCAGGAGTCCTCTCAGATAGAAAAGTAGTAATCCCCATTCCCTAGGGCACCTTGAAGTGAGGCAGCTGATTTCAGGATGACCTGTACACTCTTTTTGAGTGGGATTTGGCCCTTGCTCAAAAGCTAAAAGCTGCTGGTTCATTTGTAGTTGAAAACAAAGCAAAACAACATAAGACTGTCAAAACGTCTAGAGAATGAATGAAGAAACACGAAGACTGGAGATATGAAACGTTCATTTAGAAGGGGAAGGTTTTTTACTAGAATTACCTGACTATCTGAAAAAAGCCATCATTTCAGCCAAGTGACTGTTTTAAATGGTTATGAAGAAATAGTAATCTGTGACTTTAGTATCCCAGTCCATGTTAGATCTTTTCTGGCAGTGCTGTGAAAACATTTCCTACATACTTTCTGCCTTATCATGGAAAGTCAGACAGCTTGGGATCACATGGCTTGATAAGTTTTCAGCCAAATAAGAGTCAGAAATGTAAAAGAAAAATACCCTGGGAAAGTTTCTTTCAGCTCATATGTATGAGAGAATATAGTACATTCCCCTGTCCACCCTATAATTAAGATGAAAGGCATATTTCCATATAATTTGCCATTCAGTGGCATGGTTTGCATTCCATGTGGACTGCATCATCTTGATTCTTCTAATGCAATGAAACAAAACAAAAAAATGAAATCAGGCTTAGTAGTTGAATAGGATGTGTTATTACAGTTCAGACTATTTTTAACTCTCAAGAAGCAAAGCCATTTTAACTGCCAACTTTTCATAAGAATTGAAATGTACAGGCATTGTGAAAGTGTGATTTCTTTATATAAAACCAACAAAGTACCCTACCTTGAAAAATTAGCTTATCTCACTCTACTTTCCCGAGTACCAGATGGCCAGAGGAAGACAGAAGAAAAGCAGTAAATACTCCTTATACTTACCTTGTCTTTGGCTACATTTTTAGCTCCCTTTGGCTATTTATGAGTCACCATGGGTCTGTGGGATTGTATTCCTGAGATTTAAGGTACCTTCACATGTATGCACACAAACACACATGCATTTGGCCTTTAGCTCTGTGCAGGTCTGACTCACCTTGCCTAGTCTCATTAAAGTGAATTAGAGTCTTTTTTTTTTTTTTTTTCCCAAGGTCAGAAATATATTACGAGTGACAAACTCCTGACCAGCTGAGAAAGGTTTACAAATTTATTCTGCTTCTGCCACAGTTCCGCGGACTTCAATTGAGTTCAGGAAAACTTGAACACTCAAGTAAATCATAAGTAATTTAGGAGCTCTTGAGAAGAATCTTCTCTTGTGAGATCTCTAGAACTTCCTAATTCCATCTGTGATAGAAATGGCATAGGAACAGTTTTTCTCATGGTAAATCAGTATTTCTGTGTTTTGTCTAAGCTAGGATGAAAAACAGCAGAGGACACATACATGTAAACAACTTAAAAGAGAAAATAAGTTAAGAACTTTTTTCAACCCCAAATACAGTTTAGTTCAATTTTTATGCTAGGGTCCAGGCTGATTCTTCTTGTATATAAACCTGCTTGTCCATCATTATTAGAGTCTGAATCCCAAGGAGATGTATGCTTAAAGTCAGATGTTTGGCCATAGATCTATGGGAAATACAAATGTCAAGGCACATCTGGAGAAACCACAGAGTCCTTCAAACATGGATCCTTCTATGCAGATATACCATTTATACCGGGGGCCCAGTGGAGCAACTGGAAATTTGCCAGTGTGTTGAGGACCAGGACCCTGATGATGGTCCTTAGCTGGGCGTAAAGCATTGTTGGGAGTAGAGAAAAAAAAGAGAGGACCTCTCTCCAGGCTCACTCTTGCACAAATGGAGCAAGCAGTCAGTGTGCCTTTCCATGCCTGTACAGCAGCTGTTCTGGAACTTTAACACTCCATTTTGGCTTGGCAACATCCCCAGCTGAAGAGATTCTCACAGTTAGCTCTTTATTTGATAGATATGCGTAATTTCCAGAATATCCTTATGCACTCCCCCATTATTTCTTCTCCTGGAGCTTCTGCATCAGTAGTGAGTTACTACCACCAATGGCCACTCAGTGTACAGAAAAACAAGAGGTTTTAAGAGCGTCACTTTCTGTTGGGTGCATACTGAGTGGATTATTTTTTTCTGGTGGTGATAGCCCACAACTGGCACCAACGCATTAGGAAAAGGAGTAATGGGGGTGTGCATAATTCTCAGGAAATTATGTATAACTAACACATCACCACCTGTTGGGTCCCAGACAAGGGCTAACCTGTGGCTGCACAGCTGCAAAACCAGGTCAAATAATGGAAAATTTTAGCACCTTCTGCTGAGAAAGACCAAGTTATTGTACTACTCCCCTCTTACTGCCTGTTGTGGCCAGCAAAGGTAATCTCATTCCTCACTTCTTTCCTCTCCCACCCTTTTCACATTTGTTAGGACCAAAGGCATTCAGTCAAATGGTTTCTGCATGCTCCCCCAGTACCAACAACTTGGTGGGCTCAGGAAGGAGAGAGCAGACAGGGATAAGGAAATGGGGCTTCCTGAGGAAATCTGGTTTCCCACATGAGACCAATCAGGACACTGACAGTGAGAGCCTGAGTCTTGCTAGACACCCTCTGTATATCAGAACACCACTTTTAGTCTCTTCTGGCTTATTTCTGATGAAAGAAAGGAAATTTATTTCTTAAGAATAAATGCAGGAGTAGAGGGCAGGAGGAGTGATGCCAGCCGGCACATGGGCTTGTTTTGTTTAGATTTTACACTGTGTCAGTGTCTGTGACAGATAGATAAAACTGAGAAGTTTCAGGGTTCAGATTTCACTTGTGTAAGTATTCAAAAGTTTAGATGTTTGCCTGAACCATTTCTGAACTATGCGAAGTAACTTCTTGAGACTGCTCTGTTGGGCTGGAAATCTTGTAAGAACAGGCTTTCTCGTGACATTTCCAACACTCCTGCTTCCTGTCATGGCAGTGGGAACAGCCGTCCTCGTGGTATTTCAACAATTCTTCTTCTAAATGGAAACCAGAAGTGGAGGAGGGGTGGAAATACATGAGACATCTTCAAACTTTGGAAATCTGCTGCTTGAGTTTCATTCTAGAAAAATTTAGGGTTCAGAAGCTTTCAGTTTTTTTTTCCAAACCTGTTCTACAGAAGAGAGAGCACAGAAGAAGGACTGGAAGTGCTACTGGCATGAGGGGGTAAACCAAGCCATCTCCCTTTTCGTATTTAAAAAACCCCAGAGATATTTGATGGAGTTGAAAGATAGAACAATTAAAACAAATGAAAGTAAACATTTTTTCACATAGCTTATACTTAAAGTCCTGTAGCACATGGCCACAGGATATTACTGGGGCCAAAAGCTTAACAGGATTTAAGAAGTGATGGGTCATTTATATGGATAATAAAAATATTCACTGTCACTTTGGATACAGTTACATTAAAATATTTGCAAAGTGATATAAACTCATCTGCCTCATGGTATAAGCCAGATACTAAGTGAATAGCATTAGGGAAAAATTTGTGTTACTACGCACCTTTTAATAATTGATCTTTTATTGCATATTAATGTGAAATTACAGAAGAGAGGGTATTGGTCTAAAAGAAACAATTGTATGACTTTCTATTGGTATCCACATCTTTCCTTAAATGTGCTACATCAGAGGACCAAGATGTGGAAACTGCATGGACTGATACAGTGGTCACTTCCTTGAGCAGATGTGAGGTAAGACTTAAGCCCTTGTTTACAATCAGTATAATACTTACCACAACACATTAGTAAGAACTTTAAATTCTTATTTCCTTACCACAGATTTTTTTTTAAAAAATATGTATTTCAGGTCAACCTAAATCAGTGTTTTACAGGAGCTTAGACTAAGTGATCATAGTGATCCTTCGCAGCCTGAAATACCTCACTCCTTCAAAGGGTACTGCAAAAAGTAGTTATTTAACCTTCACAATAACCAGTAAGTGAAAGTATGATACGTTATTCCTGCTATACTTGGGGGAAATGAAACAGGACAATTAGTAAGTTTATAGAGAGCTGCATGGTGAATCAATAGGAAAGCAGAACTACAATTGTAGTATTCAGGATTTCTGTACCTATTAATAATACATTGAGTCATAGTATCTCTTTTCTGCATCCATAGGTGTGAACATCTGTAACAATGATTCTCAAAGAGCTAAACTATTTGACATGAAGAACTGGTAAGAAAACAGAATTTCTATCCCCAGTGGAAATTTCAGAATTTTAAAGCTGTTTTTCATTTGAATCAGAAATAAAAACTAAAATATTCACGTTTCTCCATGGACAAAAGTTTGCTTCAAAATCAATGAAGTGTTTCATTTTGATAGTATCAACTTCATGTGACATTAATTCCCTTGTTAATACATTTTAAATTGACCATATTGAAACACTATAGTATATTACATTTTAATAACTCATGTATTGTAAGTAATAGTATATAATTCACTGAACACACTGTGTAGCTTTAATATTAAAATTACAATCCTAATACAATTTAAAAGTCAGAATAAAATCAAAGCATTGTTCCTTATCTAAATGGAAAACTTCAATATGTCCTCTTTTCGATGAAGACAGGCTGAGAGAGTTGTGGTTGTTCAGACTCTAGAATTGAAGGCTAAAGAGGACCTTTCAGGGTTTAAAGGGGTTTTATAAATTGGGGACAAACCATTTAGCAGGGTCTATTGCCTGCTAAAGGGGTAAAAATTTTAAATTAAAAGACAGTAGTGTTAGACTGGGTATAAGGAAGAATTTTTTTTACAATGAGAGTGGTAAAACACTGGAACAAGTTGCCCAGGAAGGTGGTAAATGCTCCATTCCTGGAAACATTCAAGGTGAGGCTGGTCAGGGCTCTAAGCAACCTGATCTAGTTGAAGATGTCTCTGCTCATTGCAGGAGGGTTGGACAAGATGACCTTTACAGGTCCCTTCCAAACCATTCTATGTTCAAAGCGACACATTCTTGGATTTCTTGTCAACAAACATAGCTGACATTGTATGTTTCAATAAAAAATAAAAAAATCCAATTAAATAAAAAACTGAACTTGTAGTTTCCATCAGAAATAATTATCTTCTGAAACTTTTTCATCCAGTTTTCTGAAAATTCCAACTCGTGTTCCTTATGCAATCACAATTGATATAATTCAGGGGTGAGGAAAGCTACTGCTCTTGTAGTAAAAGCAGTAACGGAGAAGCATTCATTAAAGCAAAAGAAAAATGGAAACGATGATTGCAGATAGCCTCAGGTTACTGTCTGGTGCAATAACACAGTTCCTCTTTGCACAGTAATGTGTAAAGCAGATGTATCCTGTAATGAGGAGAGTAGAATAGAGTTAGCTCAGTAAGGCTAAGGCATAAAGATGCATTTCCGCTATTTAGAAAGATTCTGAACAAAAATACCTTTTTCTCCAGATCTCGCTGATTGAAGAAATCTCTTTAGATTACTTATTAATGTTTGCAGCAGCAGTAACACTCTAATAACAGTTTGGGGTTGATTTACGCTCTCATCCCTCCCAAGTGCTAACTCATTCACAGCTAGTCCTCTCTGGAGGTTGAAAAAGCTGTGGCTGATGCAAGCCCTTGCCTTAACTTTTCTCCTTCCCTTTCTGTATGCGAGCATCTGTATCTCATCTACATCCATCTATCTGTATCTATGTATGTCTATGCCTATATCTCTATCTGTTGTAAGCCTATGTGGAAAAGAAGTATTTGTACCTGTGTCCTTTTTCCTGTGAAAGGATGCTTGACACAGACAAACTGTGAAGACAGTGAACCATTTTGAAGATTCCTTCCTGAAACCTTGTTGCTGAGGTGTCCCCCTGAGCCAAGACAGAGGTGATTTTGATCATGAGTGGTGAGCAGCAGAGGTGCCATCCTCATGGCTAGCTGTCAAACAGCTTTTGATGCTCATTGACTCTCGGTTCCTTTTGGAGTAGTCTGAAGGTCCTGCCTCTAGGTTGTCCTGCAGAGCCCACACAGCTCTGCAGGCCCTGGGGTGGTGCAGGTGGTCTGAACAGAGCAAATCTAGGTTTGTACTGGGATAGGAAGGGTGTGAGGGCTATCAGCAGAGCGACAGGATGGGGAGAGACAAAACCTGTCTGGTTTGCCATTACACGCCAGAGTCACCTGCTGGAGTTATGTTTCCTTGTGGCCATTGACTCTTTTTGAAAAAACAATTACATAAATGGACAAACCACAGTAATAAAGACTATATTTTGAATAATACTGTACTGCATCTGTAACAATTTGTACCACAACAATCCAGTGCATGTCTTTAATTAACTGTTCCCTGTGACTCTAAAGCTTTTAATTTTATACTCACTTTGTCATATACCCCTGCCATCTATCAGCTCCTGGTGTCCTTCACATTCATTTTCCATTTGATTTTCACTGGTGGTTCATCTTAAAGGAGTTATGCACTCTCAGCATCTACATTTAAACATTTTGCCTTCTGTTAAACAACTGTATTCCCATGATGACATCTAGAGAGATAGATGATGAGCAAAAGAAAATGGCACTATATGTTTCTGTATTTTGTATTGTACAGTAAGACTAATGTGCATCTGAAAACAGTGAAATCCAAATTGGATGAGGGAAGTGATACATAAATACTTCTACTTGCACATGTGTTTCTTTGGAGCTTAGCTGAGGTAGTTTAATGGAATTAAGTGGGATAATGTCAATACACACAGGAAAAAAATCTAGACTCTTTAAATCTTCTGCTATTTAGCAATACTAAGGAGAAAAGAATCTATAGAAATCAGTGTGGTTACAGGAACGGTCTTGTCTTTTGTGGTAATGATATTTCTTTAAACATTTCAGTGTGCTCACTCTGTAAATTAAAAGACAAAATAATTGCACCAATTCTCAAGTCTACAAGGAGTGAAAGCAGTTCAAGGCTGATCTTTATTATGGCAGTGAGCAGAGGCATTAGTTGAACTGAGATTTGTCTTTCTAATAGTCTCTCAGAAAACTTCTCAGTTGTGGATCTTTAAAAATAAAACAGCTCCTGAAATGGACAAAATCTAAATCACAGCTTATCTTTTCATTTACTCAATTAGCCAAGACAATCAAACCTCTTTAAAATAACTGGATTTTAGTCTTGGCTCATTAGAAAGCAGCAACCCAGTTTGTAAAGTGGAGGGAATGATCCATCCTTTCTATCTTGAAGTACTAGAACTCACAGAGTTCTCAAATATAGTTACATGAACGGGGCGTTCCTTTTCATCTAACCTACTTTTTCCCAGTTGTAAATATACTACTTTTCTAAATCTGTAGACATCTCTGATGAGATATGTAAGGCACCAGGGACATCTCTTGTCTATCTACAGATTAATCTTCCAGTTTAGTTCATCCATCTACTGTTCCAAAGTTTCTCTTTCATGCTGTACATCTGAACCCTGCTCAACCCCTCTAGAAACCTTAATTGTAAGACAGCCCATTCCTTCTGTCTGGCTCACTGAGATGCCTCTGAGCCAGGGAATCAAAAGTAGCGCTGAGCATTAACACCAAAATGATAAAACCAAAGTCATCACTAGAGTTTAGTCCTTACTCCGTGTAGCTCTCTTTTTTGTGGCAGGTAGTAAACAAATTCTCTTTTTGAGAAACCAGGTCAGGACTAGCAGGACATGATGCGCTATTCCAGTAACAGTGTTGTGCCTTGGCTACTTTTTACTGTTCCATATAAGTCCCAGTAAGTCCCATCTGTCTTGGTCCCTATGATGGAGTAGAAGCAGCAGAAGTGAACATCTGTATATTAATATATTTTTGGAAATGGAGTTTTAGTGTCTCAGGTCAAGTTGTGAAATGGGAGAAAAGTAAGGGAAATGAGTAGTCATCTTGATGGAAGAGAATCTGACATGTCTAGACATACCCAGTTTTTTTTTTGTTAGGTTAACAAAACATTGCCATTAGGTTCAGCTATATGAAGTTCAACTCATCACTTCCATAGAGGAACCGGCCATCCATCTTGTGGTAGCATGCGTTGTAACAAAAAGTGTTGTCTCATGTCTAAGAATTTTAATTAGCTAGTCTTGAGGAAAAGAAGTCTGGCCTGTACTGTTTATTGATAAAGTCTACAAATAAACCACAGATTGAGTTCCCCATTAGTAGTGCCCACATCATTAAATATGTGCATCCATTTGTAAATGTCATAACTGATCAAGAATTTCAAAAGCAAGACACCAAAAGCTAATCTCCAGAGGTCAAACTCAGGCACACAGGTGGTTTCCACACGGCAACATTCACTGCCTTCACAGTTGCAGACACTTCAAAGGAAGTGATCACTCCTTCTACTGGGTGCTCATTAGTCATCATCTAGAACATTGCATCCAATTTGGGGGACTTAATGCAAGAAAGACATTGATAAACAGATGTGATGGAGGGGTGCCAACATGCTCAGGGTGCTGGAGCACAGGCCCTGTGAGGAGACGATGAAAAGCTGAACTTGTTTAGCTTGGAGAAGAGACAGTTGTGAGGAACTTGATAGCAGTCCCCCATTATCTATGGGGAGGTTATCAAGAAGAGAGGACGAGGCTTTTGGCAGCGGTCCAGAATAGGAAGATGAGAAAATGTGTGTGTTGAAACAGAAGAGTTCAGCCTGGTTGTAAAGAAAAGTTTTTCACTATGAGGTCAGTCAAGCAGTGAAACAGGCTGCCCAGAAAGGTTGTGCAGTCTCCATCTCTAGTTTCTGAAGATTCTATTGAATAAAACCCTAAGTAATTCAATTTGACCTTATCAATGAACCTTCTGTGTGCAGATGGTCAAACTGAATTATCTGAAGTCCCTCCAACATGAATTATCCTATGGTAGTATGATAGAACCTTTTATATTTCAAAATTGTTTCTTCTATTCTTTGAGAAAATAATTTTTATAAACTCGATTTCATAGAAATCTCTTTGAATGATGAATTACACAGCAAGAAATTAATTTTGCTGAAATAATATTGCCTGAGAATAGATTATACTTCCATTGTGTTGACTTTTTTTGCAAGGGCTGTTACTTTACCAGCTGGAAGCTTGCAGTACTCTTGTTCCATCTCTTCTAGCTGACTAACCTGCAGCAGGATGGGACAACATATAATGTAAATATAGAAACATAGAGCTAAAAGGCATTGTACGAGTAAGCCATATTATGTCTCAGTGTGTGTTGTTAAATGGCCACATGAGAACATAATGGAGGGGTGAGCAACAAAAGAGGAAGAAGAACTTGTACTGTTCATAAGAGCAGCAAAAAAGTCAGTCTCCTTTAAGTGTCTCTCTTTTTCTTCCTCTTGTAACTGCTCTGTATTATTTTTATCTAACAGATTTCCCTGCCCCTGCCACTTGATAAGATTATATTTGCTTTGGGAACAGTAGCTTTAGTTTCATATGTGACATTTGGCAGCCAGTCTTAAGGATGCCATGGTAGGCAAAACCAAAAAACACTACTCCTGTTTGCTCAGAACAGAAATTCTGAACAGTTATGTGCACCTGAAAACTCCTCTTAGAAGTGAAATCATTGTACTATTTTGATTCTGATTATAATTTTTTTCTAAGTATTCATTTATCTAAAAGCCAAGAATATGTTGAAACTCAAGGAAGAAAAGAACAGATTTTACTTTTGGTGTATTATACTCACATTTAATTTTAGATAAACGTTTTTCTCATAAACCAGGTAGCTTTCCTACATTCAGATTCTTCTCATAGACTCAAATAGAAGTTGTGCACAAATTTTATACAAGCTTAGGCAAAACCAAAATTGCATAATTGCATGTACTGGTTTTGTAGCCATTTTCTTTAAATTCTGGCAAGATCAACTAATCTTTACCTGAAATAAAAACCTGAGAAGCAGAACTTCAGGGGAAAATCTAATACTCTGGTGGAGAGAAAATGGACCTGGAAAAAGGAATGTCCAAACAAAGCTGTAGCTTTTGTGAGCTTGCAGAGAACAGAAAAGCATTCAGAAATCACAATATTTTTTTTCAGTCATGGGTGTCTTGTAAAACTGAAGTGAGATATGTGATCTACAAGCATGTTAAGCTAATGATTTTCTAGTGATCCTTTCTTCTGACCAATGGGAAGCAAACTTGAAGAAGGTAAAATCAGAAATAATGAAACATGCTACAAGGAGAAGAACAGAATTATTTAAACTTACTCTTCTAGTTGGTGGCTTTTCTCTCTGATTATGGCCAAGAAAAATGTCTTTCTTAGGACTTTCCCTAGAATGCTGCTGTAGGTATCCTTTGAGCTAAAACAGCCCAAACTCCCAAAAGTCAATTAGAGTATAACTTGCACAGATTCCTTTTAATGCTGTAGTCTACTTGTTTGACTCTAGCTTAATATTAACTTGTTGCAAAAAGATACTTTATGGTCACTTTTCAAACAGGAAAAAATGAGGACCAATTAATTCTTGATTTTTGGAGTGGTCATGTGAAATTACACAGATGTCTTCAAGGTAGCCTACTGAATACTGAAATAAGTGGAAATTTTTCCATTAGGAATGACAGACATTTAATTTGATGCCTTCTCCATATGCACAACACAAGGAAGGAGAGAAACCCTCCAGGTTTTTAAAAAAGTAGTGCAGCACTGCTTTTCTATGCTCAGTAAGGGACTATATCCCACAGAAACACCACCCATCATCCCCAAGTTCCTGGGGGGCTGTGCTACTCTACCATCAACTCCTAGTTGTGGTTATAAGAAACAGTGGAGGCTACAAAATTTAAAACCTGACCTTCACCTGGTATAAATTGACAGATTCTATTGAAATCAGTGCCATTTTCTCACCTATGATTTATTTTTTTGGATGCAGAACACTTTAGTTTAAAAGGGGTACTCGAAATTCAGTGTTGAGTTTCAGAGGCAACAACCCTTATGAAAATGTTTGCGTAAATTTGAAATAAATAACTATGTGAACTTGCATATATTCTCATCTACTCGCCTTTGCATTCATACATTTTGAAATAAACTCTTTGGGATTTGGGGATTCGTTATCAGCTGAGAAAAACTGACACTTTGAAGGCTGATGTATTTAATCCAAAATTTATTATCCCAAGGAATTTTTTTCTTTGTTTGCATCTCTGTTAAATATGAGTCTATGTGCACTGATCTTGTTGGTGCTGTTTAGGTGGTTTCAGTTTACAGAGGGTGTTTCTAGGGAAATAGTACCCTGTATGCTCACCAGCAGACTCATTTAGCTCATCTAGCAGCAATTCATTTATGTACAAGATTACAGCAGAGGGTAGTAGCAGAATTTAGAGAAACACAGGAAAGGAGAAACCACAGCAGAAATGGCTTGGTACCCTAAGCAACACAAACAACAACAACTGAAGAAGAGGAGCCAGGCAGGAATTGGATTGTCCAGGATACTCTCCTGATGTTGCACATAGCAATCTTGAGCACTCAGGCAGCAGAACGGTCCTCATGCAACCAGGGGAAAAAAAACCTAACAACCACTTCTCGAAACAGCAGGGACGTGGAGAACTCTCTTTCCCAGGGTGAGGGCTTCTGCCTACCACACCCAGCATCAAATGTTTTGAAACCAACAACAAAGCTCTGCACAACAAAAAGGGAACGGTAATAAACCCTAATAATGCTAAAATAAGAAAAGTTTGGCACCTTCCACTGAGAATCTATACTACATGCAATGATGCCAAGCAACCAGTGATCTTGGCCAAAAAAATTGATGGTAAGAGCTGAGTGAATCATTTCACAGCAGAACACCTTCTGCTTATATTGGGTTCTTTTTTTTTTTTTTTCTTTTGTCAGTGGGGTGTCCAACAGAACATCACAAGCTTCTCAAACACTTTTTTCTGTTTGAATGTGTCTTTGCTACTCTTTCTTTATTAATCAGTTTTACTTGAAACTAGAGCTCTGTTGCTACTAGGCTACTGGGAGACATTGCATTTTTCAATCCCCAAAGTGTGCTGCTTAAACATATCCACAGTTATTAAAATATTAAAAAACTAGCTGATGCAAATATCCACTTGTATAACTTTGGAAGCCTTTTTAGTCAACTTGCATGGCTAGAGATTCATTTGTGTGCATGCCCATGGCAAGCAAGCACAGAGAGAGATGTGACTGAGGCTGAAGTGGAATAATTAAAAATGCAAATTAATGTCTAGAGCAGCAAAGCACATACACGTCTATTTAAGTTTAATCAAGTGTTTAAATTCTTTGTAGAACTGGGGTGGAATTACACTCAAAAGTAAGACTATGATTCAGTATGTTATTGAATCAAGACCCTTTTGCCAGAGCATTTCGGGGGGACGTTTTTCTTTTTAGCCAACTCTGCTTATTAAGTTACAGTTTCTACATGACCATATCTTTGTTTTCTTTCTTTTGGATTCATTTTGCAATGACAGGTCATAAAAAATTACATTTGCCTTCAGAAAAGTCCAAACCCAGCAGCTCTGAGGAGCCGTTGATTTATGGTGTCCTGCCTTCATGATCTTGCAATGAGCATTTGTTCTGATGATGTGATGTTTGTGATTTCATATCCTGCTGTGGAGCTTCAGTGTGAGAAGGCGTATTTTGGAACTAAGATGAACTGGAATGTTGCCTCACCTACTCATGCAGTTTCAGGTCCAATGAATTGATTTAATCTCTTGCTCTTAATAAAAAACAGTTGTTATTTTTCTTACTCTCCACTGGATTTGTAGACCACATCTACAGTGGTGTCAAGAAAACAAATATGAAAATAAGTGTTTACGTGTAACTTCAAGTTCTATGTTGCCAAGCTGTTTTTCAACAATGTTTAAATATCAGAATATGAAATAATTTTAATGTCTAGTCATATCTATTTCTCCATGGATTATATTATTATAACTATCAATGACCACTACAGCTATCTGGTCGCAATTTCCCTTCTTGCAGCTTGTGACCATTGACTCTCAAGCTGTCACAGTGCTCTTCTGAGAAGAGTTGCCTCCACCTTGTCCATAGCCTCTCATTTCTAGCTGAAGAGTGCAGTAAGATATTCAATCACCCTTTTCCTAATAAGACTGAATGAACGCAATTGTCAGTCACTTCTTGTGTGTCATGGTTTCCAGACCCCTGGTCATCTTGATGACCTTCCCCATAACTACTACAGTACATCCCTGTCTTTCTTCTAGGGGTAGCAACAGACAACATATTTCGTGCTGTCACAGAAAAATGGAAAGTATAAATGAAACAAGGTTAGGCAATTTGTAATATCTGGTAGGTTTGTTGAAGAGTACTGTCTCCGGAAGCCTCTTGCATAAATTGTTCATCCTTCTTCCCACACTAATTCATTTGCTTACAGTAATAACATTGTATATTAGCCTCCTCTTTACTCACCACCATTAGGAGAAACCAGGCAAGAAAGAATAAAAAGAATAAATAGTTATGTCATGTGGAGACCTCCTTGAATGGGTGATCAAGCAAGAATGGTCAGCCTCTAGTCTCAGATGAACCCATAAAGTGAGAAGTAGCCCTTCTACTGTCCCTGTATTTGCCTTGTTCAACACCTGTCCATGTACTACTACAAATCACTGTCTGACCCCTGACACTTTGTGGTTTCAGGAATGTGCTGCCAAAGAAATAATGGTGCCAGAGATACAAGCCAGTAAATGCTGAAATTAGCCCAGGGACCCGCCAGGGACCAGGCAGACTGAAACCTCTTCATGGAAGTGAGTACATCCGGTATGACTGAGCAAACACTGGGAGAGGAAGGAGCATCCTAAGAGGCAGGAACTGCAGAAAATACATCTGAGGAGCAACAAAAGATGGGGGAAAGTTCTGGAGGCAGGTTTTTGCAGTCAGTTAAGAGTTTTTCTGAGTCATGTCTCTTGCTGAGATATCAACGTGGACTGTAGTACAACTCCTTATGCTTGCAGTGGAATATGATTCACTTACTGCAGGTCCTTGTGCATGAGATAGTATCTTTGCCACATCTATCTCACCAACTTTGCTGTGTTGTGAAGAGAAATAATAGAAATTTTGCAGGTCAAGAATGTGGCACCAACAAGGAATGAAGATGCTGTTCTGGATGTCATTGTGCTTACAGGCATGCTGATGGAAAGGGGTATGAAGTAAGGTGCTATGTAGTGAGAATAAGAAAAATCTAACAACAAAAGGTCTACACCTTGACACATTCTGGGGCTATTTAAGCCATAACCCAGTGTGAACCATCCAACTGACACTTTTCTGCCAGTCCTTGAATTCTCTGCCTCTGTTTCACACCCTGTGTTATTACACTTTGCCATCTCTTCATTCACACTTTTTCCAAAAATGCACTTGGCTGCATTTGGCCATCAAAACTTCGACTTTCATTGTGTAGTACATTTCCTTTGGAGTTCAGGAGAAAGCAACAACTGATTGAAAATGGTAAGTAGTGGGATAAGTTTACTGCAAAGATATGCATTATTTGCAGCATGGCTCCTTTTCTAGCAGGAAGGACCAGAGCTACAACACAAGATTGCAGAGGCAGCTGCCTAGACCAGGGGCTGGCAAGGGGCAGCAAGTGTATCCGTTAGTAATTTGTTCCTATAGTACAAATTTGTGGCAATTTTTTTTTGGTTTTGTTGTTCTCTCAGGCCTCTGTTCTGAGTGCAGGATCCTCTGACAGACTGCAGAGAGTAGTTGGAGTTCTAACACTGCGCCATTCCCTCTCAACTTTTTTCTCTCTGTGCTTTGCTGTTGGGGACATTTGCAAAGGGTAGAGATCCCTGTGGAAAAAAACTTGTCATCTCAATGGGCACAGAATCATGAAAAAACATGTCAAGGACACACATTGCACTCAGTCATGGCTCAGTCATGAATCACTTGCAAAGCATTTTATATTCCAACGTTCTAGAAATAATAAAGTTATTGCTGTTGTTACTGTAATATTATTACTCCTGTAAAGGAGAATCCTGAACAGATATAGTAGGTGACCTCAGAGAGTTTTCTGTCAACAACATCTATGGTTTCCTTAGCATTCTGAAATACTTCCAATGTTCGCACTTGAGCTACCTGCATAGAAAGTAGCCAAAAATTTCTCTTGCTTTTCAAGTGCCACAAGTTTAATCTCTCAGATTTTCTAACCTTGTCCTCTACTGTTAAAATCATTAGTTCGTGTAGGATTGTATCTTACAAAATTGGGAGCAGAAAGTGCATTTGCATATCAAAAAGCCATATCGCACTAATCTATCCTGCAATAGGAGCTGCTGATGACTACAAAGGAAAATAACATGCAGTGTGCTTCATTAACTGCAGGTCCGTACATTCATATGCATCTTGTTAAGCTTAAAAGCAGTTATTGCTGTACCTTGTTATTTAAGCTCTGTGTAAGCAATATGACCTAAATTAAATGATGGAGACTTGGCACTGTATAAAATTTACCAGCAAATAAAACACTAATTATAAGCTATCAATATCAAATTGTTTCCATAGCATTTTCCAAACTTCTTAGGAATAATCACAGTACACAACCTAGCAGCGTATAGGAAGTAAATTGCTAACAAGAAGTCACAGTAACATTCAGTATGTACTTTTTTCAACACTTAATGAGATTATACAAGGCTTTTCTACTACTGTCTCTAGAAGTTCTCTTTTGGGAGCAATTTTAAAAGATGTAGATTTAATATACATGAATATTGTGGTAAAGAGGGATTTTTTAAAGATTTAAAATTTGTAAACACCTATGAGTCTAAGGCACATACATACCTGTGTCTATTGCACTTGGTTATCCGATTGGATGACTTAAACACTGTCTTATGTTATTCTTGTATGCATATAATGAAACAGAATAAAGAAAATAGAACAGTTATATCTTCCTAACCTCCTTTTTCAGCTATGCCATCATTGCTCTTTTCTCTTTATGCCCTTCTGTCACTTTGAAATTCTTGTTAAGACCTTGTTTGTCTCAGCCCAGAACTGATAAGAATCGCAAACGTTTACATTGTAATTGGATGCTGGGAAAGCAGAACTGCAGAAAGCACCAGGAAGATAATGGTATCCTTTTTCTGAGCAAGTCCTACTTTTTTGTCAGAGAACTACCTTTGATTTTAATGGATAAAGAAACTCTTGATTTAGATATATTTATTATATAGATAGGATATAGTACTTTTGAATACAGCTGCCAAAAAAAAGATTTCCATTATAGTTTGAGCTTACAGTTTGAAACACTGCCCAGTTTTTAATTTGTCATGAAACACAATGAAATTGCAATTAATACTCTCTTTATATGATCCAGAAGGTCAGTTTGACACTGTGAATAGTTAAGTCATCCTTGGCAAGAGTCTTATTCTGTCATAAATTCTATAATGAGAAATTCAGATGCTACCATCATTTGAAATGTGAGTGCCCAGCACTTAATCTAGTACCATTTGGTTTTGCACAGAAGCGTAATGCCTTTAATGTAGTCATTAGGGATACCTATGAGTTTAATTGGTTTGACATTATATATTTTCCTTTTAATTGCATCTTTTATTATCTGTTCTTTTCAATAAACATGCAATTTGAAAGTCTTCTCAGCTCTCCTTCTTCAGCTTCTTCAACTCTACTGCTGCATGGGCGGGAGGAACTCAGTTCAGTTGGCTTCACACACCAATCAGTAAAAATGCATGAACTGTCCCTGAAGGCCTTAAACCACATTTCATTGAAGAAAACAGAAACAAGGGCTGGCCCTCTCCCCCTTAATTGGTCCTTGGATTTTCAGTGATTGCCTAATTTCAGTCTTCAACACTAAGATCATCCTCTGATACTCTGACTTAATAAAACCTTCCTCTGAGGACTGAATTAGAAGTGCCACATGGGACAGCTTATGAAGCAGAATGCTACTGACTATGAGTAAGGGTATTAGTATCTGGCATTATGCTGACTGGGCCACTTTGTCATCTATGATTTGTGCTGCTCTCTTCCTATACCTGCAGCATTTGACTCAGACATGGCTCTTGCAATGCTACGGAAACTGGGTTTCTCTGCTACCTCTGGTGCATCCTTAAAGACAGAAGCATCCTGCAGTCAGTTGTGGTCCGCCAAGTGTGCAAGGAAAGATGTTTACTGGACCAAGAACAGCCCTGTCTTGGCATACACTTGCCCCAGGTAATCATCACTTCCACAGCACAACCTGTTGCTCCATCTTCTCTTCCCTTTCACCGACCTGTCGTATGGAGGAGGGGTGATGCAGCTCTGCAAAAGCTGGGTCACCCCCAAATGGGGGGAAGTGGTACAGGGAAAAGAAGGGCCAGATGTTTTCCCTTAAAACTCCACAGATTTGTGTGGTCTGGCTGCATTGCCATGGGTACATTAAATATTAAGAATATATGGCTGGAATACTTAAAGCATTTTGTCTTAATAAAAAATTGGGTCTCCCAAGTCTTTGTAGCTGTAGTAGTCTCTACAAAATGTTGACGTGCTTTAAAGGTTTGTCAAAGAGACAAGGAAAGAACCAGAAGGATTTATGCCCACAAAGTAACTTTAAGTTAGCTGTTATCCATATCACACACATACAACCTCTTTAAGTAATTTGTGCTAATTCCTTCATTCTGTATCTCAAAACAATACTGTACATATTTCTGGGTTTAAAGAATAAAATAATTGAATGTATTTCTACGCTAATAAAATGCCAGAAAAGAATGCCTCTCGTTTTTAATTTGACTCTCACAAAACAGATGTGATTCTTCTGCATTCCCATGAATCATCAGTGTGCAGAAATGAGTTCATTCCTTAGTAATATGCTTTTAAGTATATGTCTAGAAGTGTTTGCAAAGTGAAGGTAACTGCTGTCTAGGTCAGTCCTTCAGTGTTTAAACGGTTATGTTCCCCAAAGGTATTGTCTGTTCAGATTACACCATTTTCCAAAAGGAATTTACTTTAGGGTATGAGTGTCTAATCCAGTACTGCCCTGGGTAAGGGAAATAGCAGGAACGATACTGTGTCAGCTCCAGAGCACCATGAAGAGGCTAGAAATTGTAGGGTGTAAGAGAAACTATGAAGTTAAATGAAGATGGACTACAGAGAAAGCAGCTGACCAGTGCCCTTGGACTCCACTCCCACAACAGTGGGCTTTTAGACAGTGCATCTACCAGACAAATCGGCTGCTAATTAACCCATCTGCTGTGCATGCTCAGACTGAATTCAGCAAAACCAGATACGAGTGGAAACAGCAGTGACATTTTTTTGGACAGCTGAAAATCACATTCTAGCTTTTTTCCAGTGGAAGTTTTCAACTTATTCATGGAAGCAGATGAGGATGCCCTCACCCTTGTCAAGTCTTATTGCAGTTCTAAGACTGCTGACAGCTGCAGCTCAGGTAACGGTGTAAAATGGGTCTGTCTTTTCTCCTTACCTGTCCTTCAGTTCAATGCAGCAAATGCCCTCTACTAAGATTTGGAGGCAGGGAAATAGGAAATAGCTGGAGTAGGACCCAGAAACCAGCAGATGATTATTTTACCCAAGACCATTGTGATTTCAGAGAGAACTACATTTTGTTGCTTGCCTGGTCCTTAACAAGGTACAGTATAAACCTATGGGAAAGGCAATGTGGTTTTCAAAGTGGCTGTGCCGTACATCAAATGTTCTTGAAGAGACAGATGGTCTTGGGATAGATGGTCCAAAAGTGTTGGAAGCATGTAAAAGGTCTGTACATGTGTTTTACGGACCCTGAGCACATATACAACTGAATATAAAGAGATGGTGTCAGTGGGTTATTGAACTCTGTGGAGAAGCTAGAAGCAATCGCACAGCAAGAGCAGATATTCCATGCTTGCAGGTTTGTAAGTTGAACTACGACACTTCTCAAATTCTCTGTTTTGTGTTGTGGGAATATTTTACTGCTCCTACAACAATATCTTATGGATATCTTTCTGCTTGACATCTAAAGAAATGTCTTTCTTTTGGTTTTCCACTTTTAGTTCTTAATAAAAATTTTGAGCTAAAAAGCTTTTGATTTTCAAAACTCATCATGTTCATGAGTATGAGTGTGTGTAGCAAAGCTGAAAGACTGGTGGCACAGTGAACCTGATGAAGGTTCCCCATTAATATGTCTCCTTATTCTGTTGACTTCTACATAATTTAAAATGCTAATATTAATTTGTGACTAAATAAGTTCTTCTGCTGAAAACATCAGTCTGAATCAAGCTGTAAATGTAAATGTGGGTTATTTTTAAATATAAATGGATGATGTCTGGGGTCTCAACATATTTGCTGTGTGAATCCCCATAACAACAATGATTAAAAGACAAGATTTTCTCGAAAAACAACTGGAAATTCTACTCGGGCTAAGAAATCGCTGTATCTATCTCCTTCAGTGAAGATCAAGATTTTCTCACTATTCCCTTCATGGTCACATCACAGTAGAAAAATTCAGTGGAAGAGGTCAGCTATCAGTAGTATAGCCATCTTTTGGCCAGCACATAAAGAGAGAGTGCAGAGAGTGCAGAGAGAGCCTTTAGGACTAAAGTACACACTCCAGTTGGTGCTAAAGAGCTCTGCATTTTAGGGTGATCATTCACATACCTCTGTGGGTATCAGCACAGCTGGGAGGTCTTGAAGATATACTCGGCTGTATTATGGAAGAGCAATGTCTTGACACATTTCCCAGTAGGCATCAGTAAATGAAGCTTACTGTTCCAGTGGTGGGACAGTCCCAGATACAAGACTTTGCCCCATGGGAAGCCCCTCCTGTCTCTGTTCCCATGTCCCCAGGGAGCCACTGGCCCACTGTCTTCCCTGACAGCTTTAATCAAGTGTGACACTTTTTTAATCTGAACTCATCTAAACCAGAGTGTCTCTGCCCTTTCAAGGACCACGCTTGCAGAGTCATTTGCCTTTACCCTCTCTTTTCCCATTCTCAGTGAGTTCCCTCAGATCCCCATCAGCTACTTACTCTGAAATGTCCATGTGGAAAATGTATGGAAAAGGCAATACCGAAAGTATTTTTGTTAATTTAGCCCATCACGTATTGTGGCTTCACAGGCGGAAGTCAGAATTGTGCGATCAAGTAGCTTCAGGCATTTTTCAAGCTGTAGGCACTTTTCAATCATTTAAGGAACAATTGCTGTCAAACAGCAGGAGGCAAGTTTGGATTTACAAAGTAGTGCAATATGGGTTCCTTGTTGGAGTATCTCACGGCATGATGGCAAAAATATGAATATGTTTTACATATGATCATATAATTGATGCTACATATATATTATGTATGACAGCAGTAATGTATAATGCCACTTGAGATCCAGTCTAAGGTGGATTGTGCAGCCATCTCAAAGTATTTGAAGGTCATAAACACCACTCAGGGAGACAAATTACCTAGACCAAGTAATACACTTATAACAAGGAGAACTAGGATGCCATGGAACAAAGTAAAATTCAGGCTGCATATCAGGAAAATTTTCCTAACAGCAAAGTCTGTTAGCCTGTGAAATAGCCTCCCAGGGGAAGTGGTGGAAGCCCCACAGTCTGAGTCATTTAAAACTAGACTAGAAAACATTCGAGAATAATCCTGAATTGGCAGAGAATAATCCTACATTGGCAGGGAGATGGAAAAGATGACCTAATAGGTCTTTTCCATCTCTAGCTTCTGTGATTCAACCAAGGTATGTTGCTGTGTGTTATATATCAGGGCATGCCCAGCCCATTAACTCCAAGTTCCACTTCAAAGTGGAAATCTTGAAATTTTACTTTGGCTGCAACTAACTTTGCCATTTCAGCAGACAGTGAGAGCTTTGTGTTCCTAAAGCATTTGTTCGTTTTTAAAGCCCGTGTAGAGAATGAGAGTATTAACAATAAATTTAGAACAAGTTGCGGTTTATTTGAAATGAGAAGATTTTTTTGTTTCTTTTGATATTTTTTTTCTCTTTTCCAGCATGGCACTGTGAGAGGCAGCCCTCTGACAAGGTTCCATTTCTATCTATACATTTCCACATCTGTTCCCATCTGTTTGAGTATGCATATAGTGTTGCAGGGAGCAGCACTCTGTTCACAAGCAGACCTGAATCTTGCTAATGGATGAGCATTTATGTACATACGCGTCCACATATAGCATTGCTGTTCCCACAGCTGTGCTGGCTAAATATAATGACTCAATGGGCCAGGCTCTCAACTTGGTGGAAATCCCTGCAGCTCTACCCGCTGAGGAGCCGACTGGTGTACTTTTATTGTAGTACTGTGACTTTTGATGTGCTGCTGCTAAAGTGCACTGGAACAAGCGCTCTAACTGGTCAGATTTACCTTGCATCACTCACACAGTGCAATGTGAATGTGATCTGCCTGGAAATGGCTTGTAGAGCATGTCCCCTGCCAGGAAAGCTCTGTGCTTGCAGAAAACTGGCAGATACATCACAGCTGCTTCCTGAGCCCTCTACAGAGTCGAGGAACAGCCAGAGCCAGGGCTGGCATCAGCAAGCAGAGTTCCTCTCTGGTAACACTCATGTGGTGTCATGGCTCTCCACTGCAGAGCTCTGGAGCAAGAAACAGATAGAGCACCTATTCCATGAGGTCCTGGAATGTACCGTGATATTGTGAGAAGTAAACCCTTTAATTTCTCTTCCTAAGGAGTTGAGTTCACTATCTCTCCACTGCCTCTCACTGTCGGTAGGTGACAGGAGAGATCCAGTGTCCCATAGACCTGATCGTATCAAAGTCTTCAGCTTGGCAAAAGAAGAATAAGTTCTGATACCAATTCTCTGTTTGACTCAAGGTAGAGCAATTTTCTGGATGAGAACAAGTCACCAGGGGAAACACTTATCCAAATGCTGTGGGTATTACTAAAAATTCCTGACATCAAAAATTTGTATTTTCCCACTTCAAATCAGAATTACCTCAAAACTGTGTCTGCAGGGCTGCCTTATGCACTCATGCTTGTGGCATCCATGAGCTGCATGAGTGTGGGGACACTTGGCAACTATTTACAAGACTGAGTGTGTCATACTGGAGGACCTTGATACTTGTCTAAGCATACAGATCTTCATTTTGCTCTTCTCAACCCATATGCTTAACATCTGGCTCTTGTCTCTGTAGCACACTTTTTTCCTCTCTGTCCTTTTCCAAAGATTTCTTTATTTTTTTGAAAAGCTTAACTCAAACCACAGCATTTAAAGATTCAAAAAGTATTGCTTCTGATATCACATGAGAGAAAATTGGATGAAAGGGAGGCTAAACTGAAATAGCGTTCTCTTTCAGGAAAAATATGTACCAGTTCAGAGGTATGCTCAAGCACATTATTGCACAATGTTCCTCTTCTGTCTTTCCTTATTTCTCTCTGTCACCATCCCTTCCTCCTGCCTGTCATCTTAGTAAAATCCAGATTCTTTCTTTTTGCAGTAGAGGCCTTCCTTGTTCATAGGATGTCTGAAGTAGTTCCAGATACTTGGTATCCAGAAGAGGAGTCTTCAGCTGAAAATGTGTATTTAACACCTGCTGTTGTATGCTGGTTTCAACAGGAAACAAGGTGAGGAGTCCAAGCTCACAAAGAAAATGTCAAAAGTCAGTGCATTTTCTGGGTAGCAGCATAAAAATTGCATCTGGCTCCCTGTTTCTTCACTAGATATTTAAATAGTAAATAAGGGTCGCATTTTTTTCAACCCTTTCTACTTTTGGCAGTGACTTCAGTGAGAGAGAGGTTATTCCACCGCTAAGCACTGAGCCTATGTGGAAAATATCACCTTAAATAATAAAATATAAATTAAATACACAGGATATTGTCACCTGCCACACATTCCAAATCAGCTGCAAATAGGAAATAATAATCTGGAACACTGCTTGCTCTCAAAGCAAGCTTCAGCGCCGGGCCTTGCCTCAACTCCAAGTGCCAGGTCAAGAGTGGTAACACAATATCGTTTATGTCTCAGTGCTACAGAATAAAAGTTTTCCATGTGTTAAACTTTCACTGTTTAACCTACTGTTGCTGGAAATGAACACTTGTTAATGTTAGAGCATCTCTTGCATGCAAGGAAATTTAACACTAGCATTTAGACTTTAAACCATTTCTATGAATCAATGATGCTTTTGGGTGTGAAAGAGCTGCTTAAGTTAATGCAATAACATATATGTTCAAAGTCTGGAAGTGAAAATTTTACATAGGACTGGCATCTTTCCTAAAAAGGGGTTAGTTGCAACTACAGTATTACACCACCAGATTGAACTCCGATCATGGAACAGGGTAACATCAATTACTCATAAATAACTTTGGAGGAAACCAAATCGCAAGGAGTGTCATACATTCCTGCCACAATATATCTCTGCAAAGTTTATGTCGTGCGGAACATTGCTATCTCACAAGATAACTTAAGGAAGTAAGATCATAGAGCTTCTTCATTTTTAATTGCAATGCTTACTGCTAATTAAAAGCTGTGAATGGTGCTTTCCATAATAGTAATTTATGATAGCAGGCCTTTATTAACATAAATATTCGATTGTTCAGTAAGGATATGAAAAAAACTAAATTGACATTTTGGCAGTTATTTGGTCTTTTGGGGATCTATTTTATAAGATATTTTACTGATGAAAACGTATCTTAAAGCCTTAGCAATATGTTTGGCTTTGGTCTTTGGCAGCAGAAAAGCAAGAATCTGAAAGCCAGAAATGTCCCCAGAGCACGCATCTATATTCCTGCTGTAGGTCTTTAGAGTTCTCCTTTTACAGACAATTGGAAAAACATTTCAGTGGCTGTTTTCTGATACGTTTTGATTTGCATATGAGCAAACGTCACACTGATGGTCAGGCATTCTCATGTTTTATCACATTTTTCTTAAATGTTTTTCAATAAATTGTGTTAACTCTTCAAGCTGACAGGAGTAAATATTGACATAATAACAGTTTAACACAGATTTCACAGATATCACCATCTATTAACTTTCAGGGGAACATATTGTTGAATATTTAAAAAACTGAAGGGGAGTATCACTTAAAGTACATTCGACTTTGAAGTGAAGTTTATGGAAGGCGTTACACGTTGTTGCAGAGTATACTTGGAGATACACACATTAAGCTCTCTTGAAACGTTCTATACCTGAGTATGTCTAAAGATAAGGACACGTTACATAGTAACCTAATTAAGCACATTATGAGTAGAGCTTAGCACTTTCTTGAAAGTTTAATATAATACAGTGCTAACAATGAATGAGAAAAGATTAATTCTGTACAGCAAATGTATATTAGAAGTTTTCTTCTCTGAAACAGATTTCCAATACTTACTTAGGAGAATAGCTTTCTGTACTACTTGTAAATACTTATGTGAAGGTTGAGGTACATTTACCATAACATAAAAGTGAAAAAAAGTAACGAGCACTCAAGAACCGCCAAAGCAAAAGCAGAAAGGGCAAGGGGTCAAAGTCAAGAGGGTTCATCCTGATTTTTGCTCTGCATTGCTGTTGTGATTTGGATTCTCCATCACCTGTATTAAAACTTTGTAGACAGGTCCACAAACAGCAGATGTGTCAGTTCCCAGTGTGGTAAGACCTGCTATATTTTCCATGAACAAGACCTACACCTGCAGTGTAACTATTCTTCTTGTTTGCGTATTAATTTAATTGTTAATTTTTTGGCAGAAACTATCTTCACCATGACACTCACGTTTCTGATATCTAATTGCATAATATAGTTAGGGATCGTTATTTAAAATTCTGCTTTAAAACATTTTTTTATTTTTTTATTTTTCCCTAAATAAAAATATAACTAGCTAATGTTTTAAATGAAATTGTCTGGTTCTTTTGTTTGGCTTTCTGATTTCTGCTGTCTGACTTCTGCTCTTTTGGGGACAGTAGTATTAAGGATATTATTGCAAGACTGCCTTTCCAATTTCTTTTCCATACACAGTCATCCAGAATCTTAAAGTTGTTCTGTAACAGGAAAGGAGCTTAGTGACATCTCTGTAATTAACAACAAACAATATTTTAGATAATAAGGCGTGTGCTTACTCTTAGCACTCTGTTTCCATGTTACACCCTTTCCTCCCACAGTTCTGTTTATTTCTTGGACAATATATTCTCTGCAACACTGTCTTTTCCTGTGTTTTGAAAGCACCTATGCCATTTTTTTTCAATCCTGTAATGCAAAGAACTAATATTTCTTTCTAAAAAATAAGTAAAAAGAAGAGTGTTGGGAAAACAGGGAGATGGAAGCCTATTCTGTGTGCTAGAGTGACTTGTAGCCTGTAACAGATGTTCTTGCAGCAGCTGAGAAGAAACTGATAGCTAAACAAAAAGGTATTTAACTTCACACTACATATGCTTGGACAGTAGGGCCTTAGGCTTTGAGTCTCCAGATACTTGTGTGCATTTAAGAAAAACATTCCAAAGGATGCATTACATACAATTTGAATGCCAGGCAGAATGACATACAACCCCAGGCTCCCCTTTTCTAATAGCTGAAGCAAGTATTAATACTCAGGTGTTGGTGCCAGTGGTGCAGAGGTGAAAAGTAGCAGGTGACTGGATAAGCTACCTAGCACAATAAACCCCATTCTGAGCAGGAAAAAATATGCCCCCTGGAAAACACTAGCTGTGTTAAAATATGCTTGGGCAGCTTGCTATTTTTTGTTATACTGGCTCATGCAGAGTAAAAAGATTTTTCCTTCTACCCTGGTAGTAGCTCAGGAGAGTTGAGCAACAGTCAAGTGGGCACAGTCTATCCTTTACCTTTTCCAGACAGGTTGCAAAAGTCTTAATGGAGACTTCCCAAGCAAGTAGGTGAGTTTGAGATTCTCCTCAGCACCAAAACAGACACTGCCCAGAGCGTGTGATGTCTGTTTCAGTAGCTGTGTGCACCAAATCTCACTTGAAAGTATTTCTCCTTGATAACATGGTGAAGCTGGCCTTTCAGAGTTGGTATTTATCAGGTGTTGGATCTCATTGGCTCAGGAAAGGTTATTTTGTCTAAGAAACGTGCTGGTTCTGAATCAGGTCACTTTTTTCCATGACACGCTGAAAAGATGAGGAGACTATGTCTAAGAACTACAAGAAACGTTGCATACACTACTTTGTGCTGTTAAGCACATTCTTAAGGTAGTTTCTGTTTTATACAGTCATGGGGCAGAAGCAAGGGTGAAAATGAAGGAGCAGAGCCATGTGCCTCAAAGTCTCTTTAATATTTTTCAAACATATATGATCTGAAATATGTCACCATCATCTGTGTCATTAAGTATTTGTGGGAGATCGCAAATCTTCATGCAAGTGCTAAATGCTGTTTTCTATTTTCCTCTAAGCCAATTATAAGAGTTCTCTGAAGTGTGGGAAATATAAATCTTACTCACATATGATAGGAAAATTTATATTAGCTTTTGTTTCAGAAAACCACAGAATCTCTGAGGCTGGAGATCATCTTAGATCATCTAACTCACTCCCAGATCCAGCAGGGTCAGCTGGAGCAGGTGGCCCAGGTATGTGTCCACTAAGGTTTTTAATATCAACAAGGATATATTCATTTAAATAGGCTCAGCTGCAAAATAAAACAAGCCTAGACCTGTGGAAAGCGAGACACCTGGCAGGAAGTATGATGAAATAACAAAAGAGGGAAAGCTACTGTGTACAGAAAAAATATGCAGGCTGTTGCTGTCTGTAAGGACAAGGGTGGGTAAGTGTCTGTGAACCACATCTATTTCTATATAGAAAAGTCCACCAGAAAGATATCCTTCATCTTTTAGGTGATCTTGAGATCCTCATGGAATATGGTATGGCATTCAAAGGTAAGCCCTCTGACACAAAGCCTGAAAATGCCTAAGATCATGGTGAAGGCAGGAATACACTCACCAGTGTTTAAAATGTCATGGTCCTATCAACAGAGCTTGCATCATGTCTGCCCCCTCCCAGAATGATGCTCCCTTTCACTTACCTTGCACCAACAGTGTGGAATTTTCACAAATACAGAGCATGGATGTGGGCAGAGGAGTGGACTGCAGCTGTGCAGAAGATAGGGTGGTGCTGTCAAAATCTACAAGGTCTGTGCCACAGCACAGGGCTGTGACATTGTCCACCGCATGGGGATTTGCCTGAGTAGGAGTCTGGCTGCAGAAATGTGCATCTGTGCAATGCCCTTTGCAAGCAGCAACCACAGAAATCCAACTGTACCCTGAACAGGTTCTTGAAACGGGAATAATCCTGTGTTTGAGTGGGGTATTTTGCTTTTGGATTTTGGGGTATTTTTCACTCTGAATGTAAAACACTTTTAGAAGCAATTCCCTATGAAGGGTATTTTCTTAGAAGAAAAGTCTTCTTGCATTTTACTTTAGTAGAAAACATATAAAAATACATAATTTCACATTCCTGCAGAAAATACAAAATGACGTTACAAATAACTTTATGGAGGCAATTCGTCCGAGAGCAAACTTTGCATGAAGGTGTACAAAGGGTTACAAACGCAGGTCCCTAGTCATTCAAGTGAATAGTTTGTGGCATTTGACTGTAAAAATGCAAGCTGACTACATACCTAAATACCTTTATTGACTAAAGTCAATAAAACCATTGACTTTGAAAGTGTACAGACTGGCAGATAATATCTAAAGGGAATCCCACTATGTCTGAAAAATATCTTCCAGCTGGAGTGATGGCATCCATGATGTGATGCTTTCTACCTGAAAAAAAATAAAATAAAAATAAAAATAAAAATAAAAAAAAAAAGAAAGAACTAAGAAAAGAGAAATAGGAAGGTCCTCTCTGTCAAAGCCATGAAAGAAGGGCAGTATTACAATGGAAAATAATATCAAAATTGTTAAAAAAACACCGATTTTTCTCCATCACACAGATTTCAGTAATTATGAATTATATTGTTGTACAAACATACACCTGGCATTATTTCTTTCAGTATTGAGTGCCCACATGTGTCTGAGTACAGGACACTCCATGCTTGTCGAAGGTTCTCAAATTCTTCTAACACGACAGTTCAGTAACAGCACAATTGACTAAGAATAAGCATAATTAACAATGGTATGTTTAATATTGCTTTGTGATTGCCATCTATTCAAATAAGATCTTAAGAAAGCATGACAACACTAACAATCATAATTACCAGCTTAAATGGACGTGCTACAAATATTGGACCAGAAAGACAGATCACTTCCAGGTGTGGGAGGGATTTAACTTCTTACTGATTCTGAGTAAAGCAAATGGAGATTGCATGAGTTTCAGAAAAGTTACATACAAAACTATAGTGAATTTTCTGAAATAATGCTGAAACCAAATGTCTTTGCAAGTCTGTGTTTTCAGCAAGTACAGGAAGGCAGCAGCAGCAGCAATAATTTGTGTAAGCATATTGTGTTACTTCTCCACACAATGACACAATAAAAAGATTGAACAGCTCCAGCCTTAGTGGAGGCAATAAGCAATACTTCACAAAACTGGTTCCCTGGAAGTGTTCAGAAGACTTAACTGTAGACAGGGACAAGAGTAACTAGAGGACTTACAGACCATTTAAAGGATAATACCCAGTTCCTATATGCTAACAGCTAATACAAGACTTCTGGGGATGATTGCCATGGCAGGCAACACAGTGTGTGGAGAACATGTGATAAGTTCCAGCCAGGGACTCTGCTTTTCACCTCACAGCTGCATTTGCAAGGCAAGATGGATTTGTGTGTGTGTATTGTACAAATTAATACAATGCAAGAACATACTATGTCATGTTCCAATACCTCAAGAGATAAAAGATTTCTGCTGCCAGATAATAAGATAAACCAGGATGCCTTAGGTAATAAAAGATAATTGTGTCAGGCAGTAAATCATAAATAGACAAATCAGGTAAAATTAGATACCCATTAACAAGTATATTTGGCATCAATTAGCTAATTTTATTTTTAAGATATAATGTTAATGTTAATTTACAGTCTGTGCTGCTTTTGGCTGGGATAGAGTTAATTTTCTTCATAGTAGTTGGTATGAATCTATGTTTTGGATTTGTGCTGAAAACAGTGTTGATAATACAGGCATGTAAGCAGTTCTCACACAAAGTTAAGGTCTTTTCTTCTCCTCACACCACCCCATCAGTGAACAGACTGGGAGGTCACAAGTAACTGGGAGGGGACACAGTTGGGACAGCTGCCCATAACTGACCAAAGGCATATTCCACACCACGTGGCATCATGCTCAGCATATAAATCTTGGGGGAAAAAGAAGGAAAGGGAGGACATGGCATTTGTCTTCCCAAATAACCATTGTACATGCTAGACCCTTGCTTTCCTGGAAATGGTTGGACACCTGCCTGCCAACGGGAAGCAGGGAATGAATTCCTTGGTTTGTTTTGCTTGCATGCACAGCTTATGCTTTACCTATTAAATTGTCTTTATCTCAACCCACGAAGTTTTGCCTTTTTTCCCAATTCTCTCCCTCAGCCGGTTGGGGTTAAACCACAGCACAGCTATGAAATGTTATTTTCTTATCCAGTATCTGTATGTTGTCTGAGGTTTACTGACTGTTGACCAAGAAGATGAATGCATAAACTTGCGCATGGTAGGTTACAGGATTTCTCCTGTGCATTGTCTTCAGTTTCTTTTCCTTAAAAAATAATTTATCACAAATTGCCAAAACTCTGTGCATTGGTGGGAATTCCACACTTGGAAAATTTTCAAAAGTACACCCATTCCCACTGAAAATCCGTCTGGGCTGAGGAGGATAGATTTCCCTGGAGGTAACCAATGCTGGGCTAAAGGCTAATTCTACCAAAGAGAGGTTACCTTAACATAAATCTTTCAGAAATTTTTAAATTGATAAATGAAAATGCTGTGTTTATGTTGATAAATTTCTGTTAGAAAAAGTAAATTTAATTTGGAAACTTTTAAACTCTATAAAAAGTAATTTCCTAAGAGTGAATTATAGTGTTGCAGGAAGGGGTGTATTTGTGCAACCAGTCCACTCTGCAGGACAGAGCCAGGAAAGCTCCACAGTGTGTTGTGAAGCCCATATTGTCAGCGGTGCCTGAAGGTTCCCAGTTAGTCAAGGTTCTTCATTTCTGGAGCAGAAGAATTCAAATTACTGGGAAATGTCTCTTATGTACAGTGCAGTAATCATAGTTCCTGCAGAGCCACAGCTTTATTAATTGGCTGCAGATTTTTAGATTTTATTTGTAGAGTTTTGTAAATGTTTTTAATAAACCTTAAGGTCTGATTCTCGCTGCTGCAATAGCTCCAGTATTAAGCAGACACAAGGCATGTCTGCATACCGGTTACAGAGCCAGGAGCAATGACCCTGGTGATCCAGCTCTGAATTCTGACCATGCTAGTGTATCAGTGCATATATTTATACACATACATCTGCGTCTAATTCTACCTCTGTCTCTAATTCTACCTCTATCAGCTATGTATCTATCTGTATCTGTGTCTGTATCTATATCTATGTCGTCTCCATCTATATCTATATCTAACCTACACACGCATATGAGTACATCTCCACTACATGGTTTGCAAAAGCGAGTGTGGTTGAGTAATTATGGTGCTGAGCTCAAGTTCATTAGTTCTTTGGAAAGGTCTAGACAAAGAAGTCAAGCAAAAATGTGTAATTCCTTGACTTCTTAGACACTTCTGTCCCTCAACCATTAATGTTGTTTTACACTCCAAAGCAACGGTCTCAGTGCTTTTGGACAGGGACAGGTATTGTGCCACAGGCTAGATTTAGACAGGCAAATGTTAATACATGAAAGGTAGCATATCCAGGACATGAGGGCTACTGGAATTATCTTCCTTAAAAAAGGTAAGGGGTACCTATGAACAGTTACTGGTCAGGATCCAGTTTTCTATGTCATGAGCGTTAACACCCCTAGCCCTGTTCTGTGTGCCCTAATACTACCAGGCGCTCATTCATCAGCATCTCCAGGAGGGGAATGCCACTTTGTGAAACACTGGCAGACACAGTTTATTGCACCACTTTCCTTGCAACCTCCCAGCCAAGCCCTGACCAAGCCGCTCTGCCTCAGTTCACCAGCTGCCCTGGTTGTCGCCCACCCTGTTCCCTACAAAATGCAGGCTTTTTTTGTGGGAAGTAGACAGCTGTAATTCACTTCATGACTTTAAATAGTCTCTTTAATACCTAAAGTAGTCCGATAATATGCAAAATAAATTAAGGACATCCATCTTTATGACAAAAAACACTCACATTACCATTTAGAGAAAACTGTATAAACCATTCGCTTACTTAGTTTGAACAACCAACAAAGAAAGGGTTAATAGAACAAGCCAAAAATTTATTAAATGTTATTTGCAAAATTTTTCTCTACAACTTTTGCAAGAATTCCAATTCTTCAGTTGCCTGGCAGAGACCAGACAGAGTTCCTTGTGTATACTGTTTTGTACTCTGAGTATATTACAAATTAACTGTTAGGTGTTTAGAACTTGCAAAACAATCTATTTGAAAAGAAAGCCTGGCAGCAAGAAATGTAATTTGGGTGGGGGGGTGCGAGGGGGGAAGTTTAAAATACTGTGTTTTTAAAGCATAATCTTGCTGGCTTTTCTTTAAAGTTAGATATTCATAAATGACTTGACTGAAAGGATAACTAATATTTGTACTGCACGTTTGGATACAGAAGGCCACCCACAGATCAAAGATTACACTCACGCAGATTTGCAAGCCTAAATATGCAGTTATATTATGGTCTGAGAAGCCAATCTACTCACATGTGTGCAATCTGTATTTTGTAGATATCTAACATTAGTTAGATGAGAATTGTTTTGGATGAAACCTTACTAAAACAGCTAAAGGGCTTTGACTACAATGAGTATTGATGCTGAGTTCTGGCTGTTGTTCCAAGACAGGACATTACAGGACCTTGAACACACAGGACAAAAGAGTCCCTGCGCTGGAAGACATTTAGCCTCTGGCAAGCTTTGTGTGCATGAGCAGATCGTGCTGTTCACCACTGGGATGCAACTGAGCTGGAAATAAAGACAGGATGACAACTTGCTATGCAGTTCTGTAATAATCAGAGGAGGCTAAATCTTAGCCTTACATATTCACAAATTAGTTTAAATGTATTTGTACTGAATCTTGAATTCTCACCACATATTCTTCCAATGTGGAAATATACGATATAAGTGCCAAGGATTGATGAAATCTAGAGATACACAAATGCAGAAAGTAAAGGGAGATGATGTCCCAAAGACTAGACTGTGATGACTGAAAAAAAAAAAATATATATAAAAAATGAGGGTATGGGATTCCCTTTCTCATGCAGTATGGATTCTTGAAGAACTCCCAAGCTGTCCAACTGGCTGAAGATTAAAGAAGATTGTATGGAAGCTCAGTCTCTGCAGAGTTTGCCTTGGGTATTGTTTACTTCTATCTGTGGGAGCTAAAGCCACAGCAGACACAGACACAACAGTGTCCAGTTCACTGGCGCCCATTAAGTGGAATGTAATATGAAGGTGCGTGCTACTGCTTGTCAGTTTTAGGTTTGAATAAACCACATGATATGTGATGGCAGAAGGGAATCTGTGTATATTTAACATATATATATTTAGAACATTATTACCAGCACCAGACCTCTTTCTGGAATTGGCAGGAGAACAGTGTAAAATGATTCACCTAAAATCCAAAATTCACTGAATTTTTTTTTTTTTTTTTTTTTTTTTTTTTCTGACAACACTTCCCAAAAATAGAGGAAAAATTTTCCAGTCATCTGAACCTTATTTTTTTAAGTAAAAGCCTTCAAAAATTCTCAACATGGATAAAACTCCAACATTCCTTGGACTTGCAAAACCAAGGTGGAAATTTCTTAAGAACTGTAAAAAGTATTTCCAGGCTAGCTTTTCTTATGAAATGTCAGTAGCTTTGTTCAACAGGACTGTTAATCCTAGCTACAGAGCCTGCTATGAGCAGAGGTTACAGGGTTAGGTGCTTCAGAATAGAATGACAAATAGTTTCAGGGAAAAGTATTCAATCACGCTTTAGATTTCTTGGAGGATGAAGGTGTGACATTAATATAGGATATAAATTAACTCTATAACCTTCCATAATATCTAAGCATTAAAAATCAAAACAAGAGTCTGCTGAGGGGCTACATTGTGGCACTAGATAGCCAACATCATGTCCGTGCCTCTCTGTTTACCTACATTAAATTCTAACTTCCTTTCATGTAAAAAGCAAAGTATGGGAATAATTAGCACATAGTGGATAAATTACTATCTATGCCTCATGATTTTATTTACTGCTTATTTGAGCATCCTTTATCATGCCAATACTTATTGGCATCCTTTTCTTTGTCAAGCATAAAAAAAAAATCATTCTTTGGTTTCTTTTAATATGTTTATCTATTACCTTCACAAAGGTATGGACTATAACCAAGTCACCACAACACCTGCCAGCTGTTGTTCTCTATTTTTCACATCTTGTCTTTTGGCTCTTGGTCCGAAACAGTGATCAAACCACAAGACATTCAAATAAGGCCTTTATTTTATTTTCAACACAGCTGGCTGTATCCCCAGGTAGCTCTTAGGTTTCTCCACTGGAACTAAGAATGCAAATAAGTCTTGTTGTTTCATGGTGATGAGTTGCAACATACAAGGAGTGATGGTGAAAGAAAAATATCTTTCCTTTTGGAGATACTAAAAGGTCCAAACAGCAGCACAAAATAGCAGAACAGGGACTTTTCTGACATTAGATAAGTTCCATGAAACTAAAAAACCTCCATTTCTTTTGGTGCGTGGTCTTTCCAAATTCTGCTCCAGAGCAAGGACAAGTCAGCATGGAACTATTTACAAATTACTTAACTAGACCACTGCAGAGTGCTTTCCTTCATCAGTACTTATTTCTTAATTACTGGATCCAGAGCAGACTGGGACAAAAGTCACCAATACATGGAGTACCATGGAATTGTACCTACTGCCCTTGCATCTGACTTTAACTGTCTCCTTTAAATGTGCAATGTAAATAACTGGTAAATAACTAGTAGCAGTATGTTTTATTTAGGTGAACAGTGAGCATTATAAAGGCTTTCAGAGGGCTTCAGATATGTGCTTCAGTAACTGCAAATACGTAGCCTAGCATATGCGTTACCTGGTTCAAGACAGGAAGGGAGATGTTTGCCCATGCATGGCCACTGCAAACATTGAGATGTTTGCGCACACACGTGCATACGGAGTCGAAAACTTTGCTTAAACATTGCCAAAAGTTAACATTCTAATTTAATTAGTAGTAAAACACAGCATCCCATCAATATGGGAATATTAAAAATAATTAGTGAATAAGAAAGATGATGTCTTGAGTACAGTAAATTCCATGAATACTAGAAAAGCTGAGACCTAAACATTTTCCTTGTTGTTACTAAGAAAAAAATAGGAATTAGACTGCATAAAGCCAAAAAAAAAAATCTATACTTTTTTTCTGTGTTTCCTGACAAAATGAACTGCTACTCCTAAGTGCTCTGACAATCTGGTGCAGTGCTTCTAATGAGTCACTGGTACTAGCTCCACATTCGGAGAACATCCACACTGTCTACACCAGGGTACCAACCTGCAATAGCACTGCTCATCTGTGAGATATAGCATACCTTCTATTATCATGGTTTCAATTGGCAGCTGAAAGCATGGAGCTCCTCACAGAACCAGACCTGAACAAGTGTTTATAATATAAAAAAAGGGAAAACAATTTGCCTCCAAAACATTAGTATGAATTGCTAAGTACAATTGCTAAGTAAATCGCAGCAAAAAACACATCACACGTGTTGGAAGGAACAAGACAGCTACACTGTAACTTTAAAATCAAAGCAATAGATTCCTGAGGAATGGTGTACACATGCAACAAGACTCATCACTTAAACCTGTCATCTCCCCAGACATATGGCTATCTATTACGCGGTTCTGGCTGTATCTCGTTAAATAGTATTATTTTGTATGAGGGTTTTTCTTTTCGGATACTGGACATACTAAGCCATTGGTGTGAAGCTGTAATACAATAAGGGTTTAAAAGGTTCAGGGAAAGTATGGTGTTCATAAACTGCTGACAGACAGATAGACCAGTCCAACTTTTTGGCGTTGTTATTGCCTTATCTAACCATTGGCTAGGAATCAAGATACTGTTGCTCTAACAGTAGGTATGTGTCTGGGACTTGCTTGATGGGAAAGTGTCATTTCTCTGCCCCGATCCGATTGTGACTCTGAAGGAGAGATGCTTAAATGTAAGGGTTGTGAAGAATGCTGGGTGGAGAGAGGAATTCACACTTTCACTGGCACTTCTCTCTTTCTTTTCTGCTCCATATTTGAAAGCTTCATACTGTAATCAGTGTATTGGATTTGTTCTTATACAAGCACCCAGGGGAATAACCCAGGGGAGAAAATGTCTGGGTACCTAGTGAAAGAATATATATTGTCAACTTTAAAAAAAATGAAAATTATGAGTTGAGCCCAAGCAGTCATGAGATCAGTGTGGAAATTACATGGGCTTTTGTCTGTACGTTAATAGTATGTTTGGGGTCAATGCATTCAATGCTTTGTTTTCAAGATTTTAAAATTACTTTTTCAGACAACTCCTCTCCCCATGCCTCCTAAAAATACTCAACTCAACATAATATAACTCTGCACATAATGTAATATACATGTAGCAGAGCTCAAAACAACAAGCAGGCTTGTGAGGGACAAAGGCAGTTGTTACAGCAAATCTTCACCCAAGCAGACTGCTCAGGCATGTGCTTCATCACAGCAGCCTTTGCTTTCCATCCATGGTTCCTGCAGTGCCATTGCTGGAGATCAGACGCCTCTTCCATGATCTTCTCCCTGACAAATGCTGAGTTTGCCAGGATGCTGGGAAGTGGAATTTCAAAGCATAGATGAGGAGACAGATTCCTGTCTGCTTCAGCAGCTGGGACGTGTGTAGAAGAGCTCCCCCAAAAGATGATAGAAACTGAGGCTTATTCTAGAAATGTTTATATTGCAAGGGGTGGTTCTAATAGACTCCCCTTAAGATACTTTATGTTTGTGATCCACACCCTTATTCAGTGGCACAGTGCTTTGTGTAACCTATGGGTTATGCAATGAATATAGTACTGTCCTTGAAATGAAAGCAAAGGTTTTCATGCAACACAATGATTCCAGCACCTGGAAGAGAATCAGTATCATGAGACTCCAGATAAAACTGAGAGCATAAAAACCAAGCAATACGGGTGGGATCAATATTCAGACAGGGATAGAACAAATTCTGTGCAAGACTGTCACAATAGCGTACATGAACTGTAGTCTCTAGGAATGTATGCAAAGGGGATTTTTCTCTGAGGTGCCACTGGCTTGTGCTGTTCTTTTCCTCCTCTGTAAGGGTGGCCCTTTAAAATCAACATATACTGATAATTCTCAGCCTTTCTAGGATTAGCCACGGTGGTCAGAGGTTGGGAAGGAGACAAGCCTATGTCCATTTGCTGACCTTTTCGCACATCTGCAGTGAGAAGTCCATTCCTCACAATCAGGGTCCCAGGTCTGTTTAACACACACTGTGTAATGAAGAGATTTTCTAACTTTTCTTAGTCCTGAAGTCTTTCAGTCTTGAAACCTGAACCTATTACTGACATTTTACTTTAAAACCTATTACTGACTTTTACTTTAAAATTTAATTGAAATAGTTCTCTGAAAATTACAAATTTTCTCACGTCAGTGTAAAAGTGATACAATGTGCTGCAGAAGAAAACTATTTTTACAAAACTGAACATAAGCAAGGGCTCATCCGTGTGACTTCTGCATAATCCAGCACATCAGCATGTCCTGATAAGAAGAACTGTGATCTCAGGTTTTAGACTCATTCATTTTAAAGGCTAAGCATTTGATTCCTTCTCACTGAGCTCTGTGAAGAGATAACTGACATCAGTTTTCTTTGCTTCTTTGCAGTTGTTGTAACCTCATTATTCTTATCTTGGCAGTTAGTAATTTTTTAGGTTTAGTTGGTGCCATCTCGTCTCTAGAGCTCTACAGTTGAAAGTACTACACAAAGCAAGGTCATAGCACAAGAGCAAGTTAATCTCCATCCTCCAGTACATGTAGGACTCATTTTATTTCATAATTGTTCTTTTTCTACTACTTGCTTTTGTTTCTTGGCAATTGCATGATTTCATCCTGCCCATGCAGCTCATGTGAATGTCCCGTGAATGTTAGAAAAGTTCCCTTTCTTCCTTCATGCTGCCTGTTTTTACCATTTCTACTGGAGTTCAGTAATTGGGGTGAGGTAACACACCCTCATGACTCAAAACAGCTAATCTCCAAAAGCACAATAACTGAGAAGCCTAGCATATACTGGCTTGTCGCTAAAAGTTGATATTCAGCAATGAACTATGAGAGGATTTAAGTAAAAGATTTTGCCCTCCTCCCCCCGCCCCGTCTCTCCTTAGAAAATAAATGCCTGATTCATGCAAAAATAATGTACGAACCATTTGCACTGTATTAAAAAAATCTGCTTGTTATTCTGAGACAATTCTGCTTTCTTCTGCCTGGAATCACACTGCTCTGCTTCAGATAACTTAGGGGTGAGCCAAAAATATAGGGCAGTATTTGCCAAAATATAGAAACTAAAATTACACAAACGTTGGATAAAAATGGGAAAATGCAGTTTCTAATAGACTTTAGAGCAACTGCAAGAGCAGGAGCAACATTCCTACAACAACTGCTTCTCAGTGGCAAGTATAATTTCTATACATGCAGTAATTGCCATTAAATGTTATGCTATCACTTGCCAACAGTGTCTACAGAGCGGTATCAGCGTGACCACAGCATTCCACTGCACTTAAAATAGAAATTAGCAGGGGTAGGTTCATTCTTATGGTCCAAGGGTGGGTAACAATTACTGGTCATTGCAAGGTCATATGACACGAGATGTCTTCTTTGTTCCACGTCCACTCTAACAGGGAGGAGGTAGCTGCACTTAGGCTGTCTCAGAAATTTGCCTCCCTGCTTCTCTTGTTGTCGTTCTGTTGCCTGTCAGATGGATACTGTACTATCAGAGGACTGGTTAGCCATCAGTACTTGTGAAGCGCTTTTTTCTCATGAGGTGCAAGGAACTCCAGAAATATAAAGCATTAGTAATGCAAATTACCAAGTAGATACGCTCTACTTTCTGTTGTTTTCTGTGTTCAATTTCCACCTCCAGCTGAATTCAGTGGGTTTTCAACATATGCTTAAGGTTAAACAGACTTTAAAGGCCATTTCTGAATTGTGATGCTTTCTAAATTAGGAGTGTCATTAATTGGTCATCTTGCAGAACAGAATTTAATTTATTTGGCATATTCCAAGTCACTTTCCAGGAATAAGTTAACTTCTGACTACATGCATTCCCAATTTCTATAAAACTCTCTTTGCACAGATTTTTTTCTTCATAAACCCCTATTGGATTCACAAATTCTTATTTCATTTCACTTCTCTTCATATATTTTTAAGCCTCTGAGGACTAGGTTCACTTCTGAAGTGAAATGGATGAAATGCTGTTGACTTTCTGGCAATTCTGAAAGTGTCGATTTTCTCTATCACATAAATTACCATATTTCCTGTTATTTATTTTATGATACTGGTATTTCACTCACACAATTTTTTCTGTACCCATAAAATTTTCCATCTGGGATATAATTTTATAATCCTTCTGTAAGCCCATGTATTTTGTTTCACCTCTTAAAGAAATTTAATATTGTCAATCTGCAGTATTCTCTCCTGAAGACAGATGATCTAAAGTTTACTTCTCAGTAAAGAAATCATTGGCAATACAACCTACCTGTATGTACATTAGCTGAGAATGAGGAAGGTGCTACAATTTAAGTTATTCTCAAATGAAATCATCATCATGTATGTGAGCTTCTTGTGGTTGAAAATAGTCTTTTTACTACAGAGGAAAGCGTGAGTACCCCCTGAGTTCTTTTGTGTGGTTAAGAACAGAAGCTAGTCATGGACTGCCTGAGAAAAAAAAAAGAAAAGTCAATAGTTTTTTTAATAAGTGAAAGAAGGACAAAGCTTGTTCTTTTGCAGTTTTGTCCCACAGGAACAGTGAAATCTATACAGCCGGAGACCATGCAAGAACAAAAGGCATCATGTGGATAAAGTAACATGGTGATAATAACTCATGTGATGCTATTTTAGTATTCAAAGAACAAAATGGGAATAATTTCTCTTTGTTAGGTCAGTATTTCCAGTGGCTTTATGATACAGGCCTTGTTTTCCCCTGAAACAACTTTACTGTTAAATTTGCTCCACATATAGTAAGAGCCTATTTGCAATTTATTCCCCCCCCCCAACCCCGCAACAACAATTTTCTAGCTTAATTTCTCTTTCTTTCTCCTCTTTTTTAAAATACTAGTTACTTGCCACTAATCCTCGAGACTTTTATGTCATCCTGAAAAACGTTTGTTTGGAAAAGTCTCTTAGTTGTGGTAAATTTATTAGCCTGATATTATAAAACCAGTTGAGAGTATTCAGCTAACAATGATCCAAACATGTTCTTTGTAGAGGCTACAATTCACTCGAACAGCTGAGGCAATGAAGAGGGAAGGCAGGGAGAGTCAGGATTATGGATGAAACGTGTTCCTGAAAGGGCTGCCTGCCTCCACTGCCTCCTGGCATATTAATGTAGGGAGCTGTGATCGAAGTGCTGAGTGCCACAGCAGTGATATATTTGCATTTCACCAAATAATATTAGGTACACATGGTGCCCTTCACTTTGAAACTTTACCCAAAGACTTCAGAAATCTTGGACCAGTTGTTTTTTTCCTTAGAGAAGATACTCCATGCTAGTTTTACTGTACTAATTTCAGTGGAAAAATTTCCAAATTGTTCCAGGAATAGGAGAAAAAGATTAGATCTCAGCTTGCTTCTCAAATAGTTTTGCTTTAAGATAGCTTTCACTGAATTATTTCAGGTACCAGAAGTAGTCTAGCCAGAACAGCATGCAGCGTGGTACAGGCTAATTTACATTTGCAAGAAACTAGGTTGATTTAACTTTTCTTTATTATTTGGTGTATGGCACTATGGAATGTTTTGGAACTGTAATTAAATGGAGCATTTTAAAATCATGCTTTTTGCTCACTTAGAACCTTGAAAACATGTTCCAGCTTTCAGCAGCTTATCTAAGAACAGCAGTGTGCAAAACAGAAAGGTAATAAAATACTGAGTTATAAGAGATTAAAAATTCACATTCTTGTTGCTAAACAGTTATAACAAAATAAACTGGGAAGGGAATTCCAGAATTCATTTTGATTTTTCAAACTTCTTTTTATCTATTAGTCATTTATTTATTTATTTACAGTTTAAGAATCTCAAAATACCTTGGAACACTTAGCTTCCCATTACATGAAAATTTTCCAGTGGACCCAGACCACATTACCTGTTCTTATTTTTGTGTGTGATTCAAACATCATTGAAATACATCATCAATAGCATTGAATTCCTGTTGTGGGGATGCCCAGCCCAATCCAAAGCCTTTTCATCTCAAGTAGCTCTTTGAAACCAGACAAAAATGCAGAGGGGTTTTACTAGAGAGTGAGGGGGAAACACTTGGGACAATAGAGGGTAGGGTTCTGTAAGAGGAAGGTCAGTAACAGCAGGATGATAAGGCTCTTTCACTGGATGAAAATGAAAAGCATCATGTTTCTTTCACTAATTCCTTAAGGCAAGTGCTATGGACATAGTCCTGAATATAAAAAATAAATAACAACAGCCACTTCTCTCTTTAAAATGCTCAAAAGAACCACTGAGTCAATTCAATTGAGAAATGAAAAAGCCTTCCGAACCTGTGGCAAGGAAGCTAAATTCAGGAAATCTTCCCAAATTCTGTTCTTTACAGTGGGACTGTAGATATATAGATTTTTTTGGCTCTGGGGTTTTAAGTTGTCTTTTGAAGAATATTGTTAACAGAAGGAAATCATCGGTTGGATGGTTTATAACAAAGCAGTATTTGGCTTCTGCAGTATTCTCAAAGACATGTAGAGTTTCCATTGGAGTCAGATTAAGATATTAATATGTTAAATTGTAATAATGATTTATTAATTAGCTAAGACTGTCATCACACTTTTCTATAGCTAATTTAAACGGCAATCCCATTGGAACCTGGCTTATCTCATGTTCTCCCTTTCAGTAAAGTCAAACAGAAACACTTTACTGGCCACCTGAGACACTTTTAACTTTGCCTTCAAGGACCCTGGGGGAATGGAAATAGGGAAAGAATATGGAAAGAGGATTTGTACCTTACGACCGAGACTTTCCTTCAAGCTCTGCATTTCCCCCCCTCCCTTTTCCTGTTCAATAGGACATCAAGAGAGAAAGAAAGCAAAGAGATGGGGTAGAGATAGGGAGGAGAAGGGAGAGAACAAGGAGCATTGGTTTAAACTTTTTCTGTCTAAACACTCAAAACTAAAACATTATTTTTAAAATTTTTCTGAGCCAGGATTAGAGATGGATTTTTCAAAGTATAAAATGAGGAAAGCGAGTCTGGTTTTCATGTATTTACAACAATCATCTCCAATCAGTAATTAAAATAAAACAGGGGAAGGGAGGTGTTTAGGGAAGCAGCGTGCCTAAAAACACCCAACTGTATAGAAAAGGTATTTGCAGAAACAGCTGCTAAGTCAATTAATTCAAATTCCTCTAAAATACTTACCATGCTTGCCAAGGTACAAGACAGGGAGAGAGCTTATCATGTCACAGTTCATACCTAAAACACACTTTCAAAATTTTCAAAGTGTTCCTTGGAGACTCAATAGTGAATCTTGTTCTTAGGTAGTTACTGAAGATATATGGAAGCAGTGAATGATGAATTTCAAATAGGATCTACTAAAAGCTGGTCTATCTTGAAACAACTTAATAGTCTCTATTTAAGTCCGAGTGCTCCTTTAATTTAAAACTGATGAGGTTTAGCAGAGAATTGGAGAAAGAAGCAAGTAGATGAGAGTAGGTGAGTAGGGTAAACAGGGAAATCACATACGTTCATGAGTCACATCCATAGACTTCTGCCTGCAAAGAAGGCAGAAGCTGGGCTGCTGGAGATTCTTTTAAGTGCTTCACCTCACCAGGGAGCAGAAGAAGAAAATCTTTATTTTGGAAGAAAGTACCCAGCTTATTTTTCCCCACAGTGAAAACAACATTGAAAATTATGCTTAGTTCTCATTAAAATGAGAAAATCCACAAACCATATGAGATCACCAAAGGCAATTTTAAATACATATGTCATTACTCTGCATTAATGAAGTATCTTGAAGTACCAGAGAATGAATGACACTGCACCATCATATCTTCCTCCTGTTAGGAGCTATGGCTCTTGGGATAGGCTCTTTTCTGTTACCCAGTCTAACCGACACAATCATAGATGGTTAAAGCATCCCACAGATTAGTACTTTGTCCATAACCTCTTCCCACATTGTAACAATTTGTTACTCAAGTGTAAATCCGATACTTTTGGCTTGAAAACAAAGTATTAGACAATCTGCAAACATGAGCTCATCACTTTGGGCAAGGTGAAAAGGGTCTCTGATGTGGTACACTCATTGTTGTCCTCCAGATATTAGTCAAAACTCTGAAAGGAAACTAGTTTTTAACATGGTGTCTATTTTCCTTTCTGTTAAACTTTTTTCCATCTCTGAATCTTTCACACTTTGGTATGTAGCCACTCTTTTCTTTCTTTTTTTTTTNNTTTTTTTTTTTTTGAGTGTGTGTTATGATTCAGACTTCTAGCACCTTACTATCAAGCAGCTGTGTCTTGTAGGGAGTCTATGGTAAACTTGAGTGAGGAGGGATTTTATTTCACCCTTTTCTCATTTCCTACCCTTGGCTTTCCCTAGCTGGAGTAGTCTTCTATATGGGGAAACATTTACAGATACTGTGAAAAAAAAACAAGTATGAGAGAGCATTAGACATCAAGAATTCCTTCCCATTCCGATGCACAGATCGACAATTCCATGCGCTGCTGTAGTTTGTTGCATCTACCAGTCTATGTAATCACTTTAGACAGTGATATATATCAGATGTTTCCACTTCTAGATGGAAGTGGGAAGGGAATGGGCAGTACTGAACATCCTATGTGTATATGCAGGCAGATTGTGAGTGTGGAGCACTCTTAGCCCTTGTAGCTGTTGATTGTGGCTCATGATATGATGGGAAGGCAACTCACAGTCCTTCTGGAAGCAGGCATTCCTTTAGCAAGCACAAAGCCTTAGCTCTTCTTTACACTTGTACGCTGTGTGCCTCCTGCTTTCTGTACAGTTCTGATAGGTTAGCACAGAGCTCATGGTGTGCTAGCCACTGGCAGAAGAGAGATGTTTTCTGAACACAAGTATTTTGGGGAAACTTGGCTAAATTCTCATTAGATGATCTACTAGCATTCAAGCTTTTTTTCACACATCAGACAGTGCAATGTTACTCCATCTGCAATTACAAACAGTACAAGCTTTCTTAAACTATTCTAAGGAGACACACAGATGCACAAAAGTCAAGTATCCAGACACAGTTTATGGATTTTGATCAAAATCCTGGAGTAAAGAAATCTCATCTTTATTCACGGTCTCACCTGTCTAGGGATTTTTTTGTTGGTTTGTTTGTTTGCTTTTGGTTGCTTAAAACAAACAAACAAACAAACAAACAAACCCAAAAATCAAATAAGCAAGCAAGCAAACAAACAAAACTTTGACATGAACTTTGAGTTGGAAAATACTTTTCTTGAACTAGGTCTACAAACTAAGACATCTGAGGGTTTGTTGTTTTTTTTTTTTGTCACAATACAACAGGGAGAAGAGACTAAATTCATTACTGGAATCTTATTAAACAGGACTATTGCCTCTTTACAGTCTTGTTACACTGAAGTTCTTCCTCACTAACTCCCAGGCTCATCAGGTATAGAGGACAGCCACATTTGGCCAGCCTCAGATAAGCCAGTTAGCAAGACATCTTTTTGACTACTTGTAAGTTCTTCAAGCTCAGAACAAAGTAATCATTCTGGCAAGCTTGAAGAGAGAGAACTCTAGTGCCAAAACTCGGCTCTTACTAAGATCAGAAAAGTCTGAGATGAACTGAAAGTCAGCATCCATGGAGACCTCTCAGCAAGAATATTACTGAGACAGAACAACTGCAAGAGGCACGAGTTCTCCTAACTGGTCTACTGAAAGCCAGTAAACTTGGATCAAAAGCTGGCAGTAGACACCCCTATGTATTAATCATTTTTCAGCACCTTGAAGCACAATAGCATGTCACTAGTAGCACACATGCCCAATTTCTAGAACAGAAAAAAAGGAAACACCTGTGGTAACTCTGTGGGATTTGGCACCTGAATGTGAACTGCTGCAATAAAAAGCATTGCAACGTTATAGCAGTTTCCTTTAAAGACTCTGGGATCTGGAGGTCTGCTATCTCTGTCTCAGAGTATCCCCTGCTTAAAAGCATATAGTCCAGGGAAGGACTGAAAGGGGAAGATAAAAGAAGGAAGACCGGAACTTGAGCTGTACAGCTACTTACAAAGGACTACTGAAAAATGGTCTTAGCATTGCCAAAGGAATGTCGAAGACAGTGAAGACTATGATGAACTGGAATTTTTTTGAAATCCAAGTACAGCTTCAAGATGCAGACTGTGGAGACCCTGTGCCTGTGTAAGTAGGAAAAGGCCCATGAGATCAGGCTAGAAAGAGGCTTGGGGAGAGGTCCTCTGTCAGGCCCAGGGTCCAGTCTGGGACTGGCATGGACTCCTTCCAAGAATAGAATTTAAATGAAACCTAAACCCAGGAAAAACTGCTAATTTGCAAATTATAGAAAATATTAATCAAATAANAGCATGTTGTTTTACAACTGCTGTATATGCAGAGGAGCAGGAACTGAAGGATGGTCGCAGTGCAGCACTGCGCCACAAGATGGCAAGAACCAGAAGCTGACCTCTAGTCAGAATTCAGCTAGAACAATGCAATTTGAAGATCCACACCACCAAAAATATAACATCAATGAAAGAGGAGGTTGTTCAAGAAGATTTCTGGTTTTCTAATTTGCTCTTTGGCTCGTGGATCTTCAGACAAAAATCTAATTTTTACAACACATTATCCACTGCAGTACAATCTTCTCTGTATCTTCCTAATTATCTGTTTCTTTGTCTGAAGAAACACGGAGATAATCTTTTCCCTGTCACCACTTGTTTTCTTAGTTTCTGTCACCTCCACTCTCCTTCCTTTTTTTTTCATGCCATATTTTCTCTAGCTATCTTGGGAACTTTAAAATTAAGCCTTTTCAAGTCCCTGAGAATATTTACTTGCTATGTCCCAACATTCTCATTTTTGTCTCCAATACCAAGTGAAATACAACTCCTTTGGTCTTTAGAAGAACTTGAGTCCAAGCTAGGGGCAATCTCTCATAGACAGATTAGAATCTAAGCTATAAAAGTTCCAGGACCATTATAAAAAGCCACAGCTGTATCGATGATTTTAGTTTAGGTCTTCGGGGACAAATATCTACACTGTAAACACCGCAAGCCCACATAGCATTAAGGTTCTTGGTCCTACCTTGATGTAGTGGTTGCATTAGATCATTTCTTGCAATTTTATTCCAGTGCTATGGTTCTCTGACAATACACAACTGTCGTGATAGAGTCAATGCAGAGACTGAACACCACAGAGGAGCTTCTCTCCTCCCCAAGAGTTGAACTGTGGCTGGAACTGACAGGCCAGTGTTAGACAGTTTCCACAGTTGTAAGCGTTCTATGAATAAACAAAGACAAGAAGTACCCTGCAGCTGGCAGGTTTTGCCAGCTTCACATTTACATGCAAAATACTCTTCTTAATGAGGTTGGGCTATATGACTTCTTGAGGTGTTTTCCAGTCTCAATTTATTCTATGAGTCTATAAAAATTACATTAAAATTACATTCAAAAAACCCAATGATTCCATCAAAAGCTTTCATTTCATTCAAATAACTTGATTTCTTCTTAATAGCCTCATCAGGGAATTTCTGAACATGTTGAGAATGAAACGTTGCCCACCTCTGCCTGGGCAGGTGACAAATGCTGCTCCCTCAAGCAGGAACAGGCTGCGGCTCTCAACGTGCCTGACTTTGCAACCCCGAGCTCATGCTGAGCAGTGCTTGCTCCTTAGAGTCATTTTGTCAAAGCCAGTGCAAGTCCAAAGTAAACTGCCTACGCTGTGGGTCAGGTCTGCCTGTGCTGTGTGTAAGGGCTGAGGAATCTGGCGCCCAGCACATGCAATTCACTGTATGGTCGGTCCCAAGCCCAAAACAAATACAATTGGTGCACTTTAAACATCTCGCCCCCTCTGGGAGCATCTAGCGACTACAGCCTTTATTTGTGTGCCAGCCTTTTCACATCACCTGAAAATTTCAAACAATTTCATAGCCATGGGAGTGCTAATTAAAATATTCAACAGTTTTACTGTCTGAGCAATGTAAATATGATGTAAAGAGAGAAAAGTAAAGAGCATTTATACAGATGCATACTTGTTCATTGTAGCCATAAAATCTAGCTGCAGGGACCTGGCAAGAGCAAGAGTCTCTTATTCTTCAAAACAAGTTATTCAGCAAAAAATTAGACACCAAGCTTTAGCTTGGAAGAGTTATTCTTTGTTAGGTTTGTTTTTTATTAGTTCCTCCAAAGCTACACTTCCTTACTTTTTCCTGGTCTATAATACTGATCACTCAATTTACTGCTGAAATGGGTTAGGAGGTGATTTGAAACAAAAATTTTTTGTTTCACACTCTTGAGGTCATAGTCTACACACAAAACCTTTTTTCCCTTTTACTCATACAACAGCCTCTTTTGGACAATGATTCCAGTCACAAAGAATAAAATCCCCTGAAATATCAGTGACAGGCTATGCCTAGGATAGGGAAGGCATTCTGGGGAATTTTATTTTCCAGCACTGGTTGATGTTTCAGTCTGGGATTTCAAGAACACCGACTACAGTTGTTTACACTGCAAAGAAAGGAGCTTTTTGATCAGGGGAAGCTGAGTCACTACTCCCTGTTAGTTTTATCATTTTGCAGAGAGCAAGAGCTGATGCCTGATCTTTCTCTGACCTTTTATTCAAACTTCTTTCCTACATTCCCAGGATGTTATATTCTGTTTAACCATGCCTCTTTGATATTCAGAAGAATCAGATACTTTTTCGTCTGGTGTTACATGATGTCATAGGCAAAAGCAGCATAAATCCCACGAGGTTACTCTCTGGTCAAAACGGTTCACTGAGAGGATGAGACTCAGTCCTAGAGACTTTTTTCTGGATCCTGAGCTATTTTCAGGACGGGGGGGGGAAAGGGGAGCTGTTTTTTTGTTTTGCTCTGTTTTGTTTTCCCACAGACATCATAAGACAAACAGACCATGGGTCAGGTAATGTAAGCAACAGACTGCAAAACCATTGCCAAAAACTGTAACCACCCAATCATCCCTGAAGGAAAAAAATCATGTAAGTGAAACATGTTAATAGTATTGAATTCAAAACACTTGTTTGACATCCAGATGTTGGAAAGTGCCATATCTTGATTATAAAAAATATTTTTTAGTCTTTCAGATCTTCCTTCCTTATTTTGATAGCAATTCAAGTTTTGGAGAAATTCTTTCCCACTACTGTCCACTGACCACATCTCTGAACTACTTAAAAATTTTAACTTGTTTCCTATAAGGAAAAAATGGAAAACATAACCACAAATATTTATGGTAGTGTCAGTACTTATTCTTGGAAGCTTAGTTCAGACTGCTGCAGTGCCATTGCAAGAGCATACCATCAGATATGGCATCCAGCTCCTCCAGGCATTTAAGAACAGCATCAACACACACGATCTTTATAACCTGGGAAAGACAGATTGTCCCAAATGGAAAGGTGTGAGTGACATGCAGAAATGTCCCCATGCAACTACTTCTATTTGTTGAGCTTTGAAAAGGTATGGCAGTATTATCAACAGGGATGAACCCTAGGCATAAGTTGCCTTTGGCGTCCCTCACTCATGAAAAAAATGAGAGAGTAATATTTTGATGTTAACTCCTTCAGGGCAGGCACTGCCACTAGAGATCCTCAGCAGCTAGGTAGTTGCTTAGTTCTCTGCTGTCTGCTACTATATCAGGACCTAGAATTTCCTGTAAGATGGTGGTGAGGGAGGGGGGAATTTCAGGGACAGGGTACTTAGGCCACCATACAATAAAGTTTGTTTGGTTTGTGGTTGTCCATCCTTGTGGGGATGGCATTACTCTTAATGGTGGTAAGAAATTAAAGACTGTTACACTGGTGAATGCTACAGTGATAATGGGGAATATAGTTATCTAGGAGAAATAGATTTGGAGTATAAGGCTCAGTAATGTTTCCACTAGCCTGCCTACTTTTCTGTTTTCCTTTAAATATGGCAGCCTAGAGCCCAGTGTTATCCCTGTGACAAAAAATCCTCATTGTGGTCTTACTGCTGTCACTGTAGTCTTACTGCTAATTGTATTTGATAGATAAAGCCTTACAACAACAGTGAGGATTTATGCAATGTTCACTGTCTCAGACTGCTTCTCAACAAAGGCACACAATACTTCCCTACTGCAGGAAAACCTTCTCCTACTCCTCCTTCCCAAGTGGGTAATCTCTTTTCAGCTGGGAAAATAAAGGCCCTTCTTTTGTCAAAGGTTTTCAAATTTACCAACAAACGGGGGCTAACTGCCAGGAAGTTATTGAAATATAAGGGCAATAACAAGAACAAAGACAGACAGCATCTTAGTAGCCTAACTGAAAGCCAAAAGAAGTTTGGGGTATGGTCAAGAACAGCATTCAAGTTCCCCCCATCCTCAAATCAGAGCCAGAACCACAACTATATTAAATTTCCCTATTTAATATATTTTGGTATATTTTCACCTATCAACCAAGCAGCCTCCTTTTCCGTAATTTTAAGGTTTATGGCCCATTTCAGTTTCTTCCTTTGCTTTATGGGAAAGACACATTGCAAACACTGGGCAACATCTTGCAAACTCTTGTCCTAACCTAGTACGACTGAGCAGTGTGGGAGGAGGAAGTAATGACTTCCCCCTGACCTGTGTAGCTGACATGAAGTCTGCCAAGAATCACAACCTCTTTGCTCAAGGGAACACAGGAGCAACTCTTCAGAGAGGAGGCGGTGAAAGGGGGAGCAAAAGGAGAGGAGAGGGGGGCAGAAGTATGTCTCTACCCCCTCCTGTGCTCCATGTGGCAGAAAAGAGTGGCTGCACCACTTAAAAAGAAGTAATAAATTCCTCTCCACCTTTCCCCCCATCAGTAGTTCGTTTGTGAAGGGTGGGGAGGTGTAGCTTTGCACTGCCACTTCATGGATTGGTATGGTTTTGCAGTGTCCACAACGTGGAGGAGCATATAAAATGCTGAGTCTAGCCCATTCAGAAAAGAAAATGTTTTTTATACATGGCCAGAAGGACAAAGCTGTGCTGTAAGGATGGAATTTCACAACAGAACAAAAATAAAGCACAGTGCTGTTCCAGAATTTCTCTATTCTTATTCTAAACAGTAATAAACCCACCTCCCAAACCCCAGTCCGGACGAAATATTAGCATTCCCTCCGCTCTGGTTACAGCTCACATCCCTCTTAATACTTCTTGCTCTGCCATGAACTATTTGTATAAGAAAGGCTTACGTTTGAACTGGAATTGGCACAAATAGTTACCCATTGGATATTTCTTTTCTGCAGAAACCTGATCTCTTTCAGTGCTTCACAAATCACAGAATCTACTGAGAACAGAAGCCTGTGTTTTCTTCTTCTCCAAAGAGAATAAAAAATCATCAGTAACCCTGACAGCTTTGTGTAGTGTGGCTCTCACAGCTTATTCCAGATGAGCCGAACATTAAACTTGCCATAAAAATGTTATGGTGGTAGGATGTATCTCCCACAATACTCAGAAATTATTTAGTGAGTTTTACCATCATCACCCCCAGGCTGTAACCATTTCCCAGCTCTTCTGAGAAGTGAAAACAGTAAGAATAAACTCAAAAACAGACCACAACAGTGACAAACAATAGCAACAATTATCACAGGCAGCAAAAATGGCCCAAACTGAACACAGAAACGGCCATTGCTGCTGTGTGCTTTGTGAACAATTTGACCTCGCCTGCCTGAGCACAGGGAAAACACTGAGAGCAGTTTGCAAAGCTTCACCCAAGCACGTGTGCCTGCAGGAGTAGGTGGCAGCAGGGAGGCTGGCCCTGTGCTTTAAGCAGGAGAAAGTTTTAACCCTGCCTCCACTACATACTCACTTGTGAAATCTTAGTGACTCAGCTGCCCCAGTCTTCTTGCTGTATAAAGTGAGGTACATTCTCTTTACCCACTCCTGGCTTACTTTACAGTGATGTGTATGAAATACCCAGCAGAAAAACAAGTATTAGTAGCTTTTATTGATCACTGTAAATGATCAGCTTCTGACATCTGTCAGATGGCCTTTGTTTTTGCCAGGGATTGCCAGCTGAGGACCTGCCTCCTATGGTTTTCTTCTCACTTGAGCAGCTGCTGCTCCTTTATAGTCTATTTGATTATGTCATCATTAGCTTTTTTTAATACAGGTGAGGAACCTTAAAAATGCTTTATGTTCTCAAGAGATCTGGAATTTCTCAAAAAAAAAAATAAAAACCCCCAAAAAAACCCAAAGAAAAAGTTCCAATGTTTCTTAAGCTTCCCTCCCTTTCCCCTTCTGAAAAGGCTTTAAAAATGTGGAATGTTGTGGGAAATTACTTAGAATGTAATAAAAATGTACGTGTTTTAAAAAAAAAAATTCTAACTCACAGCTTCCTTGGCTGGAGTGATGTCCCAGGGCTGGATCCAGCTCAGAAATGCTCTTTGGCCTTCCTCTAGTTTTCTCTTTCCAGGACCACATCCCTCATTTAGTCTGTGTTTCCAGGACCCTCTCTCTCACCCACACACACCACATAAATATACAGACACATACAGCTCTGACATACACTTCTTTCTGTGGCACAGGATACCCCCAAAGCTTCTTTTACAAAGTTCAAGCAGCCCCTGTGCAGAGCACCTCCCTTCTCTGCTCTCTGGTCTCCAACTAGATACAAAGTCCAAAATAGGATTTATTTATTGGATCTGCTTTTTTAACCATTTGGCCACTGCGTCACTCATTTCTCCTCCTAGTATGTCTTATAAAAAGTAACAAAAAACCTTCTGTAAAGTACTTGCTGTTCAGGTTTATTTGTATTTTACAATACTATGTTACACATATATGCTTATAGCTCACCAAAATTTCTCTGGCAAGTCACAATTGAATAAACTTTAAAAAAATGTGGATGTTAAGTTTACAAAACGAATTACTGAAGATTAAAAAATTTAAATATATAAAAGAGAGTTACTTCAAGGTTTTGTAACACAGAAACAGGCCTGAATTTTATTGTTTTAGTAACACTTTTAAATTCCTTATCCAGAATTCACTTCAAAAAGTGTGGTGTTCAGAGCTATACATACATGAGTCATTCTCTTCACCTCTTATACCCCTAAATATTTTTGCCATTACTATTTACCAAATAGCATGCTGTTTACGTCTTTTCCATATAAAAGCAGAACGTCATTGTAATTAAAAGTTCTACTGAAGACAATAATTACTATCCAAATGAATATCACAGACTTAACCTTGCTGATCTGAGGCTCAGTCTGAATTAAATGATCTACATGCAGTTCAGCAATGTAGGGAATGGGGTTTCAGTTAAAAGCATGAATTTGGGAAAGTATTTCATAATAATTCTAAGCATGTAATAGTGATTAGAGTGTTTGCATGCTTAAATACAGGCTTCAGTACCTTGCTTAGTCATGTCATATATTAGTACAGCTTAGATACACAGTTTAGAAAACACTGTATACTTAAAATAACTTTTTACCCTTTAAAAGCTCTTGCCCATTTCAAATTTTCTATCTCTTAGGCAATATTGCCATTGAAGGACACAAACCCAAGTACGCTAAGCCCCTAGGCCTGCCGGGATCCTGCAGTAACCCACTTCAAGCTGCTCTATGTGCCCCTTCCCACCATGGCACGTGGCCCAGACTTGGTCTTAATGAGCAAAATTCCCACCATACTCTAGGCAATGCTAAATTCCCACTCAACTCCGCTCTGGGATATTTAAAGAGGGAGTTAAGGAGAGACCTCCACAAAAGATGAGTTTCATCTACTGAGTGTTTCTGTGCTAAGTCCAACTGCTGTTGCAAAGCCCAGCTTGTCACTGCAGATGGCCTGTAGCCCAGGAAAGGGAACTCCCCAGCTAAACACAGTAGCAAAGGCAGAAAGTCTCTCAGTCTTGTAAGTCTAATTTTTTGCAGTTATTTATTCAAATTTTGGAGACATTGCTTTAGGGAACATGAACACTTCTGGACACCCTCATAAGCCCTTGTAAGCCTTCTAAGCTGATTGAAACTGAAAAGGGGTCATGCTTTCTCTACACTGCGCTAGTTTTTCCAGGTTTATGACCAATACTGACACTATACTATTTTCCAGGATAGGTGTTCTTCAGATGAACAGATCCCCAATAATGCTACAAAAAAGGGTAAGAAACTGACTGGAAGGCTGCAGTCCAAGGATTGAAGTCAACGGCTCAATGTCCAAGGGGAAGCCAGTCACGAGTGGTGTTCTTCAGGGGTCAGTACTGGGACCAGTGCTGTTTGACATCTTTCTCAGAGACATAGACAGTGGGATACAGTGCACTCTCAGCAAATTTACCAATGACACCAAGATGTGTGGCATGGTCAGCGTTCTGGAGGGAAGGGATGCCATCTAGAGGGACCTGGACAGGCTTGAGAGGTGGGCCTGTGCAGACCTCATGAAATTCAACCAAGCCAAGTATAAAGTCTTGGATGTTGGGACATGGCAATCCCTGGCACAAATACAGGTTGGGCAGAGAATGGCTGGAGAGCAGCCCTGAGGAGAAGGAACTAGGAGTGTTTGTGAATGAGAAGCTTGACACGAGTTAGTAATGTGTGCTGGCAACCCAGAAAGCCAACTGCATCCTGGGATGCATCAAAAGAAGGGTGACCAGCAGGTCACGGGAGGTGATTCTTCCCCTCTACTCTGCTTTTGTGAGAACCCACCTGGAGCACTGTGTCCAGCTCTGGAGTCCTCAGCCCAGGAAGGACATGGACCTGTTGGAACAGGTCCAGCGGAAGGCCACAAAAACAATCAGAGGGCTGGAGTTCAGCTGCTGTGAGGACAGACTGAGAGAGCTGGGGTTGTTCAACCTGAAGAAGAGAAGGCTCCAAGGTGACCTTTTAATGGCCTTCCAGTACCTGAAAGGGGTCTACGGGAGAGATGGGAAGGGACCCTTTATCAGAGAGTGTTTAATGATAGGATGAGGGTTAATGGTTTTAAACTCAAAGAGAGGAGATTTAGATTAGATCTTAGGAAGAAATTATTTACTATGAGGGTCGTGAGACACTGGAACAGGTTGCCCAGAGAAGCTGTGGATGCCCCATCCCTGGAAGTGTTCAAGGCCAGGCTGGATGGGGCTTTAAGGAGCTTGATCTAGTGGGAGGTGGTTGGAACTCAATGATCTTGAAGGTCCCATGTACGTCACATGGCATGGTTTCAGCAGAAACCCTCTCTCTCCTTGGCATGTGGGAGCTGGCTGGGGTCCAGAGCCCCGGACAAGGTGAGGCTCAGGTGCTCCAGGGTTGCTTCCTTTTCTGCCACTCCTGCTCCTCACAGTATGATGAGCTCTGTGCAGAGACATGTTGATGGGGAAAATCTCTTCATCGATAATACGTAGTCTGCAACGTCTACAGAGGCTGCATTTTGGTTGTGAAATGCAATAAGAAAAATTGAAAGAGACTACATTCAAAGCAAAGCACTACTGTTTCCATTCATTTATAAATTACCTGTGTAACTGAGTGTATTTTGAGGCTCACTGGACTCGTAGGGGAAAGGTGATTTCACACAGGACCTTTACTTTGAGGCCGCATTGTCAGTGTGAGGGCTCATACCAGATACCAAATGCTTCCTAACAGACAAGCGGCCTTTCTCTGTACTACGACAAGAATTATTTTATAGATGCTGACATGGTCACGGTGGACTCAGAGTAGATACACCTAGGCACCTTGTTATCAGTGATCAAGAAGCACTTGCCAGAGCTCAGCAGATGCATGTAAGTGGCTCTTTCCTGTTTCCAGTTTTCAAATCACCCCCTCACAAGCCTTGATCTGAATGGTGGAAAATCACCAAGGCGATTAGAAAACCTCAGTTCTTGCATCTGCTTTCCAAAAATTCCTCCAGTAGAAGAGACCTTCTCAAGATCAGAGCCACATAGGCTTCCAGTAGAGGGGTGAAATGGTAAGGGAAAAGTACAAGATCAGGTGTCCTGATACCAGAGAAATAATTTCAGGTCTACTCACAGCATTTTACCCATTGACCTCTTGATTAAAAAAGCTTAAGTCACTTTCTAGAAAGATGAGGTTCCCTTAAAAGCTCTGACCACAGAAGTCCTTTGCTAGTTCCTGCTGTGAGAGCAGGGCTAGAGTTTGCAAAGAAAGTTTTAGGCACCCAGCTCTTACTGGCTTCTAGAGACTTGGGAGCCAAATTCCATGAGGCATTTCTTCTCTAAGACACCACGGGACAACTCAGCAATGTGTGTATTCCAAGTAGAACAAACTCTGACATCTCTGCTCTGAATTGTAATTCTCCCTTCCTGTGTACTATTGAATACTCTGGCATCTAGAGCACAAGATCACTACTAGTGCCATCACTAAGAAGATGTCTTTTCTAACAACTCTTTCTGAAATTTCTTGCAGGCTGAGTGTGTAAGCACTCTCAGGCCTCATCCATACTAGAAGCAGATTGATGATATACCAGGTGCTGTCTATACCTATAAAAATATATAGGCTATTTCTGCCTCAAAATGACTACAGTCTGAGTGAGAGAAGCTTAACAAAACCTATTTGTACTGATGAGCTTTTGTATCTGTGCAGCAAAATAATTCTCCAGGAAATTGTGTTGAGTTCGAGTGCAGCTGGTAATTTTAAATTAATCTAAGTAATGTTTGCAGATGAGAAGGAGTACCAACACTCTGTTACAGAAGTTTCTTAGAGCAGCAACCCAAATTTATTCTTATTTGCTGTTAATGCCACACAGGCTTTGGTAGTGCACGTCTATGTGTAGTATTAATGGGCATTATTCATCTGTCATGATTTGTCATTATCATGATATTTGACACAGAAAGCAGAAATACAACTCTGTACTGACATCCAAAAATCTCAGTGCTTTCTGCAAATGCCAGCTACATCTCAGCTACATAAAATGTGCAAACCCCCCTGAGAAGAACTGAGAGTGGAGGACAGCTGTGCTTGTCTTTTTTAAATTCCAAGTTCCGGTTTTGGAGTTCATCTAGAGGAATGACAGTAAGCAATCAAAGAAAAAGATGGGTAACTATGTAGCTGATTGTACTGGAATGTCTTGGAAAAAGAAACTCTTGGAATCACTGAAATGTCATTTTAGTGCCAGTGTGAAAATTACATCCAGATTACTTCGCTTGCACATTAATGACGCTGGAGAGACAGGCAACATTAATTGCAGTCTGTGCTATAACCGAAGAAATTAGTGAATGCACCTGCCTTGCATAAATGGCAACGCTCTGCCTGCTATGAAATTACCTCTTAAACAAACATAGGCATAATTTACTGAGGCTGCTTGCATGTCAGAGAGATCTGCTCCACATGGCACAGGGAACCGAACAGCACAAGGTGGCTGGTAGCATTTGAACTTTATAGTGGATGGCAGACAATTTAATGGATAGTTCAGCAAAGGACTGTTCTACTACTCAGCTTTAACAAGGACTGTATTCCAAAGGTTGAGAGAATGGAAAAGTATTTAGATACAATTTGCGGAGAGAATTACAAGGGATCTCAGTGCACACATAAGGACGATGCTGAGATGGAAGAATAGCTGATCATTTCGTCTGAGTAAACTATTACATAATAGCTAAGCTATAATAAAACCCTGATTCCAAATCAAATAAGTCTCCCAGACTGCTTAAAATGAGTCACCAACAGCTTTATAAACATACAAAATACTTGACAAGGAAGTCTCTGATAATTTTTTAGTAATTATGTCTGTGAATTGTTCTCTGTTGACATCACTACTAGAAATGGTTTCCCATAAGTTTGCACTGCCTGTTAACATCTGCTCATTAATCACTGAGGCTTTGAATATTTCTTTCATTACAACTCTATTAGAGAGTTTACACGATCCTGAATCTGTTTGTTCAGAGAGATGTTTAATTAGCACAGAAACAATAGCTGAAGACAATACAGTTTTATTTTGTATGGATTTTTATGGCTTCAAAAGCTTCTTAACAAGACATGATTTCACAAGACAGTCAGAGATGATGAAATATCTGTGCATCTCAAAAGCTTGTGAGGAATGAGCTTCAAGGACACTTTCAAGCCTTGCCTGTGGTTTGAACAAAACAATAAAAGTTTTGCACTGAAATATGATTTGGAAACAAATGCAGAGTCAAAGCTAGGAGGTCATGCAGTGTTTTCTTAAGACAATCCTACAGGGCTGATACAATGAACACATAAAATTGACCTAAAAATGAACATGAAAAAGGAAGGATATAATCAGGGTCTAAGGAAAGAATGTCATCCCTGGGAATAAGATTTTGGAGGAGAGAGGAGGGTCTAACAGTTACAACACAGTGTTTTGGAGGCAGGAAGGTCCTAAGTTCAGTGTTAGCTAAAGTGTCACCACAGGCAGTTCAGCTGACCTCTGTGGTACCTCAGTCAGCTAAGCTGTAAAACTGGCTTCCATGGAAAACCAGATGTTGCCTCTGAATTAAACTGTCCTGAGTAAATAAGCTACCAGAAGAACTGCATATCTGAAAAATGCCTTAGCCAGAGGTAACTAAAGGATATGACTAATGACAGACAAATTAGGAACATCAGAGATTGCCATATTTGTGGATAATTCAGCCAGGGACATTACTTTGTGTAATGCTTGGAGGAAAATAAATAATGAATTTCATTATACTTCTAATCAAAAAGAAGAAAGCCACAGTGCAAAACGAGGTGCTGCTGTTAAACGAAAGTTAAAGTACTTTCAGGAACAGTAAAGCTATAGCAGTCACTCGATCATTTTAATAGGCTATAAAAGTGCAAATGGAACCCTACACAGTCCATCTTGCAAGACACAAAACTAGGACCACTCTTGGGCAACGCTTATAGAAAGAAAACATTTCAGATGTCCAGTAAGCCCTTCTTCTGCTCTGCCTATGAAGAGGCAGACACCAGCACACTCTCACACTGACAGAGAAAAGGAATCAGTGGAAAGAGACAGTGAGGAGCCAGATGGGAAATGATGGTAACTGTCCCAAGGCCCTTGACCCAGCCCAGCTTCATGCTAGGTGGGTGCATGTGAAGCCTTCTAACAGGTAGGACGGGTTATGTGCTGATAATCCCCCTCAGTTTTGCATTTCATAGTCCACCTAGCATTTCAAGCCTAGAAATTACAGGATAGCAGCAGCTAACTTTTGTCTAGTCCTGCAGGAAAACACTAAAAAAGTGGAAAACTGAAGCTGTGTTTTCCTTCTTTATCTTCACCTACAGGGTGGAGCCAAACCCAGATCACGACGCAGTGGTTGCACTGCTCTCCTCATTATCACAATTAAATACCAAGCCGAAATAGATTCCTAAATAAATAAAAGAAACACAACTTGGACTGCAACCAAGGCTGTCATAAGGAAACGCTCCTAGAGGTAAGCTATTTGTCCTGATGTGGATGCACTGGTTTGTGGCTCTAGCAAGGGGATGTGAAGTGGGGCTGCCTGCCATTTCCTTCCTCTGAAGGATGGTTTTGGAGGAAAAACTGACAGCAGAGAGTAACAGATGATGGTAGCCGGATGAAAAGTGCAAGGGACAGGATGCAATAAGCTACTTTTGTTTCATCAGGATCAAACTCCTTAATACAATACTTTGCAAGAATAGTTCCTATGACAGTCAAATTTATGCATTATCTGCAGCTGAGGACTATATGTAACATCGTAACATGACCATACATGGGACCTGCATCATGGAATAAACCACAAAAGAAAGAAATGCAGTCAGTGGTAATCATGAGACCAAAGACAGGCAGATTTCTAGGTCTTACGAGAATGGTTTCCAAGTGCTTGCTTCATATTTATTCTTTTTTCTTTTTTTCTTTTTTTTTTTTCTGCAGCTCCTTCCTTCAATAAGCAGAGTGGCAAGAGCTCCACCTAGGATGGGTTGTTATACTGGGAGTGGGATGGACTTCGGTGTTTATACCTTTCTTCGACACAAGCAGCTTTGGTTTGAAAACAGTGTCTAGAAATGAGCAGGGATTTTGCCATTTTTTTTATTATGTGCAAAATGCTAGGAATGTTTAAAAGTAACAGTAACCAAAGTAACAGGGAATAGGAAATAGGAGAGACATTTATCCCCTTAGAAACAGCTTTATTCCCCTTGCATTTCTACAGGAGCATAGACGTTTTCTGTCTGCTTTGGCACCAAAAGCAACTTTTTCAAACATCAGGAATTTTTCTGCTTTTTACAAGGGCTGCATATATTGGATGTGGGAGCAAGAAAATGGACTTCAGTTTTAAAACAATTTATCACTGCTACCAGCAGGACAGTGTAACAAATACGACATTCTGTTGAACGAGACAGGCTGCTGAAGAAATATACAATTTCACAGCACTCCAAGGTCTGGGGTTTTTTTGCTTTGTAACTAGTTCCTGCTTTATCAGGTCCTCTCATCTAATGACATCAAAGCAGCTGAAAAATGTGGACTAAGTAAAGATGAATGCATGCATCACTTGTACTCCCCTCATTGGGAGTTAAGTACAGTTCAGCATTAGAAAACAGGCATTTTTATTGTGACAGTGATTCAGCAAAATCAGTCACAGAGGGCCCTGATCCAAAGTCCACTAACATCCATGGAAGATGGAAATTTTTCCACTGATTTAATAGACTTTTAATCAAACCTACCGCCTCTCCTACAATATCCATCTTTCACATAGAAGATTAGTGCAAAGCAGAAGATGTACACTCTGCCATAAGGTCATATTCACTGATTGGTTATACCATACGCTGCAGACAGAATTTCGTGTATCTCAAGTTGACATCAGGAGCAATTTAGAGTTAGAGAAGAATATTGAATAACAGATTTTTAAATATAGTAATTATAAAGTCTTTGAAACAAATACTAGCACTGTGATTTGGGAAGCCTGAGGAATTTAATCATCCATTCTTGATCTAATTGCCAGTGTGATTTTCACTCTATCAGATGTGAGTTGTAATTGGTTTTGAAAAGTTTGACATATGATAGGCTTCTGGGTTCTCCTTACTTAAATGCTTTATTTATTTTATCAGACAACTTTCTAAGCACAATAGGTAATCTGGTTTGAAACTCTCACCCTTTTTGCCAGGACACAGTCAAGTAGGTGCTGAAATGACCAGAAAAACTACTCTGGAAAACTATCAGCTACTAAGGGCTGAAGTTTGGATGGTTACAAAGGGCCAGAAATGACTTTCTGTTAGCATTCAGTATTTCAATTTTAATTGAGAGAAAAATGAATCTTTGTCTGAAATCCCACAGTACAAGAACATTTTCAGGAAAAGCAAAAGGAAATGTTTCTTCCCAGAGTGGAATTCACTGCGGCAGGAAGCACTGGAGTTTTCCTGTATTTCCTGGTTTGCCACAGGACTGCAGTGACACCGCTAATACCAACTGTAATTTCAATTTACAGGCTTGGTCCTGCACAAGTAGACTCCTTGCAGGATCTGGGCTCAGATCAGCAGATTTGCTGACGCAGGAATTGGTGTTCAAAATTATCAATCCAGACAAGGGAAAGGAACAAGGAAGGCTGAGCTGGCACAAGCACTGTGGGAGGCTCCAGAAGAAGTTGAACCCTCCTCCCATCAAAATATCAAGGGGGTTTGGTACCTCATTCAGGTGAAAACTCTCCTTTTTCACATGTGGAAATTGCAAGCACAATTGCAATTCGGGGATAATCATCTCAAAATGTCTTAAATTCAGCATGACGCAGGGAGTTTGGAAACAGCAGCAAGCTGGTCCTATTACTTGGGTCTGTTCATGTGTCTGCATCTCTTCCTATAGAGCAGAAAATGGGTAAGTGTTTTCTGTCAACAATGGAGTGCAGAGAGAGGAACGTAAGGAGGTTGTAAAGAAATGTGATGCAACATGACCTGGGCCTGATACAGAGCTCAGGAGAGCCCATGGAAAGACTTGTAATAAGCCTTGGATCCTGTTCTGGAGTGATTGTAACCACGCTCCTGGGAGCCCAGGACCCACCTTTGCCCGGTTGCACAGCATGCCCTTGTTTTCATGCCAGGCAGAGCCAAACCATGCCAAAACATTATTTGTTATTGTTTTTGTTATTGTTATTATTGAAATAAGTATTTTCACAGCAGTGAAGGTCAGCTACGAATGATGACTCACTTGCACCACAGATCTACACAAATAGCATGTGCTAAGATTACCATCTGGTATAACAATCTACATCACAAGACTCCACATTTCCTGTTACCCAGGGTAAGTAAATTTCAAGCATGAGGGAAAATTTTAGCAAGTTTCCCCAAGTACCTTTTCAGGAAGAATAATGTGGCTTACACAGAGGGGGGAAGAGAAAGGGAAATTATGAGGTAAACGCTATTCCCCTCCCTCCTGCCCCCTCATCTCCCAAGTAGAAAAACATATTAAGTTTGCAGTTCTCATTTCTATCGTATTTAAAAAGTCAAATCTGTGTAATGAATACCTGCCTGGAGGGAGTCCAGTGAGATGCTGACAGCCAGGCTTTCTGGACACTGTGAAATGGAGGGTGTATGTTTCACTCACTCCCTCTTTCTCTTTCTCCTTTTCTCTGTCTTTTTTTTTTATTATTATTATTATTATTTATTTAATATCAGTACAGTGCTGTGCATGCTGCCACCACGAAGGGCTTTGGATGTCAGCAGCACTGATGATGCTCTCCTCCACATCTCGTGGGGCTGAGCTGTGTGGCACAGACAAAAAACCAAGAGATGGTGCAAACAAATACTTCCATGGATGACAGTGGCCTGGCCACGGCAGCAGGTATGGGCTTGGTCCCAGACAGGATGGCAGCCGCTAGCATTTCATATGCCCAAATGAGCAAGAGGGAAAGAGGCTTTCTGTGGCAGGACTTGGCTTACACATGCAAGGTGTTGGGAATCATATTTATTGCCTGATAAATTTTCCCAGTCCCACTGAGCTTCACTTTTCCATCCTATTTGCCCTTCCTATCCCACACATGAGAGGAAGCCACATCCCTGCTAGAAGTCCAGCCCATGGCTGAAGCCAATGGGTGAAACCCCAACCCTATGTCCTTTGTGGGTTGCTGAGCACCACAGATCTGACCCTCCAACTCGCCCCTCTCCTCATGGGTCCTGGTTAACCTCCCACGAGCCGGCTGCTGGCCAGCCAGCCAAGGGACATGGGCCAGCTCCTCCTCCAAAAAGGCTCCCAAAAATGTTGCACTGGGGTTTGGCAGGAGCTGAAAGAAAGACCTGAGCCCCAGGAGAAGAAATAGATAAGTCTTTTCCAGACAAAACAGAGGTGAATAAGACAAATAAATAAATAAGGCTGGGCAAGCCACCGGATGCCAGAGGCGCTGCGCATGACTGAGGTGGCTGGGAATCCCCTTTGGGATGCTGGCAAGCATTTCTTTGGCCTCAGGGAGTTAATGATGTCTTTTACCATGACTCAGTGCTGTTTAACATCAGCTGCAGAGAAACAGGCCTCTGCAAGGACAGGAGAGATTTCATTTCTTGCTCACACTTCAGCCAAAACCTAGCACTTGGGAGAAGTCTTCTTTCTTTCCATTTGTTTGCATGGTAAGTGCTGCAGCCTGTGGTGTTGTGGAGATACCAGGAGACAGGGAGACAGCAGGGCAATAAATACAGAAATAAAACACAGAAGCAGAAGTGCCCTTCTTCCCAGCCATGGACACCCCTCCTGCCTGGCACACCCCTTCCAAATTTCCCTCTAAAACTCTCCATGACTCACACGCTTTTTAAGCCATCTCAGGGTCAGTGATGATGCTCATCCATGAGTAGATCTTAAGCCAGGAAAAACAGGTGTACCTCTGTCAAATAAGCCTGAGATCAGTTTCATCTGGGGAGAAAACCCTGCTAAGTGAGGAACTTTGTCTCAGTTTCCTCCATAGCTTTAGCTGTCTATCTTGAAGTGAAAGGGAAAAGTTCAGATCTTTCTCTTTGCTCTCCGTAGGTCTAGGACTACTGTCATCACCTGCAAAATGACTGCTGCTTTCTGGATTAAAGAAGCAGTAAGTAATGCAAAGATCATAAGTTGAAATTGCGCAGCCTGCTAGCTCACCATTTTAATTCATGGCATCAACACCACTATAACAAAATGAGATCTATATATAACGTAAGCTGGCAGACTTTTGTGTATCAGCTTCTTAATCTCTGTGAAAACTGCTGCCCAGTGGTGCCAAAAGGAGAGCTCTTCCATTATGCACTGGCTATCTGGTCTGAACAGCCTGCAAATGCAGGGGCTGCAGCTCAGAGTAAGAAAGAAATCAGCCAGCAAACGTGAGAAAAGACTCAATTCTTATACATTGGAATAAGGATAGCCATGTTTTTCCCACCCTGTGATCTAAGGAACCTTTAGAGAAACTTCAAAGCATGAAATGCAGGAACACATATTTGCATGAGCCAGTAACATATACAAAACACAGTCGTGTGTTTTGGGACATGCAACACCTATTGAATATATAAGCTAGTGACACCCAAAGTCAGGCCAACACTACTTTTGTTTCTCCTTCTGGTTTATCAGGGCCAGGCTCAGACTTGCACTGGTGTAAATTAGACCTCCCTTGAAACCACTGGATGGAACAAATGTAGCAAACAGGCCCAGTGTGGAGGCTCAGCATGTGTCAGGACTGCTTGAGGTATGATACAGCTGTGTGTAACTTCATGTCTTAGTGAACTAACCCCCCAGTTAGCTTGATATCATATCTGTAAAGGATGATGCACTGGACACAACAGATGGGAAAAGTTTCAAAGCAGGGCAACTGTAAGGAAGTTACACTTGCCTTAAGGCTGAAAACTGGAGATGGGAAAGCATGGGGGTGGGAGGGATATGCATTTTTAGTGGTGTTTTTGTAGTTTGCAAAAACATTGTCTAAACCCATCTCTGAGACCTTAGTACCAAGACTACAGATTTCATTAGCAACCCTGCAAGAATAAAACCGTGACTTCAGCACTTCTGAGTTATTCTTAACATATGAGCCATTTTCTGGAGAGTCCAAACCTTTGATCAACTTTATGAGAAATACCTGTGACAGAAAGAAAACATCTAATGAGCCAGAGATGTCAATTATGAGCTTTGAAGTAATTTTATACCCTATATAATACATGTAAACCAATATAGTTAAAGGTTATTTTATCATTCTAGAAATGTCATAATATATGCTTTTTAATATTTCAACTTTTTTCATTCATTCGCTTCAAAGCATGAAAGATAAACTTTTTTCACATATTCATGGTCTGTCATGGATAAGGCAAAACAAATTGGGGAAAAAAACAGCAGAACTGTACAGAGATTGTAAATTTCTAACAAATGGAACACTTTTGTACTTTTTATTTCCATCGAAATTTGTTCAGATAAATATGCAACTGATGTTGGTTTTGTGCTTTCTAAAATTTGCTGCTTTTTTCATATTCTCCTTTTTTGACCACGATGCCTCAGGACCTGACCCTGCATTACCAATATTAAGGAGAAAATTACCACTAACTTTGGAAAAAATGCGCTCATTGGTCAACATCTTTGAAAGATGATCATAGACATCTTGATAGTGGGTGTTTATTTTTAGATGTCTTACAGTGTCTAGGTTTTTGGTAAATGTTGAATTCCAGTCTTCTGAACTGCACAATCACTATGTGACTCAAAGACAGACATCCCAAATATCTATTTGCTTTGGTAAATCTTGTTCTTCAGTCCTGAAGTTTTCCAAAGCTATGCAGCAGCACCCTAAGAACCTCACACCATTGGTATTATGAGGAGTGATAAAATCATTCTGCATTAGCCATTCAAAGCTCACATAGACCAAATTCTACTTTTAATCTTTATCAGTACACTCTGACTGAGTAACAACAGGATGTTTCCCTTATGCAACTAGACAAATGTCCTAGACAGAGAAAATGCTAAAATTTCCAAATTAATTTATGTACTCAACCAGCAGACAGGCTGCTTTAAAAGTGCTTTAATTCCTTCACAGTCTCTAGGCCAATCTGTAATACCTTATGCTTCCATTTTGTGAGGTTTCTTGCGAAACATTAGCCTCAGTAAGAAATCTTCACTTCCCACGGAGAATTACATTTCAAAATGATGCTCTGTGCTAGTAAGTAATGTTTTTCCTGGGCTTCCACATATGGCAATATTTATCTTCAAAGTTTTCTTCTTTGGCTCGTTGGCTGGTTTGTAAACCAGATGGTCTTGTGTGGCCTAATTGTAAGATGATTTGTTGTGTGATTCAGTAGCATTGTTTATTTGTACAGTGGTTTAATGGAATTTGTAAACTGCATAATATTGTTTTACTGTGTTTTCTTTTATGAAAGAGCCACATCTTGCTCTGGCATTTGTGGCGGCGATTATAATTAAATGTAGTTCTCGAAATACTTTGATCGCTGTTTGCTTGCTGCATTAAACAAGTAACATAAAAACACTGTATTTCTCATGTAAGCAGGGAACCAGTGCTGGATTTGAAGGCTGAGCGGACACACCAAATTTTATCTTGAAAAAAAAAAAAGATAAATAGAATAATCAAACAAGTAAGATGTAAATTGAGTGGTGGAAACTTGATGGCTTTTCAGCAGTGTCAACTTTATTATTTACTTGGAGTTAAAGTTTTTGTCCCCCTTTTAACAAGTCTCTTTCATATGGTTTCTGCAGAGATGTTTTCTCTTTGCATTTTGGAGGCAAGAATAATTTTTCCCTACTTGATCACTGCATACAGCTACTTGTATTCATGTAAGTACTTCTTAGCTGAGAATATATTTAGGCTGCCAAGTCTATAAAAAGATCTAAGAGCTTTCTAGACTTCCCACTCTGTTTCCATCAAAAAGGTGCCTTCAGAGGATTGTTGGTTTCTGGTAGGCAGACTTGTGGAATGGTGACTGTGACGGGAAACCCCAAGAACTGCTCTGGAGAATGGAGCTCCAAGTTCAGGAGACTGGGAAGTTTCTTTCATTTTGAGGAACACAGCTTTAAGCCAACCCACTAAACTCAAAGTCACATGTATGCTTCCTAGCTATTGGTGGTCTATATGGAAAACTGATAGACACAGCTCAATGCTGTGCTCTTTGCAAGAGATGTCCATATCAGATAGATAGAACACTCATGGCATTGATACAGCCAATGCAGACAAGTTGCAGAAGGAAGAGATATAAGAATCAGATTTGTCCTTTAGCCTCTGGAAGCAGTTCCCTTAAAGCAAATAAAAAAAATTTTGGTATGAATTACTTTAGAACAAAGATGCTGAGTATGCAAGCTCTAGCAAGTAATTTACAATAGATTTGGAATACAGCAGAAGAATCACAATCTTCTAAACAAATCCTATAATTATTCAAGCAGGAAATATGGGTGCATGATTCACACAGAAAGAGCCTGATTGACCTGTATTTTTTATTGTACATTTAATTTTTATTTGGACATTTGCATTTCATCCCTTGATACAAACACATTTTGTGGCAGATTACTCTTAAAATGATTTCAAAAGAGTAGATCAAGGTTCAGAGACAGACACATACCAGCAAGTAACCCAAGTTCATGATGAAGTTGAAACTAGACTGTGATGAACTACTCCCACACAATACCTGGCTAGCTTAGGGATGCGTCATCGGTTTTTTTCATGCCTTGACAGAGATAGTGACTGCTCTTGCACTTTCCTAAGCAGGCCTTTGTTTGGTCTAAAGCCTTCTCATTCTGCCCATTCACTTCTGGAGATACAGCTTACAGTTCTTGTTCTTTGTGGCCATATTTTGTTGAATGAGATTCCTTTGAGCTTAGATTGTATTTTAGATCAGGCAGTGGTTGAACATGAAGACGTGTCTGAACACACTTTGTCTTCTGCTGAGATCTACCTTATCTCAAAGGGCCATCATGGCTTTATTCTCTTGTCAGGCTGCCACTACCCAGCAGTGAATAAAAGCCCAACTGAAATTGAGAAGTGCAGCTAAAATCTCCTTTAAGAGGCATCTGCCTTCCCTTCCCATTAGCTGGTGGAAAGTATTGGCACTGAAGGGCTTCGTCCTTTTATCACAGGCAGGAGGGAACTGGGCTGTTTCTGGAAAGGCTTCTCATTCCAACACTTACACAGGTGAACCATTTCATGCTACAAATTTGTTTTTATTTCTATAGAGAGTATTGTCAAGGGTGAAAACAGTTTTTTTCCTCAGATTTTTTTTTTCTCAACAAGAACATGAATATCTGACATTTCCATTCTTGTTTCTTCATTGCCAAGAAAGCAGATGACAACTGTTTCACTTGCAACACTTTTTTTGCTCTGTGCTGGAGGCATGGTGGAGAGGCCATTTCCCTGAAGAGAGCATATTCTCCATTGTAAAGCTGCAAAGCACGCATCTTCATCCAGTCTTCTGTGTTGGTTATTCTCCAGACTCAAGCAGATGTTGTCACATTAATTCAACACTGTTCATGGTTTCAAGCATTTCTTTACAGTCAGAAACACTTGAAATTTCCTTTCAAGTTTGAAATGAAAATTGATATACTAATCTAACTATATGATCCCAACAACCTAGAGTGCGTGGCATTTCTGATTAGAGAGTAAAAGGCAAATATACTTACCTGTTTCCTCAGAAGTCAAAGGTTTCTTGACAAAGTCAGATAAAACTTTACAGACAAATTTATCTCTGGGCTGGATTCCAATATCAAAATTTTATCCTGAAAATTATTTGAGAAAGCTATAGCAACTGAAAAGGATAGTTTCCCCTAGCTATAGTTGTATAATATGCTCATGCAATACATACAGTGGAAGAATTGAATCCAGCATTAAAGAATGTTATTGTCAACACTGTTGTATGAGATAAAAGTGACAACAACATCTTGTAAAATGTACCCATTTAATTGATAGTAAGATCAATTTCCTTCTTCAGAAAATTGTAATATTCTTAATTTTTCTATTTTTCCAATATAAATGCAAAAATGTAATATAGATCCATATAGGCTGCTGTGGCAATCAACAATCAAACACTTTACAAACACACATGCTTTGTGTGAAGCCATGAGTAAAATGGCAAATAGAGCCTGACCTTTCTTAACCAAATTATTTTAAAGCTTGGTTTGTCCCCTGTTGAAATAGTTGTGCTGGAGTAAAACTAAAGTAACAGAGCTGGGAATAAGACCGGTCAGTTCAACTCAGCTGCCTCCAAAAGTCATTTCCTGCATTCAGCAACACAAGATACAAAAACAACCTGCTGTGGCTGGAGTAACCCAGAAGTGAAACAGTCTCTGAAATTTCCTTTTTTCCTCCCAGGGGCCATACAGTAAGCCTGCTAAGAATACAACCAGTGAAGCTGTCCAGAAAGTGCAAGACACTTAGCAAATTGAGGGAGAGGCTTATGAATACAGAAAAAAACTATACAAACTTTGCAGTCCAAAGCAATTTTTAAAGAGGTCTTTAATCTGTGCATCCACAGAAATGGATCAAGCATGAATTGATTCTTTCCTAACTTGCTATGTGCATTCTTGTTAGCAGGTGTGTAGATGTTTTTCATACCTAGTCTGTGGCACATGTTTTTGCTTCTCATATTCATCACCTTCTGAGGACAGATTTCCCCTGTTGTGAATGAGAGTCACTGATTCCTGGTCTGACCAGTGAGACAGTTGTTTGAATGAGTCCATGAGGGTCTTGTGGAGACCAAGACACAATATTTTTGCATTATTTACATGGATGACCCACTGTTGAGAGTGCATTTGAGGTCCTTCTTTGTGTCCGGTCTGCAGAACACTTGGTGAGTTACAGCACTGCTTCAAGGGACCTGGCACTAGAGAAACTCATGGTTTTAATGCTTGAGATCTCTTATGTGGTTCTTGGGAATACTCACTGAGATTTCAGCTACCTGACAGACACCATCTGTTACCACAAAGCAGAGGAGGAACTTTCAATAGCAGAATAAGAGGCCAGGAAAGCAGTTAGGGGTGCTTAGGTAGAGGAAAATTTAATTAAGGTCATGTTAATAGTGATAATGATCTCAAAATGTATCAGTGACCTTCAGTTATTCCTGGGTAAATTTCTGCCTCCCTAAAGATGCTCCTATTCCAAGACAAAAGATGAGAAATTGGAACAGCCCTTTCTGCTGTGGAAGTATAGCCAAGTCCAAAACAAAAAGTACAACAAAAACCAGTCCAGTTTTCCTGTGGCTTTATGTAAGCCTATACTTTATGCTGACATAAACCTTCTGTTGTGTTCATCTTTCCTGGTCTGCTTTCTGTGACTCAACTTTGTGTATATCAGTTGGCTGAACTTGACACTCCAAATCTGCAGTGATTCACCTCCTGTGTTATCCATCATAGCTGGATATCAATGTGAAAAAAAGTCAGCTCATATTCTTATTTAATGTCTTTTGGTGTTTTTGTAACAATGTTTCATAGACAAAGCAGAGGAAACAATGTATTTCAGAATATCTCCAAATCCAGATTTCCCTCGCAAATGTTCACACAGTGGTCCAGACCACCTCTTTCAGAACAGGTTACACACTGCAGAGGAATGCATAACTTGCCCATGAACTGCTGCATATTTTGTTCTTTGTATTTACATTTTTCCAAAGAAAAAAAGCAAAAAAGCAGGGTTTTCCAGATAAAGATATTTTTTGGTTTTGATGGATGAAATTAGTCTGCATATCCTTGGAGACTGCCAACAAGTTTACACTAGGAACTGGAATGAAGCCATCAATTCATTTCATATGAGCTCCATCAGATGGCAAAAAACCCATCACATAGTCCCATAATCCTGGTCTTTTAATACTGAAGAATGAGGTGACCTCAGGTGTGGTGTTCCACTACCAGTTGTCCAGGAACCACCTGGATGTATAGATACTTTGAATGTCTCTGATTGCCATTATGGTCCATAGCAACTAGGTTTATACATCTTTGTGCCTGGGAAAAAGAATAATACAAGACTATTCTGTGAGACTTGCATTTGGCACACTCAGAACTAGTCAAGTGCAAGAACTTCTGGCATCTTAGGATAAAAACCTTACACTCCCAGTAGTGAATTTGGTGATTGAAGCTTGGTTCAAATCAGCAGTTCCAGGGATTTGACCAAACTAAATTTTGTAAAAGTGGTTCAGGTTTGAACACACCTGATTTTCAACTTTGGTTAAATGCAGACTCATGTGTTAACATTTTGATTTGATTAATCTCTAATTAGCTGGATGAAATTACACGTAAAAACCACTCTCTGAGCCTTGTGAACAAAAAGAGACTCAGCTCCCATTTGCTGTGTGTACCTTCCTTGTTCCCTTTCTTGTGGTAAATATTCTTGCTATCAGTTCTGTGGATCTTTTAATTGGGACCTGCATACACTATGTACGAACAGTTCTGAGACCCAGAGATCAGTGACGAATGACCCTTCCTCCATCTCTGCCATCTTGGTTTGGCACTAAAACATCCCATTCAAAGGAAGTATTTGTTTCTTGGACCACCATATGCTTTAAGAAAGGTTTATACCCCAGGGGTTCTGTATTAGATTCCAGCATGTTACTTCATTAAATGAGCATATCAAATTTGATTGGAAGTTCTCATCAACTTTCTATTCCATTTAATTTTATTTTTATACAGATGAAGAAATTACTGTTACACCCATATCCACTGACAAGCCAACTACATTACTTCACATCTACTTTATAACCACATATAATTACATAGCTTCTTGGTTTATTTTCTTCCAGAACTCATGGCTCCTCATAGAATCTGTTCCATCTGATCTAAGAGGCAGATTTTGGCCTAAAAAATGGTTTTCAAGATATTTACATGGTTTGGGTTTTTTCCTGTATTGAATATTTCACATTTATTAACCACAATTTGATTCAAGCAGAGTAGCAAGGGCTTCACTGATACAGTCTAGAGAGACTGTGTTAGTGAAAGGAAAGGAAAAGACAAGCCCAGCATCAAAATACACTGCACAAATCTCATTATCATCAGAGAGTTTCCATCATTTCAGCCCCACGCTACAAAATCTTAGCACACTATATTCCCTCCCCTTTGTTCCTCTTTAGTTAATAGACATCAGAACCACTTTCCCATGTAAAAATTCCAATCGACATTCCTCCTCAAACCCTCGTTCTTCATTGATTTCGGAAATGTAGCAGGCGGTTGCGAAATATTCTCACCTCACTGTGTGAGGGCTACCTTGGATAAGAATGGGGCTGGCAGGTCACATTCACATCAAAGCACATAGCTGAGTAACTAAAGATAGTTAGAATGAAAAATAGGATGGGGTAGTTTTTGTAGGACCATAGTTTAATTGGTATAAATTCACTGAAGACAATTAAGGCAGATTGCTGTAAGGCTGGAGTATAACTGTTATAAAGAGCCCCCTAAGATTGTTTTTAATGCTCATCGCAAGTTGCATTCTTAGAACACATATCCACAGACCACAGGGTCCATTTGTTACAATTTATCACAACAACACTAAACAATCTGGCATAAACATATTCTTTCATTCATGCCAAGAAATGTTATGCACCCCTTAGATCCCAGGAAGGCACCAGGGAAAGCAGATGTACACCCTTTCTCGTTATCAGTCCCTGCTCTGGAAGCATTTTCATATATGATCTTACCAACTTTAAAAATAAGGATTCAGTCCTGCAGCCCTTCTTCTCATCTGTTGCATTTCTTTGACTAGAGCTGCAAAATGTCTGATAAAGAAAAGCTGCAACACCAAGCTCCATAATTCTTATTTGCTTAAAAAACGCAATTGCATATTGCAGAGTGCATGGCGGGGGACTTACAACAATTTAGGGAATCATGTTTTCTGTCAAAAAACCCAATTCCATGTGGCCATGTGGCAGCTGCTGGCAAACTGAAATAGCTGAGGCAGTTAGGCACCAGAGTTTCTTGCACTCTTTTAGCCAGTAAGAGAAATAGTGGATGGGTTGGACCATGGCTGTTCACAGCTTCATGGGGGCGGGAAAAGGTGTGCAGGGTCTCCAGCTGAACCTCCTGCTCAGAGCAGGCGCAGTAGGAGCAGACTGCCTGGACCCTTGCCCAGCTGGTGTGAAGCATCTCCAGGGATGGCTATGTCATGTTCCACAGCCTGCCTACCTCCATAGTAAAAATATTTTACTTTTCACAAAGCCAGAAATTGCCATGTTCTCACTCATGCCTGTTGTCTCTCCTCCAGTACCCCACCTCACACCATTGCAGACTACTTTGCACAACATCCAAACCCAGCAGTTACACTGAGCTCTACTGAAGGACATAACAACATGGGACCACTTAGCACTTGGGCATCATGAAACAGACCACCCTCTCACCTCCCAGAGCACTACAGAAATGAGAAAGGAACTGATTTGAGATCTTCTACCAAACTGGTGCCCGCAGTATCTGGACTGCCAGGGCACGGTTCTGATGAGGGATCAGGTACAGCGAGGCCATGGGTTAACACCGCTCCTGCCCAGGACAGTACCTGTCCTGCACATTCATGGGACATCAACCCTGGATGATTTTTCTTCACCTCAGCCTGTGCTGGACTATGTCAAGGTCACACACACTAAAACCACACACTTAATCAGGCGTTGCAGGGATTAAGCTGAGCCAGAGCGGAGGAATTGCCCAGGCCAGAAGAACGCTGCCATATGAAAGTAACACCAGCATATAATTGAAATAATTTATTTACCACTAGAGCACCACAAAAACAGACATACAATGTGTTAAAATACAGAGTAATCGATCACCAAAGTACAACACAGCTGTCCTTTAAGTTCCTTTTTTTTTTCCTTTAAACCATGCCAACCATACAATTGTATTGATGCTAAACACATAAAAATGCTGTCCTACCCCACCCAGCTAAGTGCTAAGATCTCCCCTCAGCCCCAGTCAACCCCATGGATCTGATCTTTCAATGCGCTGAACATTTCCCACCACTTCTCAGGGACTTTGCTCAGACAGCAGCAACTACCTCGTTGTGGTAAGGCCTCTGGCACAAAGTCCTTGAGCTTTTGCAGACCCATCTAAACATCATTTGAGGGAGATTTACATCAGACCTGAGCGGTGTTCAGGACTCAAATTACCCCACTCTGAAGAGGGGAATTTCAGCTATTAATTCTGCACATTGTAGGATCAGGCCTAACATCCTTGGTAATTAAAGGGAAATAGATGCCTAATAATAATTAAAAAAAAAAAATTGTAGGAGGTTTATAGTAGAGTATTTCAAATACTATCAGTGCATTTTGAGGAAAAAAAAAAAAGTGAAAAAAAAAAGAAAAAAGAAGTATCTGCTTTTGGGTAATGACTTACAGAAATAAGGTTTTATACTTAAATTTAGAGAAAACCTCCAACCCCAAACTGAAATTTTCAGCTGCGTCCAGCGCATAGTGAGTATAGTTGGACAACTTTCTTATCTCCTAATTCCACTTTTTCAAAGCTTCTAAACCGGTTTTAAGCTACATTCTCATGGCAGAGAATTGCAAAAATATTTTTAAGGTTTTTAAAATGTGTTCATCCTTGTCTTCTTTCCTGTCCAACAAAAATACAGTTCTCATACTGAACCTGATAAAACTAATTTTGCTGCCGTATACAACAAAATCCAGAGTATTTACTACCCTGAGGAGTTTCACTGAGTTCAGTGCATCTTCTCACTGGAGTAAGTCTGGCTCAAGCAAGTGTTAGCAGGACAGATTTTTCACTTGTTCATCCCAACTCACTAAATAAATCAGAAGTCTAACATACCTCCTCCTCTGCGCTGAGTCAACGGGTGGGATTAGATCATCTGTGGGGCTATGTTTCCAGCTAGGCAATAAGCACAGGCTCTACCGAAGTCCCGAGGAGCTGCGTGTGCAAGCCGCTGCGGTACTTCAGCTTTGCATCAGTGTTCTGCTGAAGCCAAAGAAATTGCACTTCTTAAAGCTGGAGCTGACAACACCAAGCTTGGGAGCATCCTCTCAACACCGCTCGGGTCAATGACAGAAAATGTCCTTCTCGTCCAAGTAGTATGTTTCTAACACAGTTTTCCAGCTTTGCTGTACAAAATCATCCATCATGTGAAATGAACTGAATGTGTCGCCTTCATGAACTTTTCGCTAACTTAGGTAGGGGCTTTTTTTAAATTAAAGAGTGTGATGTGGATTTATATTTTTAATCCCTCCACAATATTTAAAGATGTGTAACAACAACCAAGTCCTAGGAACCCCATATTCCTTTTTCCTTTTCTTTTTTTAAAAGAAGCTTTAATGTGAACTCAATTGCAAAAAGAACAAAAAAAAAAAAATTGGCAAGCTCAGAAAGCAAGGGTCTGATCCTGCTAATCTTTACACACACACCAACAGCCTAAAGGGGCCTGCCACTGCAGAAGTGAAAGGTCTCTGTTACCTGCAGCAGGAACAGGCTGGGTCCCATGGACTACCTGCTGACGCACAGCCTCTGACGACAACCCCATCCCTCTCTCACCCCATTCGGGGCATTGCCACGGAAGACACTTCCTACCAGCCTTCAGCACAGTGGTGAATGTCATTCTCTGCAAGGGTTTGCCTCACCTCAGCTAGGCTGGGACACCTCTTCTCGCAACACCTCATTTCCTGCCCATCTACTTGACTATCTACAGCCGAAAGGAAATAAAAGGGTCTAGGAATCCGAACCGCATCGCGATTCAAGTGTTACAAATGGGGACAATCGAGGAGGAAGGGGAGGAGGTGGGGAGAGATGGCCCTAATCCATCCTTTTTATAAAACAGAAAAAACAAATGGAGTCAGGTAGCTTATGTCATAATGATGAACAATATACAAAGCACATGTATAGCAATTATTATAAAACATGTATTTGTAGTGCAAGTCAAAATATAGGGACTCTACTCATACTGGCCAGCTAGAGGGAAACACATGATTCTGAGTGATCAAAAAGAGCCCCAAATTCAAATTCAAACTCATGAGAGTTGACGGTATTACAGAGTACAAAAATATGGTGAAAATTTACACATTACACATAAAGTACTTAATTTTTTAATAGTTTACAAATAGAGATCTACAGATATGTTTCCAATTAAGCTGGCTTTTACTACCCACCTATTGTAATACTCTAGGTATGGTTACATATACCAAAAGAACAAAAAATCCCATAGCATAGCTATACAGCAACATATTAAGGTCTGAACATTAGACCAGTACATGTTAAATATTTCACTGGTTTACTAAACTGAAATTTTAAATCATTTACAGTAAAAAAAAAAAATCTTATAGACTTGCCTTTGAGACTGAAACAGTGTCCTTTATTAGTAAATTATTCAGTATTTAAAACAAGGGTTTGAGTCCTTACAAGAAGCCTCTCTGGGCAACTGGCATGAAAAAAAAGGCAGAGTTTTTCAGTAATGTAGTAACTGATTTCTATTTTAATTGAACTAAACTAACAATTACTTTTCTGATTCTTTTGAGCTTGTCTTCCTTTAGACTTTATATGTATTTCTGGCAGCTTATTTGGTCTCCACTTTGTCCACATTGGCTGGTTTTCTTTTTTCCAATGGTGATATGGAAATGTTCATTTGATAGTTTTTACACACAAATAAATAACGCACTGTTAACTCTACAGCTAAGAGGAATGGGTAGGATGCCTATTGCTTAACAATAGAGAGATCAAGTAAGGCACGGGACAGATACAGCAACTCCACTTCATGGGATTTTCCTGTTTTTTTCCTTTCACATAGAAACGCTAACAAATTTCTTCCAGTGTTTATTTTTTAAAAGGTTTTTTTTTCTTTAACTTTGCTTCTTGTCTATCTCACACTATGTGTAGGTGAAATGTAGGATAAAGGCCTTCAATGTTTTGCTTCAGATGCCAGTTTAAAAAACAAAACAAAACAAACTTTCAAACAGTTCAGACTAGTACAGCTTTTTTTTCTTCTTTTTTTTTTTTCTTTTAACACTGATGAACCTGGGGTTTCATTTTTCTTTCTTTCCTTCTCANTTTTTTTCCTTCCCCCCCCTTTTTTTTTTTTTTCTTTTTTTTTTTTTTTTTTTTTTTAATACACACACATCATGCTGTTTCAGGGGTATCCTTTAGCTGCACTTGCAAGACTTTACAATCATGTTGGACAGCTGTTCAATTTTGGGTGTTTTGCCAATGTAGTAGAGGATGGTGAGGGGTTCCAAATCCTGGGACACACAGCATGGAGAGGCAGAAGCTTCCGGATTTATGGTGTTATACAAGCTAAGTACCTACAAGGAGAAAGGAAAAAAAGAGATTAAGAGAGTTACCTCTGCCTTCCTGCCACTACAGAGCAAATTCCTTTCTACAACTCTTCTTCCCACAGTACTTGAGAGATAGTCCACTGAAAGTATTATGAAAATTCCTGGATTTACGTATTTTTTATGCTTCTCCAGTTCAATCTGGTGCCAGAACCTGACTGAGTTTTCTGAGTTTTTATCTATAGAGTCTTAAACCCCAAAACAGGCACATGCTTGGAGCCTGACTTGACAGTGTAGCCCTTTGAATCAATATGCACACTGTATTGAAATGGAAAGAAGAAACTTAAAGGTTTGGATCTGTGTCTTTAGATTGACATTTGCTATTACAGGATTTTGGCTTTACAAGCACAGTGAAGGGAGAAGACAGTCCTTCACAGAATAAGCACTCCTTTGCTTTTCCTCTGGCTACATTTTACTAAGTCCATTAATGCCGCCCTGCAAGCACCGGGACTAGAGTTGCAGTTACTCCTGTTGAGAACCAGCTGCAGTGAAGTCAGCAGTGCTGGTGCTTTATGTCATGTTGGATTCATATACATGGTTCTCCGCAAGGGAGAACCATTAATGTGTTAGCCAAATACCAAGTGACCTTTTCCTAGAACTTCAACACAACATTTACAGCTTAGAGAGACAGAAGACCTGTTCAGGACAGCAACACTAACTACTTTATTAAGGAACTTCTGACTCCTTAGGCATCTATCCAAACCACATATTTGTGACTATGACAGTTATTCTTCCTCTTTTCTTTAAAAACAGGTGCTGCTCCAAACTGTGTAGACTACAACTCCACACCAGCAAGGAAATGTACTTACCTTATTTATACCTCTGCCTGCTGAGATTGCTAATAGTGCAATGCCACAGCCCATGACAGCTACAAAGGATATCTACACCTGGCTTTGCTAGTTCAGGAAGAACACGATATTGTGTCTTCACAGACCAAAGGCAAAGCAAGCTGCCTCTTGGACATGAAGAGTTCTCCCTGCTGGCTCACGTTGAATTGATATTTTAAGAGAAGCTTGACAAAGGAGAGACATTCTTAGGATGGACCTGAGGGTGAAATTCTTACTTTATGACAACTGCGATGCAAACGTCTGCCTCCTTGCACTTACCGTCTAGACATCTTTATTGATAGCTGAGAGAAATAAGCACTTCACAGTGGAAGTGTGAAGTGCTTATTTGATATCTTTATGTATCTTTCATATCTTTATCTATATCTTACTACTCATCCTAAGGCAGTTGGCTAAGGTAGCACATCTAATCCCTAAAACAAAAAGTCCCATTTCAGATGAATGTAGGTTCTTCGACATCCCAGACACAAGTTTCCTCCTTCACATATGAATTTCAAAGTACAAGAATGAATCCATCTTTTGAAGTAAAAGAAACACATCTATCAGTACACTTGCATGAGGTAGCATATCAGTAACACTGAAAAATGGTAGGTCATAAAAGTAGGTGGTAAGACTCAGCCCTTTTGTTACTCTGAAAGTGCCTCCCTCGGTGCCTCTGCTGACTGAACTCACTGTGCTATCTTCCACTTGTGCCCTGTAATGAAAGATCCTCTCCCAGGCAGGCTCCCAAAGTCACATCAAGCTCATACTCACAAAAAGCATTTAATTCATCCACATGTTGTATCGATGAACACATTAAAAAAAATAAAATCCAGGCCAGCCAATACATTCCTACTGCTTCAACACTAGTGGTAGTGCAAGTCTCTCTATAGGGCCACAGTTCATCATCCTTAGTAACTGAGGTAATGAATACAAGCTTTGTGCATTGGTGCTGCTGGTGTAAGTCCTAGAGACATATTTCACCCTGCAGTTATAAAACAGAAGCTGAAAATTAGCAAAATCATTACTCACTCTGCTGTGTTGAGTATCTGAGCTCCATAAATATGGGCAGGCTCCTGCACAGAAATTAGCATGATATCCTTTAGGTTCATGAATCCATTTCCAGCCAAGATCCCTCTTGAAGTCAATATAAAGTGGACGCAGACAGCAATTATCTTGCACGTTCCTGGAAAATAAAATACAGACAAACACATTGGTCTAACAAAGACAACACAGGGAATAAAAATAATCCAGTTATTTGCTCACTGAATGATGCTTTACAGGCAGGCAAGTCTGAGTCCCCAAAATTCACAACCAAATCAATAGTAGCTTATACTGTAACTGAAATCAGATACTTAGATGTGGCAGGACTTGTTTATACAGACAGAGCTAATGGTTTCCCTGGAGGACTAGTAAGTATTTTTCTCCAGGTCCTACCAAGTGGTCTCTCCAAGTAGGTGAGCACAATCGAGCTGGTAATTTGACTGTAATTATGGGACTGATGGGTCTGGGGACCACCCTAGATGGAACTCAACTTCTGCTTTCTAAGGCCACAACCCTTCTCATCTGCCACTGTCTCTGTGGGACTGCAGACTCCTGGGCAGAAACCTGCTACACACAAACCCTGTGGGTCTGCAAATGAGGGTCTGTGCTCTGTATAAATGTCAACTGTAAAGAAACATGACAAGCCACTGTGTTACACCTCACAGGCTGGTAGTACTGTGTAAGTATACTGAATATGGACGTATAGTTACCTAAAACAATAGGCAGCATCTAGAGCACGCTTCTTCCGCCGACTGGGCTGTTGCGACTCAAGTCTGTAGGAGGGTAATAACATTAGCAGAAGATGTGGGGTCTTCCCACTGTATTTTTTCCTATTGGACTTTAAAGCTTTCACATCACCACTGGAATATGTGTAGTCATCAATACCTTCAAAAAATACATTTTGGTAATAAACATTGTGTTGTTTTTTCTTCACAAATTAAATAAACCATCTCTTTAAAAAAAAATTCTCTCAGAAACTGGGCCATGATGATGTTAGCTGAGCATGTTTACTGGGGAAGTGGGGGCAAATTTCAACCCAAGATTCCTAAGATATCCACAGTTCTCATGTTATCTATTGTATCAGCCCTCCCACACCCACAGCCATTTAATGGAATTTCAGTACATTTACCAGAACTGTTGAAATGAGTAACAGAAAAGATTACTTCAGTCACTGGATCTGCATTGCTTAGTTTCAAGTGCCCCAAGCAGTGATGCTCTTGTAGGGCAGTATTCCCATCTTTTAACAGCTATGTACATTTTAAAATCTTTTAACACTATTAAAGCTGCTCTGGACACTTCACCTGCATTTCCCACTGCTTACTTTCATCCTGTTAGTTTTCTCTATCAATCACATTTACCTCTTTCTAAGGCTTGTACATTCTCTGTCTACCATTGCCACTTTATTTAAATCTGCTAATTTTTACCAGAAAGTCAGTTATCCTAGCCTCTTCTGTTGTATGAGCATGGCAAGGACATTGATAAAAACATTTCTTCTTGAACTGAAAATCAATGACTTCATATCTTGTATTTTCTCTTGAAACACTAACTGCCTTACTAGTTTCTTATCATAGCAATAGCTCAGGCAAAAGACTCAAGGTATTAGCCTTTCCTAGGAGTTCAAACAGCTCATGCTATGCCTGTTGCTAAGACCCTTTTGAAAATTAACCTCCTGAACCAGATAATACTATCTAAAGAGAAAAAGATAAACTTTTCTTTTCATAACATTTGCAATTACAGCGACCAAATATGATACCAACAATTTTTTAAATACACACAATGACTTTAATCATATGTACAGTATATGTATTTACTTAGAGGAAAAAATTCCAATGCAGTGAAACAATAGTTAGAAAAAAATAATACTTAAGATGGAATACAGCTAAATACTTGGAAAACAAATTAAGCAAATCATGATATGCTTTGATAAATGAGAACTGTATAAACCAAATTTGGGTTGGTTCTAATATAAACATAGTTTTATATGTACTGGTGAATGATAAATATAGCACAGTCAATTAAATGATGTTTCCATTTTTGAGACTGAAACTTGAATGGCTTAAAAACACAGAGCAGCCTATGTGACCTTGATATATTTACTCTATATCACCTTGTCTGCTGTCCATAATAAGCACCTATATTCATAACCCTAACTACACACTGTTGTTTATTTTTTAATGCTCACTCAATCCAATCTTTAAGTTTTTACCAAGGTAACTGACAGCATAAAAAATACTTTGTGTGACTAATATGCAAATATGTTACAATAAATTCCATGTGCCAATGTAGATATATAGAGATAATCAATGTTAACTAATGCAGTTCTGTTGACTTCACCTGAGAATCGGACTTCCACTGCTGGAAGTAGGAGCACACAGACAGGTACACCACTGCTGTTTCTTCAAGTCACAACATGCTGACAGTAAAACACTGTAGGACATTTATACAAGTCTGGCACCAATTGTTTATCTCTTCCCAAAGTGACTGAAGCCACTGCTCAGAGTAATTTACAATATTAGTAATATGACCAGAAAAAAAACCCACCCAAACCCGCAAAAAACGTAGCTCTAGATATTTAGTGTGCCCAAAAAGCTTGAAGCATGTGTGCGGGTACTTACAAAGACTTGGACTCTCTATACTCATGACAACAAAGGAAGGTGCTTCTGGAAACAAAGCAGCCAACTGTTGCCTTACCTATACTTTGGAAATTTGCCGCAAGTATTGTTTAAATAACATAAAAATGCACTGTGCACACATATCTACTGCAAGCAGCCTACACGTGAGCCCAACACATCTTAATTCGACTTTCCAGCAGTAGCCTTCTCTACTAAGCCTGAACAGTTAGTGCCAGGATGGACAGCAGTCAAAGGGTTTATTTTGAAAATATGCAGCAAATTTTCTCATGACTGTGCAACAATGCATGGTCTACTGTACAACAGTCCTCCCTACATCCAAAACTGTATGTATATCCAGTGTGCATGCTGCAAACTAGCGCAGCTACTTACGGACAGTGAAGCTGCATGCATGGAATGAGAGGGCTTATTCATGCCACCTGGTTTCAGAACAGTTCAGATAGATAATATAGTTTTAGCCCTGTGCCTTCGATACCATTTCCTACCAGCTGGGAATCAAGATTCTCAAATGAGCAGTTTTTCAATCATCTGAATGCCATTTAGAGAGACAGTAATGGCTCTTTGTTTCCCTCCTCAATTAGTAAGTACCACAACATTTAAAATTTTTTTTTTCTTTTGTTACCTGCAAATCTTGCTTCAAGCTCCTCACTTTTATTTGGGATGATATAATTATTGGAAGGCACGAAGGTGCAGCACGGACAATGTAAGCTTATCTTAAATCCAAGGTTCCTGTCTGCAAAACATAAAAGTAAGTGGAATTGGTTTTCACACAAGGAATGACCCTGAAATACTGCTGAGTTAATTGAGGAGCAGTTGGGGCAGGAGTGAAGGCAAAGAGCACTTCTTGTCACCTCTGTGATGGAGCCACTCATGTACAGCCTCAGTGACATCAAAAGACAACCATTCTCCTTCAGCTCTTGTTTTAACTACTTTGCTGTCAATGTAGCGTTGTCCTGGTGATGACAATTCTTTAGATTTTAGTACCTGTGAGAAACAACAAATATGATTGCCTACAGGTTAGCATTTACCTACTTTCCATTAAATAGACCACCAACATTATAAAATAGCAGAAAAATACTTATTGCAGCTCAAACCTCTATGCAGCAGATATACATTCAGGCACAACTTCAGAAAGAATTTTCTTAGGGTTTGTGAGAAGAGAAAGGTGGTATAAAATGCCCTAATGAAATCAGCTTATGCTCCCAAGCAAAACATGTCATCACATATTCCTTCCCAACAGAAATCACACAGAAAGACTGTCCTACCAACACAAGTGGTCAAGACATCATAGTAACTGGAACACCAAAACAGGCTATTTTACCTTCTTCAATAATACTTGCAGTGGTTAGAGCATAATTCAGATGCTAAAGTAAAGCTTGTACAATGTAGTCGGTCCACTGAAGACATTATAATGCTCACCCAAAACTAGTCTGTATGGTACTGCCTTATTTATGTTTCCAGCCTTTCCTCTGATTTCAGGTACTAGTCAGATCCTAAACAGCAAAGAAAGTTATTGTCTACACAGGCATGCAGAGATAGCCTGGTGTGAATTGTGGCCACACGCAGATTTGTGCAACAGGTAATGCTTCTTCCACCCAGACTTTGATGCCAGCTGTATCTGCATTGTGTATTTGTGTCAAAAGTTTCAGCAAGGGTTGCTACTGAGCATACAATTAAAAAATGCCTGTACAAAATAACCCTACCCCCTCCCTTTCAAGACACAGCACTGCATGCCTAGAATTTCAAGTGCCCACGTTTTTCCTCCTATCTAAACAATTCAGCAAGTGCTTTCCCACAAACAAGCATAGTCTGCTATTATTTACCCTAACTCTAGGATGAAAACAACTGGACTTTTGGCTGCTAATGGGTTCCTGGTTTCCTGGTTATTAGTTCGTTGATAGTTTTGTGATGCAGGAAGCTGGAATGCCATATAGAATTAAATCAATTCCAATCAAGACACCACACGATAACATCACTTTGTAACTTTTGGCATGGCAGCTGTGCGACTTCATATATTGTTTGGTGTTTTTCCTCTCTTTAACCATCCAAGTCCATCTCCAAATGAATAGCTGACAACCTCTCATTGTTCCCTTCTATTTTCTCAGCCCAGACCAATCTGACATCTAGCAAATGCTGCTGGAATAAAACAATGGTGAAACTGTGTAACACATCTAAAAGAAATATTTCAAAATAGGTGTGAAATTATGTCATCATGATAAAATTAGACTTTTCAAAATTAAACAGAAAAGCAGTCTTAAAAAGGACAGATTCTATCCAAAGTGTAGAATCTCTCTACTTATTTCAAGGGAGTGCTGGACCTTTCAAAGGCCAACAATGCAGCTCCCACAATAACATTTTTCTTATGAGAACAGCAGTATGACAAGTTCTTCTCCTTCTTTCTGATCACACATTTAGCAAAGACATTAGAAGATCTTGGTCCAAGTCCAGCAATTTACTAAGTGCCCCTAGCAGGCAATGCTGAGTTTCCCGGTAGAAACTGAGGGCCCTCAAACACCAAACATTGGGACTCCTTTTTATGAGGCAACCTTCAAATAAAGTGTTTGAACAACTGTTTACAGTGAGTCTGGCAGCAGCAAGGGGACTACCATTGCTCAGAAGTGCCAGAGGGATGAGAGAATCAGTAATCAATGCTGGGAAAGTCCCAGAGAAGTACAAATATAACTTTGTCTTCCCTTTGGTCTTTATCAGGTCAACTCAAGTGTTTCTGAGGATGTAATGCAGCTGTCATTCTGCAAAGTTGTGTTCGGGCGGGGGGTGTGTGTGAGGCAAACGGGACACAAGAACTTGGCTCATTTCTCTTCCTTTCTGCACAGTCATATCTTTCCAAAGACTCCAGAGACTGCATACCTCAGTTTTGGCAGTGCTTTAAGGATCTAAAACTAAGTAATGTGCCAAAAGCAATCTCCTGATGTTAAATATAATTGGTCTTCAGTATGTTCTGAAGACTCAGCTGTGCCTTGGTATCCAAAATAAAATGTCTTTATCCCAATCCCATTAATACCAAAAGACAAAGCCAAGGGCTGGCAGCATGTACCTGGCATGAAAGGCATTTGTAAAAATACAAGACATCATCACTGCATGTATCCAGTGGTGCAAAGAACATCCATCCTCAACAATTAACTGAATGATAAGAAAAGTGTCGGCAGGTTTCAAAACTAGAGGGTACTATGGGACAGGGCAGAAACTGTAGATTAGAAGGCCAAGATGCTATCCATACTATGGTATTTATACCTGAAAGTCAGGTGACTCTCCATGTTTATGTTGCATGTTCAGGAAAAAAATTCTGAATCAGCTAAAAAGTCACAAACTAAGTAATAATATCTACAATTGACATCATGGGTTAAACATGATGACTAGCAGTTCTTAAGCAAAAGGCTGATATAAGTGATGAGTACCATACCTAGTGGTACATTTGCTTCAATCTCCTTCTCCTGGGCTAAGTATCTTTACAGTGTAATTAGGGTGATGTACGATTTTAACAACCTGATGGCTTGTTAGCAAGAATGAGCTTTTAGCTTCACTATTTCCACTTTTCCTTCTTTTTCTGTTACACCATTACAACTTGCACCCTCAGCAAGTTTGCCAACTACACCAAGCTCGGTGGCATGGTCGACTCGCTGGAGGGAAGGGACACCAACCAGAGGGACCTGGACAGGCTTGAGAGGTGGGCACATGCAAATCGCATGTTCAACGAAGCCAAGTGCAGGGCCCTGCACCTGGGAAGTGGCAATCCCAGGCACAAATACAAGTTGGGCTGAGAATGGCTGGAGAGCAGCCCTGAGGAGAAGGACTTGGGAGTGCTCATGGATGAGCCGGCAGTGTGTGCTGGCAGCCCAAAAAGCCAACCATATCCTGGGCTACACCAAAAGAAGCGTGACCAGCAGGTCACAGGAGGTGATTCTACCCCTCTACTCTGCGCTCATGAGAACCCACCTGGAGTACTGTGTTCAGCTCTGGAGTCCTCAACATAGAACAAGGCCAGGCTGGATGGGGCTTTGAACAGCCTGGTCTAGTGGGAGGTGTCCCTGCCCATGGCAGGGGGGTTGGAGCTTGATGATCTTTAAGGTCCCTTTGAACTGTAACCATTCTATGATTCTATGAAGTGTGGAAAGTTAATGGATGATAAAACCCTAGGCTGGATCCTCAGAGGCTATTTACTCACACAAAATAACCTGTTGAAGGACTCTTCACTACTTTTAATACCCTGCATTCTGTTTCCATGCACACTGAAGCAATGGCACTCTACATGGTGGCAAATTAAGTGACCTCTTTGTAGGAATGTATCAGAAATTTTTCAGCTGCAATACATTTCTCAGATGAGACTTCCAGAAATTATTACATGAGATAAGCAATTTAGGTTTTCTCTGCCGTTTTCACCCTTGGGCTTGCTTCTTTGTACTTTGCACTACATTTCTGGTCTTACCTTCCCCATCAGCAACACACCTGTTTCTTCCAGTACACCCTCAAGACTGCACTGCCATTGAAAAACTTCTCTTTCAGTATTTCCATTGCTTTCTTTCTTCTAGATCAACTAGTTTTGTTGCAAAAAAGAAGAAAAACCTTTTCTGTGCCTTGCAGCTTTTGTGCTTAAAACCCTGTCTACTTCTTCCAACTATAATGGTTGGACTTAGAAGAGATATTACCTTTACCTATAAACATTGCCTTTCCTTGCCTATAAACACTGCCTTACCTTTATGCTTAGCCCATTGCAACCACATCAAACACTGTTATCAGAGATGTGGCTGCACTACCTGCATCTGCAGGAGGTAAAGGAAGGCCTAAAAAGTAGGTCTTTGTGCAACAGAGTTTTCAGAGAACTAAAAATATTAATAGAAGGCNGAGAAGCCACAAGAGAGAAGGAAGACTGAGTAAAATTTTCCCTTTAATCCCTTCTCATTTCCTTCTGGCACTTTGTCCTAACACTCCCTCTTAAAGAGGCAGAAAAAGTTCAGTATGTCTATGGGACATGACATGGATGATGGCTGGGACTTTTTGGCGTGGGGGGACTACTGTGCATCAGTACCTGCATGTAGAGATCATAGATCCAATCACTTGCATGAGCAGGAGACAGAGTTTCCACACACACAACCTCACCTCCCTTACTTACGAGCAACACATTTAAACACCTGCATGTACAAGCAACTGATGATGCAGAACAACTGTATGCATGCAGGTATGAGCATGCATGCCTTCACACACACATGAGTGAAAGCATAAAATCAACAAATTCAAAAATCAGGTTGTGCAAAATCTCTGCAGCTTCTGAACACAGGGATGTTCTTCCAGGTGTATCTGTTTACTTGGTCTTGCTTTCAACAGAGTGACAATGCAACACTGCCTTTTCTAATAAAGGATTACACCAAGAACACATGCCCACATTATGTGCAGGTAAACTGAATAGGTAGAAGTGTTACCAACAGGTTATCCAGCAGACTTCTAGCCCAGAGTAACTGCAGAGTAATTTTCATTCAGTAGCGACGCTGTAAATTTTAAGAGCAATTTGGTTTTGTCTACCCTCTTTCTGTACAGGATTCCTCCCTTTCACAGGAAATCACACAGTTAGCCAAAACACTTGTTAATCTCTTCTTGACAAAGTATCTTGCACACTTAAGCTTTGCCTTCTAGCTATCTTCTTCTATGGGAACTGCTAATTTTTCCCTCATCAATTTTTTTTTTCCCTATTCTGACCTGCTCTTAAAAACACCTGGGGAAAAAAATGTCTTCCAAATACCGGTGATGGTTCTCTAGATATCACATACCTGCAGCTACTGCCAGCAGATCAAAGCAAAACAAACACATGAATATACGAATAGTGCAATTAATGGCAAGAAAAGGCTCATGAAGCAGCCAAACAGCTGCAAACAAAGTACTGCTCTTGCTTATACAGCTACACATGTTTAGGAAGCCCACTCCGGGATCTTGGTGATGACAGTACTCACATGCCACCCTCATTAGGCCTGCCAAATTTCTGGTATTTTATAAATCCTGTTGAAATCTGCTCTTCATTGATTCTGCAAAGGTGTTCTGCTCAGTCTTCAGGGGGAGACCCTCTGCTCTGCTGGCAGGGATTTGTCTGTGCCTCCTTGTCCATTAGAGGAGGCTGAACAATGATGCCATCTTGGAAGCACATCCCAAATCTCTATGACGAGGGCATTCAGTGGTGAAAAGCTTCTGTTTTGTCACACACCAGTTTCAGAAGAACGAAAAGCGGGCTTCCAGAAAATAGTGATCTTTAAATTAATTCTGCCACCTATTATGCTTATTTTTCAGATCAACTGGAGAGAATGAACTAATATTTTTATTTAAAATTTAAATATCAAGTCGCTGAAATCTTTATTAAAATACTGGAGGATGAAACTGTTTATTTATATGCACACATGTTTATACTCCCTAGTAACTGTCACACAGTTCTGAGTATAAAAATGAGGAAAAGAATTGTCCTAGTCTGTATTTTATAAACTGCAAAGTACACTGAGAACTCTACATAATTCAGAATAACAAACAAAGTAGGTTTGCAAAATTAGCAGAAACATGGCTTCTTTAAAAAATGGGGCACACCAGAGGCTGATACAAGCATAGCAGCAGCATTTAACATCAGTGTAATTCTACTGGTTCAAAAACAAACCCAAAAAACCTCCAAAACCCAAGACTCTGTTAATAGAAATGTAATTATTTTGCTCAAATTTTCCTTTGCCTGCTCCCCTTCTCATATATATAGACAGCCAAAGCAGGGGATAACTGAATCAACACATTAGTGTATGTATTCTAGACAACAACCACTGACAGCAGACACCAGAACACGACCTCATGACTCATTATACACACAAAAGGAGAAAAAAAAAAGACAGAAAGACACACTGGTTCTTTCAAATAATGGTAGCTCCAGAATAACAACTTTCTTAGTTTATTTCAAATTTGACGGTCTGGCCAGTAATTACTTCTAGTCTCCTATAGTTACCACAGTTAGATGCAGAAGAATAGGAACATTACAATTATGTGCCATTTACAGTGGAATAGTTTTGGCTAATAAATTCATCACCTCCCCAGAAAGCAAACAAAAAACAATCAAAAAACCAAATGTGGTTCATCAGTGATGATACACAGGGTGATGCATCGATGACATACATCTCCTGCAGCCAAGAAAACCCTAGGCACACATCAAAGGCCAAGCTTTAGGAACAACAAGGGCTTTTTATAGCTGGGTTTGCGAATTACAGTAACCAACTGTTAGGAAATATTTTTGGCAACTTACAGTTTCTTAAAACAAGCTGATGAACTTCCAAAGTATAATAATATTCATAATCATATGGCCACTTAAAAATATCTATCCTGTCTGCTGCATAGTCCTGGGTCTTGGGATGGTCACTGCTGTCAGTCAGTGTGGGTTCTACAGTCACAGAATAGCAGTAAATATGGCATTATCTTGTAAAAAACTGCTATTAATCTGTTTTTCCTCTCCATTTATTCTGGACTGTCTGATCTCCTCCCTCCAGATGCTGTTGGCTCCCTGATAACTTCCTTCCTTCCCTTCTCTTCTCTGTCATTTCAGACTACCGTGGTGTTCTTGTGTATTACAACATCTTGGCAGGCTCACTAATCTTTCTCTTACTTATCAGTTATTACCCATGGTTTCCATTGGAACTTCAAGGGCATTTTAAAATAATGGAAATAACCTGACATGTACTTGTAAGCTCAAAGTAAATAAGCCCAAACAATGAGATCCAGTAGTAAATGATGTGCTAATGCTGGTTAACATCAGAACAGAGATAAGTTCAGCTATGCACATCATCATGGCTGAGAACTGCTGTTTAGGATAACCTTAGGATAACCTTTTCTGAACTGGAAGAAACATACATGGGATTCCACCCTAACCTTCTGCAGTGGAATAACCAGGTTCCCAAGGTCTGCATATGCAGCCGCTTGTCGATTCCAAATTCTTACCTACTATTCACCCCACTGAAAGATTCACTTGCTGCCTAGTTCCAGATTTCAAAGGTCTCCTCAGACAGCTCACAGGGACTTCTATCCAGCCCATTCTGAATCTTAAAGTTACAAAAATGAAAACGCTAATTCCTTTCTGACTCCCTGCTGGAGTTCGAGGTCTTTGATCCTATCTTGGACACAAGGATAAACAAGCCTTTAATTCTGTTGCAAGCCTTTCCAGCTTCTTACTCGTTATATGTGGAAATGTATGTTGTAAAGTACAAAAGCTTCCATATAAGTACCTTTTTGCCAGACAATTGGGAATCTACTGGCTATCAAAATCTTACTTTCATCTTATCACCACTAGTGCAAAAGACCATTTTTTCAAAAATTTTCAGTGCAAATTTTCAAGCTCTTCTTGTAACTGCAAAAGAGTTAATTCAGCCTCTGCCTTCAGTGCTATGGAGTTAAAAGGACTTTACAGCCCCCCTGCTTATCGATGGAAGTCTTTCCACTGCTCGCAAAGGTCTCCAAATCAGACTCAAACTGAAGGCAGAATCTTTAGAGACTATTATATGAGATGCAGAGTTCCTGCCAAAATACAAAGGTATGGAGTACTTGCCAAGGTTTTAAAAAAACCCACAGCACTCTGATCCATCTACTTAGAACTTGCCAGACACGTTCTTCATGCAAACTTGCAAATAAAAAGAACATATTGCACACATAACCCAACCCTTTTTATATCTGTATGGACTACAACTGCAGTAGGATTCTCTTACAGTGTTGGCTGCTACTTGTTCAAAGGTAAAAGAAGTGTGAGGGGGGAAAAGAGATGAGCAGCTGAAGCAGGTCAAAAAGGGAGGGGAAGTCAAGTATGCCATGGAGTCACTGTGACTGTATCATTGCTTCACCCTGTGGTGAGGGAATGAGCTCTGGGAATGGAAAGGATCCTGAGGAGGGATTTCCTCTCCGTTTGTTCCCCAAGCAGGGCCTTCCTCCTGCCACTGAAGATACATGTGCAGTGTAAGTTGGGATACAGCCCTGAGGCCATTCAGTCTGATTTATGCTTAAGCAGCAGGAAGACTCTGCATTGTATAAGCAATAAACAAGAACGTAGGGTCTGGGGTCCTTCTCCAGGAAGATTCTGAAATATTGAGTGCAATTTCCTGCTGTTTAGGAGATTTTAAGACAGCTCCAAAGAAAGATTTTATATAAAACGAAGCAAAACAAAAAAAAAATCCTGTAAACTTATCTAGCATTTAGCTTTAACTTGCCAGAGGCACACTAAGTTTTATTAAAATATCAACAAAGAGGAGCCAAAATCAACAAAAACAGAGTGGGTTCTCCTGTCTTTTAGCCAAATCCCCAAGATCCTGTAGGGTGTTCATGTCCCCTTTAAGCACAGGTCTCCCAAGTCCTTCCTTTTCCTTGTTCCTGTCCCTAACATTCATGGTCACGTGCACTTTACTGCAACCTTTTGGTATGCAACTTTCTTCGCTGTATGAATATTTGGACTTTCTGCTTTTTCTAAGATGCTGCCTTCTTCCACAAGTCATTCCTCTTTCTTCCCTTTCTCTTGTCTGCACTGTTTTCCATAAGTCACAATTCTCCTTGTGGTTTTCAGTTCCCACCACCTAGTCTTTCACCAAAACCATTCCTGTCTTTCTCCATTTTCTTCTGTCATCTGTTCCTCTTCATATAGACTTTTCTCCAAAAAAAGTTCGCATTGTTTCCTACACCTCCCCAAAAGAGCAATATTACCTTTCCCCCTCCAAACGGCTCCCTAAGCGCAAGGCCAGCAGGACAACCCGGTGTTCCTGAGCCCAGTAACTACCATGCTGCAGTGCTTGACTAAAATCTGCTTGTGCCTCAGTGTAACATGGGCTTGGCTAATCCACCAGACTGTGGAGTAGCCTAAAGACCAGGATCTCAAACCTAGCAGCTGATTTCTGACTGACCCATGTCCTGCATTCCTATGCTGCCTATAATGTACATGCACCACAAATGGCAATAAATCTACCAGCTCAGTGCTCCACATGTCTATGCAAGGCAGTGTCGAGCTGGGAGTACAGGTTGGCTTGTGCCAATAGCTAATGGGGTTATTGTAAGCTTTTTCAAGTTGTCTTCAGTAACTGCTTTGTTCCTGGCAAGAGGTGGCTGCATCTGAGATAAGTTCTCAAATCACAGTGAATATGACACAGCGATAAATACTCCCCCTCATCCATGCTCACAAATTATTTGCCAAAGGTACTCTATACATGGTCTCCAGTGTACTTACCCTTTTTTGTAAGGCATACAGTATTTCAAACAAACAAACAAAAAAAAACGGATTCTGGAACAATGAGAAAGCAGCAATTTGACTGACATATACTGCAAATTAACTTCCTCTGGTCCTGAGCTGTTACTGGGGGGGCTAGGGAAGGGGGGGGAAGGTTGTTAAGAGTCGAAAGCTATTAGGTCCACATTTTATACTGATTCTGACACTTCAAAGACCACTGTATGTTTGCCATTAAACATAATCTCGTGACCTTTCAGATCACAAGAGCCTGGTTTCAGGATGGCAATAGGTAAGTTGTGAGATCCAAATATACTACTTTAGATGTGGGTCACAGGGACAGCAGTCAATTAAAATCAGATGCCCCAGGTGCCATCTGTAATACAGACATCCTGTGCCAGCTCACAGCCACAAATCCTCCTTCCTGCTATTTTCTTCCATGGTATTAAAGATGGCACTTTTTGGGAAAAAAATAAGAGGAAGGCACCTCTGGTCCTGATTATACGGAGATCAGTCTGGAGTAGCTCTGCTGCAGTCAGTGTAAATTGTCTCAGATTTGCGCCGTGGAGATTTGGCCTAAATCTATAGTAGCTCACTCTAAACGTATTCTCTAACTGAAAAACAAGACAAAACACTGTCTGAATTGAAAGTATTTGAACAACCGACTGTGGTTTAAATTTAAATCTGACTCATAATCGGGTAAAATATTCCACAGCATCTTCCTCCTCATACCTTCAAGCAGGGAGAGAGGCCCTTAAAGAAACGGGGGGTTACCATTGTATGGAGGGCTTACAGTTCTTCCTACACTCCAAGCAAGCTCCACAAGCGCCCTTGGCATGGACCAGGCACTCCTGACGCAGAAAGACCAAGGTCTGCTCCTGCTTACTTCAAACTTTTCATTGCAATCCAATGTTCCCCCCAAGCTTTAACCTGGCGCCATCCGTTTGCTCCAAGCCTGCACTCTGATACATCCCATGGTACGTCCCTCCACATCCGTTGCCTCTCAGGTACTCCCACCCACAGGAGCCTCGGATAAAGACGACAATAAAAACCAGTGCTTCGACTGCTTTTTTCATGATACTTTATGATGTGTTAACAAAACATGGCACCGCTTCCATAGGAAGTAATTATTACTTGTTATTGTTTGACCGTCTGTACATAATAAAAATACCTTAAAACCAATACCACAATGCTCTCTGAACACTGGCTTTTCACCCTGAGAGGGTTTCCACTTGTCTAGCTTTGTGGTGGTGCCTATTTATTTTTTGGAATGTTTATTCATAAAAGACAAGCTTTTTTTTGAAGGGTGCAGGGACTTTATTCATAAATACAGAAGCACCTTAATAAAAGAAAGATGTGATGAAGTCTTCAAAGCGGGCAAGAAAACTGATGAACAAAGACATTCCCATAACAACTGCGCTTTATCTGATCAAATTCCAATAAAGCCTGCATTTGGCATAAATCTTTAAAAACATAGCAAGGGCCATTGGAGGATGCTAAAACTTGTTTATTTAATACTATTCCTCCTCCCTCTCCCAAAAGTGCTTTATCCTTTCAATATTTTCTGAAGTTGCAGTGCATCGAGTGAATGCAGCACAGTGGAAGGACAGGAGAAGCACGGGAGAGCCCTCACTGTGTCTGAGGTCACACCACTTCTTTCCTTCTTCCTTCCCTCCCTCCCTCCAGCTTTCCACCCTCCTACATGGTGATGATCAGCATCACCACCAGCAGATTAACCCTCACTTTAGGGGCGGTGAAACAACAGAAAAGACAGTGCCTTTAAAGAATTTAGTTCACTGAACTGGAGCCAGGAAGAGACAGAAACTATACTAGTCTTATAAAAGAAACTTAATTCCTGCTTCTATGAGGTTTATTATTTTCCATCCTAAAACTACTTAATCTGTGCACTGCGCTTCCCGTCTACACGGGAACACACAGTTGTGGCTGACTAATCCTAAAATACCAAGAGAAGTACTCTGGGTGAAAACAGACATTAAAGAAACTGTTGCTGCTCTTGGGGATTACCACTTGCCTACTGGCTTCGTGACTGCACCCAGGGCACACGTATGAGAATTCACCTCCAGGACCTACTACCCAGAGAAGCCTGGGGAGCAGCAGTCCTGGAAGAAATCCACAATCACTCGGTCCCAGCATAAATATGATGGGGTGCTCTGTGCTCCAACCCTGCCTCTGAGGTGGGAATGGTGACCTGTTGCTGTGCTGAGCCATGGCCAGCAGCCCCAGAGGGAGCGAGGGGACATGGCCCTGGCTGGCCAAGCCAAGCAGCTCCAAACTGCCTTCCCAGAGACACTGCAAACAAGGGCTACAGGAAAACACAAAGTTTTTTTCTGATGTGGTTTGGAAAAGGGAGCCAAGTATAGCCTGAGGAAAGCTTAACCGAAAAGGTGCAGTCTTGCTTTTTTTTTTTTTTTCATTTTAAGGGGTAGATCTGCAAGGTCAGAGGACCACATAAAGAAAGAATCAGGAGGACAAAAAATATTTATATTCTGCTTGCTTATTTTTTTTCCATTTACCCTGCACTTCTGTCTCTCGTTGCTCCTAAAATAGTTCTTCAGAGGAACATTGCCACTTGTGCCCCAGTGGTATATATACTACTACTAAACTGTCACTGGACTAAATCAGAGAGCTCTCGGAGAGCAATTAGGAGACTTGCATGTGTTGTGCCCACCTTCCCAATGAAAAACCAGAGAGATCTGATTGTGTCTAGAAGACTTCTGCCCTTCTCTTCCTGCTTGACTGAGAAAGATGAAAGGACATGGGAAAAACCGTTCCCTGAAACTGCAGGTATGAGAGGAATTTCAAAAACCTTCATCAAAAAGATCTTCTCAACAAAGCAAAACACTAGGCAACCCGAAACTTGGTAGGTGGAAAAAAATCCCACCCTAATAATTAAACGCTGCTTATGCAAGATGAAAAACCACATTGTTCCTTCTGGGCACAACAGCTCTGGCAAGCACAGCACATATCTCACAAGACAGGAAGCAGTGCTTATGCACGAAGGAGGAGCAGTGGCTGCACAAGCCAACTCCATCAGCAATCTCCTCTGCAAGGCTTGCTCTCCATGCATGGCTTTTCATGCTAGAAGCAAAGATACCTGAGTAAGCCTTCAGCCCTTACAGAACGTATTTGCCTCTCCCACCTCCACAGAAACGAGCATCTTCCTCATTCTCCCTTTCTACCTCCCACATTTGTACCTTCCTTCACTGCTAGTCACCCCTATCTGCACTATCAATCTATTATTATGCACCTCCACTAGCTTCACTGGGACCAATGCCTCCTACCAATTCCTTCTTCACTTTCAGCTCCTTAGATTTTCTTCTTTCTAATCTCTAAAATTCATATACTGATTTAGGATGCCTACTTTCTATCACACTGCCCTAGAATACATCACAGAATACCTCAAGATGGAAGAGACCCTAAATGACCATGTGTCTCTCCTCTTCAATTTCTCCCAGGTTTTGCTTTTCTCATTAAAAACTGCATGCTGACCTCACGCCTTGTGATGCAGATTAGATGCAGCAGTGTTTAGGGACCCTGATATTCCTGCAGTAGAGCTACTGGCAAGGAATCCATGCAGTTCAGACTGGCCATCACAGAGATAGCCAGAGATAATACTTCTATACAAGGTTCTGGGAAGAGTTGCATAAAAGTTTGCAAGATATAAATATGGCCAAAGAGGGCAAAAAACAACCAGCAAAAGGTGGCTAGAGAAGCTTGTGAAAGTAAAGCAGAGAGACGAACTAACAAGCAGCTGTTATCATTTTAATAGGCACTCTGCAAGGGAAATGCTCTAGAGACAGCTTGCCTCTCTACAGGCAAAGGAGCAAAGTAACATGCCTAAAACATGCCTGGCACAAACACACACTCAGAGCTTGCTGCCTTTTGTTCGCCTGTTACTTGGTGGAGAAAAGGCCTAATCCTACAATAACCTGCGCTCATTACTCACCTAACACTTCACTCAGTACACCCCACCCAGCCTAAAAAAGAAACTGCCTTACTCAACAGCTACATATTTATCCAAATGACCCAAGTACCTGCCCTGGATGCAGGTGTCAGTCATTTCCATGGGCACAGGCTTGCTGGAGTCAGACTCTCTCAAATAGGTTCCAGCTGTTTCTCATCACAAGGCAAAATCCCAGCCAAGCAAAGGCCTTTTCTTCCCTACCTCTGCTGAACCCTTTGTAACCCATGTTCTTCAAACATGGAAAGGCAATGAACTGAGCTCAGGCAACCACAGCTGTATTCCTTTCAGGTGGCTGACTAACAGCTCTCAAAAGTAGAACAACAGAAAGCCCAGAGGTGCCATCAACTCCTTTTAGGATGTCTGAATAGTGAAGTCAAGCCAGAACATACAATTGTTTCAACAGGCTGATGTGGCAGTGTCACAGGGACTTGTAGTGTAATTCTCTGTGACGGCTGTTACACACAGACAACACCCACAACTCTCATTAAAGATTCCTAGCTTTCTCTTTTAACAAATAGCACATTATTTATCTGTCCTTGGGAAAGAAGGCAGCCAGGTCTTGGCCATGAAGACAAGCACCCAGTGACCACCTGTGGACCTTAACAACATTCAACTAGGAATTGCACTTCTCCTACATTTAAACAATATCTAAACTGTCCAGTGTGCCTTTTCTTGCTGCCAGCCTCTGAGGATGGATTACGCTGTCACTTCAGCAAGCATGTGAACCCAAATTCCCCCCTCTCTGCTGCAACTTTGACTTGCACTTGACCAGACGAGACAGGAAAAGGTGAATGTTGAAAGTGAGGAAGAAGACTAAGTTACATTTGCAACCACTGAATCTGAACTTCACAGTGCTGGCAACCCAGGGCAGTGCTCAGGCATAGTTAATGAGGGCAGCAAGAACAGACCCAGAGAGGGGCTCAATACACTTTCACAAGGTGGTATACTATCTGGCAGGGTTTTCAGCAGAACAAGTCCCGGGTTGCTGGAATAACTATGAGTTTTACTCAGTATAAAGCTTCTGGGAGCTGAGCCCCTTTTGGTTGCCATGTTTCTCAGCAAAGTGGAATATGCTTTAGATGAAATATGGTCTAGACAATATTTGCACAAATGCACAGACTCAATGTAAGTGACTTTATTAACTCTTAAGTCTTTAAAGATTAAATGGCATCAATCTTATCAACAATCAGGGTGGAGAGAGTAATTTTTGTCCTCTCTCAGTCCCTGAATTGTCCAGTCCCCTGCCTCAATCGCTGGGCTCCTATACAGAAGCCAAGTCTGAAACTGCTCAGCTTTGAAACTCAATAATTAACAATGCATTTCTGTGAGGAATGGTTAACAGGCTTCTCCTGAACACAGGCCAGAGAGAGGAACTTGACTTCTGTGTAAAACACAGTACAGGTTAGGTGTTGAGAGACAGAAATACTGGAGATGACTTGTTTGATGTCATGTTCTGTCAGTTATTGTTATATGCTGAAATTTTCAAGTCCTGAGGCACAATTACTAGAAAGTTTGCACATTTCAGCTTCATACAACTTCGAATAGCCCTTTCTAGGAAAGGCACAGGAAAGAACATGGTACTTCAGAAAGATGGGACTCAACTGCTTCTCCCTGTGTCTTGTTCCACCTGCTAGACAGGTGGGTTTGCTGCAGAAAGTCGGGGAGCTGCTGCATGCAAGATGCCACCGTACCTGGTATAGCTCTATCCGCTGCTCTGAGACCCGCGCCTTCGAGTTCTGCAGGCGGAAGACTCTGAACTCAGCCTTCACCAAGTTGGAGGCATTCTTCTCCATCGCTGAGACGTCAAATCTGACGATTCGGAAGTAAAGACTGTAGTAGCTCGGTGGGATGGCATCTGCAAGAAGACAGTATTATTTTATTATTTTGTTTAATGATAAAATATGTTGTTCCTTCAAACAGTGTAAGACAAGACAGCCTAAGTAAGGGAAATAACTGTAGCATGATTCAGTTTCCAATGCCAATTTAGTATTATTAACAATTTACTTAGAAAAGAAAAAAACCCAAACTAACCTACCCCATGTGTTTGATTTTAGGAATACCCTATCAATACAGATTAACAACTACTTTGAACTCTATTTCAGGTCATGCATTTGAACGTCCCCTCTTTCAACATACTGGTGGAAAATCCCGGATGCTTCTAAATTGGGAAAAAAACATAGCAGTTGGTATCTGGCAAATGCCAGACTTGCATAGACTTCACAGGGATCCACTAAGATGACAAGTAACCACAACTCCTCTGATCTGTATGTGCTTTGAAGCCCATTTCCCCTCAGAATACAGAGCATAAATTAGCCAGCTTCAGGTTTTGTTTCATATTTAGTTATTAAAGGATTTTATTGGAACAAGATACTCATTCTGATTATAGTGACACGGGCTGGAAGACAAGGAAGAAATGGAGGGAAAAGGCAAGCAGATCTTATAAACAGAATTACATCAATAGCTTAAAGACCGTCTTCCAAATATTTAGTGTTTCTGGACTGGCTGCTATTACCAGAACAATGCAGCAGCTTCTGGCTACACGAGCCAACGCCACTCGCAGTTATGTATTTAATAACCGATTTGTTGTAGTTGTTTGAATAATTCTAAGTTCAAGCTGACCACAGAATAAATACCAAGTACAAGTCACTCACATGAGGCATAAAGCTGTTTTCGCAAAATTTGCAAATGTACTTCTTCTACAGAATTGGGCCAAAATATCTTTTTTAAATTATCAGAGGTAAAACCTCCTAAATATAATCCCAGCTGGGAGAAAATCTTTGACAATAAAGAAATAATCTCAGCCTCAACTGTAGACGCATTATAAGTGAGAGATGACAGGTTGTCAAAATACTTAAAAAAAACCTCTGAAAGAGCACTTCCCAAAGCAGGCCCTCAGTACGGTCAAATGGGTAAGAGATATAAATATAAACAGGAAGCCCTCAGGCTTCCTTATGATCCCATTTAATTAAAAAACAAAAAAAAAAGGGTTCACAAATTTTCCCATCTGCAGCGCTCGAAAATAAACCCAAAAGCATCATGATCAGTATTCTTGCCTACTAGGCTTATTGACAGAAACCTGCTACAGTCTTACAGCGAGAACTCAACGAAAACCAGATGAGAACTATCCCCAGATCAGAACAACTATTCTCTCCCATGAGCAACACATTAGTACTGGTTTCTCTCAAAATACCAAATGAAGGTCTTCTGAGAAAAAAATTACTTTATGCAACAATGATATTAATTTCAATACATTTTTCAAATTCTTTGAAAAGCTACACGGTTCAGAGTTTAAATCCTCATTTAAGAGAGAAATGATCTCTTCAACTTATTTTTCTGCTATCAGAAACTCCGAGACTACTACTTGTTCTTCAACCAAACCTAATCCTACTAGGAATATAATTTGGCATAATAATATATATATATATATATATAAGATTGATGTTTCCAGGATGAGTTGTAAGTTGTCCTTCCCTGTCATTTATTTGAGTTATCAACCTACCATTTCATTCCCTGTGGACAAGCCAAACTAGTGGACAGCCACTTGCCCTGGCACAGACAAACCCTGGCCATCTTGACTTTATTTCAGGTTGAAAATTCCTATTTAGCCTACTGATTTATATACAACTTCTAATTTATTTCTAGAACCTTCTTGTGCTATATTTGTAGTCTTCCTTTTCAGTTTCTATATTTTAGATACTCTATATTACAAACATATGAATATATGTCTGAACAGATTTTCCTGAACCATCTCTGTGTTTACATATTTTCTTTCTTTTACACATAAAGAAGATCGACAGAGAAGGAATACTCTAAGTATGCATGTTTTTGTGTTTGTATATGTGCATTCGTATGCACAGTGAACAAGCATTTATCTTCCACTGGAAGGCAGGCGTGGGACACCCATCATGAATAAGGGTGAATTCCTGTCTTACAGAAGTTTCACGTAACATAGTTCTATATCTTGCATAAACCTGAACAAGAAATTTGATTATTTGATTATTCATGACAGTAGCCACGGGAAGTCTATTCAGGAAAAGGCATTATTCATGCAAAAAATAGGATTTTAACTAGCTGGAATCTTTTCTCTGAAAAAGAATGGCTGACTACAGAACTGGGGTTTATGTGAAAATTAATCAACTTCAAGACTGAGAATTGAGACTTGCAACTCTCTTTAAGGGATGGAAAGAACCCTATGGAGTCTACAAGGTTTTGGATTAGCCTTTAAGTGGTCTCAGATGCTGCAATTTATCTCTCTTTGTGACTCCACCTTAACCTGACAGTTGTACCAATTCAGACTCAGTTGGATACCTCTGGACTCTCCTCTGGTTTTGGCCCACTGACTCCAGCAGACATCAGAATGACTTTGACCAGGTTACCCTGTGAACAGTTGCCCTGCTGCAGACTAGATTTCTTAAGTATTCTCTGAATCACTATCACTAATGAGTGGAATTAAATCAATATGTTTCCTGTAGCTAGGAAAACACAGATTTCTTTTGTTTTGGAGAAAGGGAATAGTAAACACAGTGAAAGATTCCATTTTTATCATCTTTACATTATTCATTAATTCAGCCATCAAAAACCTGAAGACTTCCAGCTGTAATAATCATAGTCAAAGTCATCACAGTACAGTTGAGACAAGACTTAAAAAGTACAGTTGGAAAAGGCAAAGGCAGCATTCCTCCTCCCTTTAGCCTACTGGACACCAAGCATCACAAATTTAGCTTTTTTTATTCTATTCCAGATTGGAGCACCATCAACAGGAGAGACTGAACACATCCTCTGAATGACTATCCAAAACAGCACGTAGACCCTCAGGCATTGCTCCTGAGAGGACAGAGGGATGGAGTCAAGCTCCCTCAAAACAAAAGTGGAAATGGAAGGAGTTTGCTAGAGATATTCCTCAATTCAGGAATCTTCTGCATGAAAGGATGACACTTTGCCTTCCACAGTTGTATTTGATGAACTAAGCCCTGCATTTCCACAGCTTTCCTCACAAGTACTGCATGTACTGACATTTCAGGAGAAACAAAACACCCTGTTTGACACAGCTCTTTTGAGAGCTGGGCTTTCATTCTGGCAAGGAGGAAGACCTAAATTCAATTGTATCCAAATGAGGCTATTTTTCCCCTCTGAATTTTCATTTCTGCTATTGAAACAAAAAAATCAACTATGTGCACGGTCCAAATTAGGAAATATAAACAACTTTTCTTTCCTTGTTGGAAGAAGCTAGACAGGCCGTCTTCACACATACACCCACACTGGAAAGGCTGAGATCTTCAATCTAATCCTTCCATCAAGGGCTTGTAATAAATGCTCCAAAGATTTATTTTTATTCCCTTTGTGTTTATTAAACTTTGGAGGGTTTCTTTTCCTTTTTCTTCTCTTTCTGGTGTTTTGCCCATTCTTTATTACGGCAGCTACAAAACATGGAGTGCCCTTTCCTTTTTGCCCTCTTTTTTTTTTTTTTTTTTTTTATTTTCCTTTCCCCTCCTCATCTTTCGAACTGCAGTACATGAATGACTCTGTAGTAGGCTTTGAAGCAGCACACACAAATATTTATAAGAGTAGCTTGATTGTTATTAAATGCAGTTGTTATGCTTTCCACGCTCTGGCAAGCTTCCCTAACCCCTCTAACTTATTAGGACCATTTAGGCTGTTCAGATTTCAGCTCACTGATAGCAAATCGTACAAGTTTTGGTTGTGTTTTTTTTTCTGTAACAAGCAGCCTAATGTGACATCATTTCTCCCCCTGTGTGAATTTTACTCTCTGCTCAACACAAGGGTCCCCACCACGAGCCAGGTCAAGCTGCCTTTAAGGACATCCAGACGTGGTAAGTGAAGCAGCATGCGTAAGTCTGCTGGAAGGACAGGCAGCTTGTCAGCTCTACCAGCACATCTTTCCAGCAGGATCCTGTCCTTCCTGTCAGGCACACTCAGGTCACAAATCCTTTCCTCTTATCCTGGGAAAGTCTCTCCAAGAAATTAGAAACTTGTTTAATGCATCTGGGCTCCTAAAGCCCACGGATAATTACTCTGCTCACCCCTCCTGACCCTGACGTGACTGCAGGAAGCCGCCTCTCTGCAATGAAAGGGAATATATAAATACAGTGAAGCTGAATACAGAGGCCTACAGGTTATATTTGGGAACTGGGATTGGCCCTCAGAGGTAAATCAGTTGTACATCAGCTTTCCATTAGCCCTGAAACTCTATCCTGCTGTGACACGAAGTTATGAACACATCCATTAGCTAATCAGTGCTTTTGGACAGGAAGACTTGTGCGACTCTTCGCACAGATGTCACTTCCAGTTTCTTGCAGCAAGGCTTCAAAGTCACACAGCACAAAAGCAGTGTAAGAGGCTTACTCCAATACTCCAGTTTTTACCTACAAAGCTGCCAATGAGCTATTACCTTCATCTGCCATCAACCGTTTGCTGTTGAAGAGGGACATTACATTGAAAGTCAGAAACAGGGGATACAGCTTTCAGCTGAGGCCCAATGGCTCTGGAGCAGCAGTACTTGCAGAAAAGAGTGTGTGTACCTACAGCGCAATGTAAGACACCATGCCTGTTACTACACTTGTTTTTGGTGAAGAACCCATGCCAGGAACTGGCAGCTAAGAATCTTCCACTGAATGATCCCTAGATAAATAACTTATCCAACACAGTGGAGCACAGACGGTTCACAATTCCAAATTTCCTGACAACTTCAGTCTTGGTATTTACTCCATGTGGATATACTGACACTTAACAAGAGAAACAGACATACATAGAGGAAGACAGAACTTGCTTCAGTGGAAAGACAGCCTAAAAGAGAACAGGTTGGGGATCCAACTGCTGGATGACCCTTTTGAGCATCGAAACAACCAAAGACTGAAATCACTTCCCTCTTTGACCATCAGTTCTGACCCCTGAATCTGTCCCTGCAGTCGTACAGAAAAGCCTCAATACAGCTTTACTAAATCAGTGGATTTGAGAGTCCTGAGGTGGTTCCCCTTGGAGAAAACCCAAAGAAACAAAACCCAACTCCTGTAGAGCCTCCTGCTGCAGCTTTTTAGACATGTCTTTCTTTCACCAGTTTCACTAACAGAAGCTAATCCTGAGTTTTCTTATTTCTTAGATTACTGAACTTTTTCTTTCTTTGCAATGACAACACACTGACCTCCTCATATGTAGCAGGGAATCCATGTGTGTAATTATTATGCCATAAATTGGCTATGAAGACTCAATAATAGTCACTAGCAGACTCTAAGACTCTAGAATGCTCGGAGCAAAGACAGTACTGCTCACATAGCACAAATGCATGGTTTATGTTTTCTGCCTACACCGCCTCTGTCAAACCCTACATGTACAAAAATTATACAACAGTGAAGGTCTAGGTAGGCATGGATTTCAAAAAGAATAATTTCCTAATTATTAGATTTTGTGACATATTTTCTGCTGTTGAACCACTTGCTATTCCTCTTTCAAAACACACCAAGATCTATGACAACACATTGAAAATTAAAAAACCCAGGATGTTCTCCAGATTGAAGAGATAAGTACAATGAGGCAAAAAAGGAATTTTCTGAAGATATGTTTATGAAATTATGCGTTCCCTACTTAAAAACTGACAAAGGCCTTCCAGTTTTGCTGCTCCTTCCTCATTGCTTCACCAAGCCTGAATCAAAAGATCACCAGCCAAAGCTGTGACCTCAATATCACAGTGATCTGGTAGTTCCATTTCCAGTTACCCAAATACTTAATTCCTTCAAAGTACAACTAGTGCTCTGGAGTTGGATGGACTTTGACATTGTTAACGTAATTGTCTTTTGTACTCTTGATTTCTGAAATGGTGAAAAACATTCAAAGCATGAGACAGTATACTTAGCCACTGGAGAATCATAGTGTTAAGTTGAAGTTTAGGTTAAGGTCTAATGAAGATAAATAGTAAAATAAAACTCAAATCATTGGTTGTGTTATAGCAAAGATGCTGCATGAAATTGCTGGTATAAAACAGGTTGAGCTGTGCTTTGTAGGTCATTTTAAAGGTGCAAAGAGAAGGGCATCTTATTACATATTCCCTACTTCGTGTCACTTCATCTCTACTAGCACATTGGAGCTAGATATGAGTCCTACAGCTGGCATCAAACCCTGCCAAGAAAAGCTACCATTGCTGTTTTAAGGCTGTAACCTATTTTAAAACCTTTTTTTTTTTTTTCAGTTGTTCTCCCTGTGCTGGGCCAAATCATGTTGCAAGTTCAACCTCAACTATATTTACATGTTGCAGTTGAAACTGAGTTTGGATGCTTCTTAATTTGGTCTACAGACCATTGTAAAATGGGCTGTAATTTTCCAATATCACTGAACAGTCCAATTTAAGTGAATCTTAGCAGCCTGAACATCCTTCTTTAAATCCTTTCTCCTTTCTTCCCTTAGACTTTCAGCCACCCTTTTCCAACTAATGTCATGAAGCTACTAATCTTTTTAGGCTCAACCGGAGACATCATTTAGCCTGAAAAGACCTGTACTACCCACTCCAGCTAGAAAGAAGGAAGACAAAATACATATTTTGAACAATCAGCTATTGCTTCTTCTCTCCTCTCTTTCCTATAGGTACTGTATGAAGAAAAACAGCTGGGCCAACATCACATATGTTTGTTCACCTCTGATCAGGTACAGAACCAACAGCCAAGAAGTCTGGGCTACGACAGGTTCCCCAAATGAACCCTTCTTAAAAAAGGTTTGCAACTATCCCATCACTGAAAAGGCAAAGGATAGTAAAATTTAGTATCAAAGAGAAAAACTACAGGAGCATTCTGTTTTATCTGAGATGACAAAAAGCCTTCAAAAAAGTCCATGCCATCATTCACCTCTGAATGTCAGCGTGGTGTTGCAGCCTCACACGCTCCTGCTACAAGAGGGTGGAGAGTTAATGTGGGTGCAGGCTCCCACAGAGACCCAGCTTCTCTTCCCAGACCATGCCATGAATGTCAATGTGCAGCAAGCAGAAAGGGATTAACCTCTTCAGTGCTTTAAGGCAGACTAAACCAGATTTTCAAGCGTTTAGCACCCAGTATTTTGAGGCTTTTTTGTTGTTGCTGTCGTTTTTTTTTAATTTTTCCAAATGTCCCTAGAATGAAGTCTCCCAACTGGATGTTTCTGGTCTGATTTTCAAAGGGTCTAACTGTTCTTGTGGTCTTCTGAAAACCAATTTTGCGTTTTGGCACTGAAATAGGGCTGGACCTGTCTTTGTCAGCTAGCCCCAGTTGAGGGTGCTGACACTTACGGAAAACCTTCACCTTATATCTTGCCTCCTCCTTAGTTCACCTTAACCAAAAATCTAAAGCAAAAATTCCCTGTTGGTATCTGTGAGCTGGAGTTTAGCCAGATACATAGAAAATATTAATAATTTAAAAAATTCAGAAACATATCTGCAGGATAAGAGGCCAAGTCACTAGGCTAAATAGAAAAAATAAATACCTATCAAAAAAGCAGAAAAGCCAGAAAAATCCCCTGTGCATCTTTCCTCTCCCTCCCTTTTTGATATCGCATATCACCTCCAGCCTTTACCTAAGTGGTCCATACAGTACTGGTCCATTGGTCTGTGTGGTCAGTGTGCCAGTGTGATCACCTCCTATGTTTTCCTTGACCGGACCATTAAAGAGCGAATACCCCATAGAAGTGATGTACTGTGAGAGCAGAGGTGGCAAGAACTAACCAGTGTGATCAAAACATAATCACAATGCACGTTGAATAACCCTCTTCAGGGGCAGGCTTTAAATACTGTGGTGTGTCACCTGAGCCAAGCTAGTCTAACCTTCTCTCTATCCTTCCTCTGTCTCCTATCATTGCTCATTTGCAAAGATGATTAGAAAATCTGAAAGCATTCTGGGAAAGGGAGAAAGATACCTAGGAAAAACATATGTAGTTTTCCCAGGCAACCCACAATTTATTTTGGAGGAAATCAGTTGCCTTTGCAGGCTGTCCTGAACAAAAAGGAAATGCTTGTGGAGAGTATAGGAGCACCCCTGAAAGTAAGGACTACCAGCCACATGCATGAGTTTACATCTTCAAATGTACACTAAGGTAAATCAGCACAGAGATTTCAAAAACTTGTGTTATTCTACTTTACAGCCACAAGGCAGTCCTGAGACAAGCACAAGGCACAATCCTGGTCCTTTACAAACTTTCCTGTCCTGTGCATGCGTTCTATTGAATAAGACTGAATTCCTCTATGAAAGTGCACTTGTCTTCTGCACTTCTGCAGTAAGTAAGAAGTGCCCAGAAGATCGCTTCTGCTACAGAAGAAAGCTCTCTGAGTATTAACTTACGGAAGAGTGAGACTGAGCACTGAGCCTCAAATCATCCGCCTGGATCCAAACCTCTGAAACTGGAGGAGGATCAAAAGCCAGTTGAAATTGCTGAAACCTCTGGCTAAAATGAAAGGGGAAACTGTCCGGTCCCTTTCAGGAAAACAAAAACAGAACTCTGACCCAGGCAGACTTGGTGTGACCACTGCCAAATACTCCTATTCCTTAAAAAAGAACATGGAGTCCCTCCCAGGGGATGGCCCCTCTCGGGACAAAACAGCACGTGTAGCACAGCCCCATGCCTGATTTTTCTCTCCCAGCAAGAAAGGCTGTTTACCTACTAGCAAAAGCTGAAATAGATGGAAACAGGGCAAACTAGCACCTCGCAAGGCAACATCTGCGAGTCTCCTCAGGTGCATGCTGCTCATTGGATGCTTTCTGCCTCTGCCTTTACAATTGCTTGAAAATGAATCTCCTGAAGAAACATTCCCACACATGAACTCACCAGATCATCCTCTCTGCTTGCTTTTAAAGCTTTCCAGGCTGTTGGCTTGTTTTCCCTCGTCCATGCTGAAATGCAGAGGTTGGGTAATGCGAACAGCACTGATGCATCACATGAGAGCTATTTTCAGGTCTAAATTTTTGAACCATTGAGCAACGCTTAATTGGGGTAACCTAATTACTTGGGAGTATTCTGGAGGCAGCAAATGCTGATTTTCCATTCCAGACCACTTTCAGCATATACACATTTCCACATATTTTAGAAAGTCTGAAAGGTCTGACCTCAATTCTCCTCTTCTCAAAGTCCTAGTTACAGATCACCTGTCCTACAAAGGAGCCAAGAGGGAATGTAAACACAAACCATACAACTATATTTGTTTCTCAAGAAAGAAATCTTAATCTTGTGGCAGGTTAAAACACATGGGGTAAAAAAAAACAGCTTACTCTCTCAAAACATTCCCCCTTATAATCTCACCACCACTTATACAACACTACAGTTTTAATAGTGACACAGGAAAAAACCCCTGCCCCTGGGTCAAATGCCATTGTAGCAAGCCCATGACTAGGAGCTGACAGATACTTTCTGTTGGGAAGATAGATACCTTCTGTTGGGAAGCTAACAGGAAAGCTGCTGTGTCCATCAACAGGCATTAGAACAAGTGACAGAGTTATCAAAGCCTCTCCGAAACCTGAGTGGTTTTGGTCCCATTGAAGTCACTGCCAAAACATTCCCATTGCTTTCAAAAGGGCCAGGAATTTACCCCCACACTTGTAAGCAGAGAGGATTTTCCGCACAAGAAAACTGTCTCCAGACTCACTGCCTCCTGTTCTCCATGAATTTAGTTTGCCAACAAAAGGTCCTTCAGCTTTCAGCAGTTATTTTGTGAACATTCAAGGAAGAACAACTCCTTTCAAATCCCCATCAGGATCATTTGAATGAAATCCCAGGTTATCACGTATCACCACTGAAATCAATTATGTAAATAGATGTGTATTGTGTTTGGAAACTTCTCAGGTATGTACTTTGCTATTTTGCTTAGACTGGAATGTAAGAAAAATATCCTAGTGTCTTTCATCTCTCTCCATGAAGGGCTGCTCCTCTTTCAGCTAGGAATCATAAGCAAGAATTGCAAGTACAATCACCTATCTCCTCTTAAAAAAACCAAAACCAAAAAACAACTCTCCAGTGAACACAAACCTTTCTCAGTGGTAAAGTAAGGCTTGACTTGCTGGCACTGTTCAGCTGAGTTTTTATGGCTACAATGGCCTCAGAGACCTAAAACAGATCAGCTTAACCTTCTGCTGTTCACAAGACTGAACAAGTTTTCCATGTAACTAAGGCCTTTCTTCTCTTTCATTTCCCAGTCTTCTTCTGGTTGCATGCTATTGAGGTGGTATCTTCAGAAGCAGTTTGCAACAAGAGACCTCTCCACTGGTGGGCCGAAGAGGCGGACACGATCACAAGTCCAGCTACATTTCTTGTATATTGTACTGCTGTACACAGAGACATCGGGATGCTAAATGCAATATCTTAAGACCCCTTAAGTAGTCATCATACCCCCCAAAACCACGTAACTTTGACTAATTTTTATCTAAGAAAAGATTTTGCCTTCTTAACAGCAGATTAGGTGTAAGGTTAGATGTATGTGCCTGTGTTTGAGAAAGTGCATGTATGTTTACTAGTCTTTTTTAAATCCTTCCCCTTCCTGGCACCTTTCTCATTAATTTCACTTGCACTGGCAGCCCAGCCAGCAGGATTAAAGCTGGCCTCCTGGTGTTATCTCAGTGCCAATTTACTAATGAGTTATATTCAAAAAAATATTTTCTGCAGACATACTTTTATTGAATCCATCAGACTCACCAAAAAAAATTTACTTCTGTTATAAACCCATTCTCCCCATTAGCACGGGAGAGGAGCTTGGCACGCCTGCACACAGCTGCGCACGCTTCATTTCTCTCCCTCCTCCCAGCTCCAGGGTTTCTGCAGGCACCGAAGCCCTGGCGGCAGGTGAAACAGAGGCATCCCTGCAGCCCCGGTGGGATGCTCCACCCCTGAGCAGGACACCCTGGCACCCATGGGTGCCACCAAGTTGAGCGAAGAAAGCGACACTGCTCCAGCAACACCAAAGGTGGAGAAGGTGGAGAGTCCACAGCGTTGGACCACTCATGAGAAACACAGGGCAGTGGTACTGCAGAGACAACCTGGGTCAGGACCCTCCAGATGTAGGGACCGGGGCAGTCATTTTTGGGACCCCAGAAGGCAGCTCTGGTGAGGAGGATCGCAATTAAACCTGATCCTTGGACAGAAGCATGGGCATACACTTTTAACACTAGAAATCAGGTTAGTGTGTTTAAAAGGCTAACCTCTCCACGGAAACTGGCTTAATACTGCTTTTAAGGTAAACTGTGGTTACCCATCCTATGCCTACATCTTCAAAATTAGGCCATTCACTAAATGTCAGTTCGGTAGAGCTTGCATTCTGACAGCAAACACACTCAGCACAGGCTCCGACTTGTGCCATTAGTGCTGGATGACTTGAGCTGTGTTTTAAGCCCATGAATGCGCATCTGCATTTTAATTTTCTGTGTAAAAGCGCTTCTAATCGCAAGTATTGCTATGAAATCCAAGAGGATGGCTGGAAATCCCTTGGATCTATCCTGAGGATTATACACTGCCATGACAACGCAACACTATACAAAAATCTACTTTATAAAAAATGCAGCACTGCAGAACAAAGCTGCACTGAAGAGAAAAAAACACAACTGGAAAACATTTTGAATTATTTAAAGAACCAAGAAAACTTTCCCCAAATCCAATTTTCTCCAACAGTGTCACAACAACCACAAAGCCGTCATACATGACAAACTCGGTGGTGTTGAAATCAAGGAAATGGCAGCGAAAAGACATTCTCAGGGTATTTCACAATTCAGTTTAAGCTGTTCACACTGCTGTGTTTATGTGTCTCTCTACCATAGCACAGAATAATCCAAATACCATTTCTCTTGTTTTTAAGTAAAATGTTTTATTTGCCCTCTTCTTCATCTCTGTGGTGGTTCAATGAACTGGAAGTGAATGTATGCCAGAGAAGTTGCAAAGTCAGTCTGAGTATTTAGTAGAATAACAGTGCGAGAAGCCTACCACTCTGCTTCAGAAAAAAAGCATAGGCATTGGCTTTACTTTAAACATAGTCCTGCTGAAATCATCCTATGAGCCCTCCTACACAGCCATGTGCTTAAAAGCTTTCCTGCCTCAGAGCCCCTAGCAGCGAGCAATAACAGGGTGAATACAGTCCTCATGAAGCTCCTCAGACTGAGGAGAGTTCACAGGACCAAATCCTTCATGCACTTAACACTTGCAATGTTATTTTTTGTTACTGCTTTCCCAACCTATGCAGCCTGTGTTTTGGAGAGGGCTCCTCTGCACACAGGAGCAATAGTGAGTGTTGGCTTTCATGCCTATGCTGTTAGTGGCCTTCTAGTTCAAACTCCTGTTGAGAGAGATGAAAATGAGTGTCAGCTTTCTGCCAGCATGCAGAGATTTACCTGTTAGGTTGAACTCATCCCATTCATCTCAAGCTGGCCTTCTCAGCTGGGGCTCTCCCATCATTTCATTCCTTTAAACCACTTGGCCATTTCCCCTCTTCAATTAGTCCCCTAAAACTTTCCTTCCTCTTTAAGCTTATGATTATTCCTTCATTAGAACATTTTATGGTGCTCTCTAAGGAGAATAAAATTAAATAAAACACACCCCCCCACACAATTACACTGTTACATTCTGTACAGTGGAATAAAATACAACTCATAAGAAAGAGAGGCAATGCACAGGTTGACAATGAAGGTAACACCATCAAGTTTCCCTCTATTCTGGAAGGGGAAGAGAGTAAAATTGAATATACAGTCATAAAATATATGAAATTAAATAGGTTTCTGCAAATGAAAGTTGCCTATGAAAATAGTTTCCAGGTCTATGGTTTTAATTACTACATAAATGAATGGAAAACAGGATTAAGGGATATGCACAATTGTTACACATCATATTTGGAATTGTAGCATTTTTTTCAGCTACAATAGCATGAAGGCATAATCCAATAAAGTCCATCTGAACTGCATCCAGCTTCTCCCTGATATTTTGGGTTGGTAGACAAGAATCCGAAATCATTCCCCAGCAGCACTCACATGGGACTGAAACATGCAATATCAGAGTGTTTTTGCAAAACTTCCACACTTTTTTCTCAGGCTTTGGCTTTTATAATTTGCACAGATTAAAAATGTTTATAAGTTCCAGTCATTCAGCTTTGCTCATTTACCAGCTCTGTTTTTAAACATCTCATGCACTGATCTGAACCACGGGTCACAATCTCCTCTAAAGGAGAAGTCCTCTGAATAAATCATGCTAGGCGGGTATAAAATTAATCTGCACAAGAGCAAAAGTGTTATAACTGCTCCAGTAAGAATCTGTGCAAAAACTGGGAGCTTTTCACCCATGGCTAGAGTAGACCTTTCATTTTCCCCCCCTTCCCTTTTCTGTTTGACTTTTACTACCATGAAAGTTGCTTTTAGCCCAAACAAACTGCCCATGAGCGGCTGTTTTTTTATGTATCTTCCTATAAGTCAACTACCTATGAAGAATTTAGCATGCTGTACCAGCTCATTCAAGCTTTTCTTCCTCAAGCTTAAAATCTCCCTAACACTCCTCTCCCTCACAGGCCTGCTCTTCATCTCCAGCTGGACTGAAACACGGTAAATATTACACTTACAAGGTAACAGGTCTGGAATGCGAAGCATCTAAAGCTCAGCAGTCTCTTCTTGGCGTCTTAACCTATGTACTTTGTTGCCTAGTGCCAAACAGTGTTCGACTGGCTTTATTCAATTCAAATGAAGATATTAAATCCCAGGACTGTATAAACATCGTTGACCAATCAAAACCATAGTTAAGAGAAATGCCTTCCTAAGGGAACAGGAAAGTGCGACTTGTCTTTTCAGAGTCCCCCAAAAGTGCAATGTCTCAAATAAACTTTTCAGTTTGGAATACATGGTTACATTTTTGTTATCATCCTGCATGAATGGAAGACAAGGGAAAGAAGATAAAGACTGTTCTGTCATGTTTTGTCCTCCAATAGGAGCCTTCCCTGTGACATTATCATCTACACAATAGCAAGGACCAACACAAATAGACCTCTGACATTTTAGAACAAGGTTTACAGAACAGCACTGAGAGCCAGATGACGGTCTTTCCAGAATGGAGGGTCTGGCACACATTTCACCACTGCCCTGCTTATACATCATTAGTCCTGTCATTGAATGAATTAGGGAAGGCAGACTGAAGGCATCTGCTCAAAGCTACTTTCTACAGCTACGAAGGCAGAAGAGGATACATTTACCTGGCCTTTTCCTTCCACACAAAAGATACCGCTGATACCAAAGAATAAGAACAGAGTCATAAAGCAACAATTAAGTTCAAAATCTCTTTGTAATCAAGCATTCTAAAATGGCACTACACAGCATGGTTTGGGAAGGAAAACTCCAAGCATTTCTCACCTGCTAACCTGGAGCTGCATTCATACAGGCTCAGTCTTGATAAATGCTAACTTCCAAGCGTTTTGTTCAGAAATGCAAGACCTGTTCAGAACTGCTAGAAGAGCTCTTCTGAATTTAGTGTTTGCTCCTGCTAACTTAACCGCATGGGTCAGAGATGCTTCATGTCCAGCACAGTGGAAGACACAGGATTCTCAGCTTAAAACTTCTTTCCCATGTGAATGGAATGGCTGGCAATGCCTACATGCCAACAGGTATTTAGCTCTGAACAGTACAGCTGGCTACACTGTAAAGTCTTCTTTAAGTGAGATGCACTGACTTGCTCAAGAAGCATTTATAGATCAGGGCGGGGAAAAAGGATAATACCGTGTGCAGAATTCAAAAAGCAAGTAAGAAATAAACCCATCTTTCTCCTCCTTCTACAACAGTCAGTGGCCTCAGAACTTTCTCAGTGACACTATAACTAAATGTAAATGGATTTTCCTCTTACTGCAAATTACAGAGCTGTCCACCTAAACTGAGTGGAACTGTAGCACTGTTGAATTACTAGTGTCTGTGAAAGGAGCAAGGAACAACGAATGTCCAATATTTCTTCTGAGAGGTGTTGTTAATAACAAAAGTCATCTTACTCAGTGACACTTTACCTCAAATACAACTTTACTAATCCACATAGCTCAAAGCAAAACTTATGCCTTACTAACCTAATTCTCAGGAGCATGGAAGCTGATTCTCCTCCTCACATGTGAGGAATGCGTTTCTCTACTGAAGCTAAGAAAAGAGGACTACTCCATAATGATAGGCTTGTAGAACTGCTGCAGTAAGGCTAAGCAGAATACAAAAAAAACCCCAAACCCATACATTAAATCACTACCCAAAGAATCCTTTTACCATTAAGCCTGATCACCCAAACTGCTCATGGGTAACGAGATCCTAGTGGCAGGTAAAGAAACATTGCCATGTGTGCAGAAGACAATATCCTGCCATGGTCTGCCACAGCCACCAGCAGGGAAGGGCAAAAAGATTCCCACCTTCTCCTATTGTAAAGGAGAGATGGTCAAGGCAATAGATAAATCTCAGCTCAATGTCAGACATGAGAGAAACACAGAATATTGTTAATGAATGTCTCCACTTCAGTGTCTCCTTGCTGATATGACATCTGGAACTGCATTGCCCTTGACTGGAATGCAGGCTTTACCTCTCAAAATACAAAGTAGAAACAAGCAAAACCCCTTTTAATCTGAAAAGACACCAACACTCAGCACAGACCGTTATGCAAGAACCTCTGACTAGTGGCAAGATGTGGAAAGACTGTTGCTTCTCAGACCCTGTTGTTACATTTGAACATTTTTTTTAACCCAGTGCTAGAAATGTTCTAGATACTGGTGACTAGAAGTGATATATTCCAACAATCTACTTTTTACACAAAACTACCCTTTTCCAGTCTGATCTAAATTGCACTCTCCAACCTTAGCTGGTTCAAGCACATTAAGAGTGAGTAAATAACATCATTGTGAGCAAGTGAGAGCCTCCCGAGCTTGCTCCAGAACATTGATATGATTTAAAACTAAAATGTATTCCCAGAAAAACTACAGTCAAGAGTTTAAGCTTTTCAAGTTCTAGTATTTGTTACTGCTATTACAAAACTTTGCTATTTCCGATATTCTTACAAAAAAAAAAAAAAAAAAAAAAAAAAAAAAAAGAAAATTTTTCTGAAATATTTCAGGCTAACATAGTAAAATGTCCTAGACAGCTTTCCAAGTTTTGAAACCATCCCATTTCAAATATTGGTTAATGTAAATCTGGAAAGTTGCCTTGTCTGGAGTAAAATCATATACAGACTGAAAAAGGATTAAGTTTTTTGTTACAATATACACACTTTTTACATTTTAACCTTCTAGTATCTGGAATGGGAGAGTTGGAGAATAATGAGAACAGTACAACTCACTGCGACAGCTGCTGCTGCAGGTATATACTCTCTTTTCACAGTGCACGACATAGCATATGGCATTACAGACACTCAACTGTTATTTTATAGCATGGCCCCTCCTTGTGACAGGTTAACACATGAGGAAATGGCACAAGTTCATACCATAGCGGGCACTCAGTTCTTGCCTGTGCTATTCATAGCTGAGTGCTCAGGTTTACAAGGCTAGACTAGCTCTCCTGTGTCCAAATAAAATAGCTAGATAGATCCAGTTGGATTTTCCAAAGCACAAGATAAATGTCTTTCCCTGAGACACTACAAATATCAATCACTCCCAAGTGTTGCCACTCGATTCAGATTCATCTACAGAAGATTGACTTTTTTTTTTTTCTTCTTCCCTCACTGAAGGAGACATCATGATAAAAAAATCATGGTTCAGGATAGCTCTGCACCAGAGACACCTGGGTGACAGTGAACAGACACACGCCGCAACCAGGCTCACAGTATTGCCAAGAAAATGGAACTACACCCAAGCTTAATAACAGATGACTTTTTGCCGGCTATTTTTAATGGTGACTTTTGCTCAGTCAATTTCAACCCTTTACCTCTACCTATTTTGTTCTACAACTTTTGCAA